>SJYX01020123.1:53450-81482 GCA_006410675.1 Oreotragus oreotragus
TGAAAGCATTTCCCCTAAAGTCAGGAACAAGACAAGGATGTCCACTTTCACCGCTACTATTCAACATAGTTCTGGAAGTTTTGGCCACAGCAATCAGAGCAGAAAAAGAAATAAAAGGAATCCAAATTGGAAAAGAAGAAGTAAAACTCTCACTGTTTGCAGATCACATGATCCTCTACATAGAAAACCCTAAAGACTCTACCAGAAAATTACTAGAGGTAATCAATGAATAAAGTAAAGTTGCAGTATATAAAATCAACACACAGAAATCCCTTGCATTCCCATACACTGATAATGATAAAACAGAAAGAAAAATTAAGGAAACAATTCCATTCACCATTGCAATGAAAAGAATAAAATATTTAGGAATATATCTACCTAAAGAAACTAAAGACCTATATATAGAAAACTATAAAACACTGGTGAAATAAATCAAACAGGCAATGCAGTTTTCAGTGCATCTCATTGATTCGCTGAACATACCTCTCAGGTGTAGTGGTTCTCTGGGATTCAGAAAGATGTAGTGGATTAGACAGGCAGCAGACCACTAAACAGTGACCGTGACCTTTTTTTGGTGCAATGTTGGCTTTTGGAAGTGCATTGGAGCTTCTCCTCAGTCCAACCACTGAGCTGGTCATCACTGGTTGTCATATAAAATCCACTTTTCATCTCACATTACAACCCAATCAAGAAACGATTCATCATTGTTGTTGTATAAAATAAGAGAAGATGATACTTCAAAATGAATTTTTTTTTTAATTTGCAGTCAGCTCATGAGGCACCCATTTATTGACTTTTTCAGTTTTCCAATTTGCTTCAAATGCTGAATGACCATAGAATGGACAATGCTGATTTCCTCAGCACCTTTTCATATAATTGTAAGAGGATCATCTTCACTGATCCTCACAACTAGTCATTGTCACCTTCTGATAACCAGCTACTATGCTCCTCCACTTTAAGGCTCTCTTCTTTGCAAAACTTCTTGAAAAATAGCTACACTATACTCTTATTAGCAGTTTCTGGGTCAAATGCATTGTTGATGTGACAAGTTGTTTCCACTGCTTTACAACCCATTTTGAACTCAAATAAGAAAATTGTTTAAATTTGCTTTTTAGTTAACATCATTTCTGTAGTCTAAATAAATATAAAATAAATAGCAAGTAATGTCATTAGCAAAAAAATAGTGAGAAATGATCATTAAAATCATGTATAACATAAACACATTTATTTAAGAATGTATTCCAATACCAAATGACAAAGTTCAGCAATGTAAAACCACAGTTACTTTCGTACCAAACTTATACTTACTTTATGCATTTTTTTATTAGATCTATTATAGTCCTAAAAGGATTTTTTCCATGGCCTAGTAGTTTAAGGCTAAATACTGTTGCATTATTCATTTTAACTTTATGATTATAAGTCACTTTACCTCTCAATACTTCATGAGAAAAAAACTGTATATATCATCAATTCATATTTCTAAACTGTTTCTTAATCCTTTATCACATTATATTATAATTATTTCCATAGAAACTCTTAAATATATAAAATATCATTCAATATTATATTTTATTTTCCTCCATACAAATCTGTAAACTTCACTGAAAAATTCATTTGCTTCAGCTGTCACAATAAACTTTTGCATGCCAATGAAAGTACTAATTGATATGTTCAGTTCAGTTCAGTTGCTCAGTTATGGCCGACTCTTTGCGACCCCATGAATCGCAGCACGCCAGGCCTCCCTGTCCATCACCAACTCCCGGAGTTCACTCAGACTCACGTCCATCGAGTCCGTGATGCCATTCAGCCATCTCATCCTCGGTCGTCCCCTTCTCCTCCTGCCCCCAATCCCTCCCAGCATCAGAGTCTTTCCCAGGAGTCAACTCTTCGCATCAGGTGGCCAGAGTACTGGAGTTTCAGCTTTAGCATCATTCCTTCCAAAGAAATCCCAGGGTTGATCTCCTTCAGAATGGACTGGTTGGATCTCCTTGCAGTCCAAGGGCTGTCTCTTATACACATCTAGATGTGTATAAGAGACAGCNACTCAGACTCACGTCCATCGAGTCCGTGATGTCATCCAGCCATCTCATCCTCTGTCGTCCCCTTCTCCTCCTGCCCCCAGTCCCTCCTAGCATCAATATTTTCCAATGAGTCAACTCTTCGCATCAGGTGGCCAGGGTACTGGAGTTTCAGCTTTAGCATCATTCCTTCCAAAGAAATCTCAGGGCTGATTTGTTTATTTACTGAGGTGTCTCATGGCCTCTAGTGGTGCATTGTATATGTGCACTGTGAAAAGCAGACTTAAATTCTCCAAAACAAATCATCGAACAACAGCTGGATAAAAGAACTGAGTTACAAAATCATTTACAGTTTGGAACATCCAGTACCTTTTCTGCCTTCCTTCTATCTGTATACCTGTAAAGGAATAGGAATATGTTGCTTACCCAGATTAGAGTAATTCCAGCAGTAACAAGAAATTAAATGGGAGTACAGAAAAATATGAGATTATTACATTATGTGAAGGTCATGTGGAAAAGTGATTTCAAATATGCAAAAAAAAATGATAATTCAAAGTTCCCGAATAATAGAGGAACAGCAAGTTGCCTCTAACAGTCAGTTTTTTGGACTGTTTCTTGGACTGTTGTTCTTAGAAGTTTCCTGGACTGTTTTCAAGTAAAGTGAAAATTGATATTAAATAATAGCAGTATTGGCTTCCCTGGTGGCTCAGGTGGTAAAATGTCTGACTGCAGTGCAGGAGACCCGGGTTCGATCTCTGGATTGGGAAGATCCGTGGAGAAGGAAATGGCAACCCACTCCAGTCCTCTTGTTGGAAAATCCCATGAACAGAGGAGCCTTGTAGGCTACAGCCCGAGGAGTTGCAAAGAGTCGGATACGACTGAGCGACTTCACTTTTCACAATAGTATTATTAATAATAGTACCATTAATGATACCAACCTCTTGCTGAATTTTTTTCTTTTTTTTTAATCTATCAAAGACCCTTATTCATATCATTTGTAATTCTCACAACAATCATACAGTCAATTTAATATTCATCTCATCTATTCTGTCTCATCTCAAGGTCATTTTTTTACATGATGCTATATTTCTTATTCCACCAATGATAATGAGACGTAGAGAATATTTGTGGGAGAGTTATCATTTTCCTTTAGTATCTACATTGATAAGTTTCCCACCCTAGTCCAATCATTGTATTTCTTTCCTGCCTTCCCAAAACATTTTCTTTGGTCACTTTAGCCTCCTTGTATTGACCATTGCCCTCATTTGTACTGTACCTGGACATATCCTAATTCCTATTTCAGTGCTCAGATGAAACAAAGTCAGTTCCTCATGAGGCATATACTCATAGACACTACTCTCAGTATTTAATCATCACAAGTATGATCAATTATTGAGCTGCTGCTACTAAGTCACTTCAGTCGTGTTCAACTCTGTGCGACCTCAAGGACGGCAGCCCACCAGGCTCCCCCCTTCCTGGGATTCTCCAGCCAAGAACACTGGAGTGGGTTGCCATTTCCTTCTCCAATGCATGAAAGTCAAAGTGAAGTCACTCAGTCGTGTCTGATTCTTCACAGCCCCATGGACTGCAGTCTACCAGGCTCCTCTGTCCATGGGATTTTCCAGGCAAGAGTACTAGAGTGGGGTGCCTTCTCTGATAATTAGGAATTATACTTTTAAAGTAAATATTCTTAATTAGATTCTAAGTTGTACCAGGGACAATAATTGAAATTGCCAGGGACAGTATTCACCAGTAAGACCTTGGTGCCTTTTACAATTCCTGATATATAACAGGAGCTCAATAAATATTAAGAAGCAAAAAGGCAATTATATTTGAGGTAACAAAGTCTCTCTTTTTTCTCCTAGGTTTCTGTTTCATGGAACAGCTGATTATACTCTACATACAGACAGATTTTAGTGTTGAAAACTTCTTTAAAGTTCATTTAGCTAGAGGTCAGATGCTTGCACCTGAGCTATAGCATCTCTTTAAATGGTCACCTGTTCTGAGGTTAAACATCTTTAATCTTGGGAAATTCAGTTAACACATTGTTGTTCAAGACCTGATTACTAAATTCAGAAATCATTTAATAAAAATGTGTATTTTGGCAGCAAACTAAATTCAAGCCTATCAAACTCATTAGTGAATTTCTGCTTTTCCAACTACAGGAAAGCAGTTTAAATAACAACCAGAAAATATTAAGAACGATGTCTGTTGACCTTTTACCTGGGCATAGATAATGCAGATGCTTAGACAATACATACCCTTAGATATAATCTGTGGATCTTTCTGACAGTTGGATGTAATTCCAACTGTGCTTCAGGGAAAGATCTGCTTGTTAAAACATTCTTCGCAGCTGATTGTTCCAGCTCACTGGAATTTTGTTATTTAGAGGATAATATCTAGCACAGAAAAACAAAGTTGATGATCTTGAAATGTCACCATTTCAGAATGGTTATAAATTAGACTCCTCTGAGAATGTTTATATAGGGTTTAAAGGAAAAAATAAAACATAAAACATGGAAATATAGTCATACAGTAGGGTTATTTTCCAGTTGTCATACTGCTATCTTTTAAAAAACACTGGAAAAATATACAGACAAAAAGAAAACTTGCAGAGATTCACTTCATTAGTACAATTACATTTATGTTATAAAACTTTAATAGTACCTAGTCTTCTTCTATTTTTTTAAATTTTTTTTACGTTCAGCCTTCTGAAGCACACATGCTTAAATTGTTAACATGTAAATAGCTGTGGCATTACAGGAAGGAAAAGCCCAATCTTATTTAATTTGTCAATCTTCCCTGGTTTTCATATATGAGAAGCTAGCTATATTAGAATCTCTTAAATAATACTATTAACAAAAGCAAATTGTTTTACTAAATATTTCTTTTTTAATGCAGGCTTCTTCACAATAACTATGTTTGCACTTCAAACTATTTTATCTTATGTAATTGGCTTTATTGATCATCTTCTACATTTCTTTTAAATAAAATGCCAAAATAATAGTAAAATTCTGGCAAAAAAAAATGAATATACTTGATTGTGTTTCCAGTCATAACTATATACCCATAGCAGGTGAAAATACTCTTTAAAAAAAAAGAAAAGAAAACACTGGCTGATGTTATAAAACACTAACATTTGCCCACAGATTCATGGTGTTCCCCATGGTATACTGTATTATTTGTTTTCCTGACAACAAACACTCAAGAATCTGACACTATATCACTTTCAATTAGGTATCAAAGAATGGCAAACAAAAACTCAAGGGGAAGATGTATTTTGACTTAATTTCAGTATAAAAGAGTTTTTACCCTGAAAACATTGTTGGTATCAAATAAAATCCCAGATATTATAGAATCAAAGTTGTTATAAAACACATATGATATACTTTTATATTGGAACATCAACATGTAATTTTTTTCTTTCACTTTAATGGTGGGAAAACAAGGCTATTAGTATGAGCCCTTGCAAATATTGTCACTCTTAATAAAATAGTCTCAACTTTATATCCAGCCAAATACCTTTCTTTTTAAATCTCTAACGAACAAAGCTAGTGGAGGTGATGGAATTCCAGTTGAGCTATATCAAATCCTGAAAGATGATGCTGTGAAAGTGCTACAATCAAAATGCCAGCAAATTTGGAAAACTCAGCAGTAAATCTATTTTGCAAAGGTCAGTATCTGCCACTAAAGCCAGGTAAAAACTCTAAAGTCAATCTATTTGATCAGTCAACTCCCACAAAGTTTATCAGCAGTTCACTTGGTTTGGAATGGGCCTGAACAACCGCTTTGATTTTGTGGGAATGGCTATTTGCAAAGAAGTTTTTCTACACAAAAATAAATAGAACACAAAATTCTTAAAGTTACTCATTTCAAAATGACACACTATCAGGAAATGTTTCTCAGGCAGTATCAAAGAATGTATAATGATAGCTACAAACATCATAGACTTGTGTTAAAAAAAAAAAAAAGTCTGTATGCTTTAATCAGCTGCCTACCTCTTCTTCTTTATGACTGGGATGGACAGTAAAATTAATTGGAAAAAACACTTTTAATGTCATACAATGAAAGTGTCAGATGGTAGAGCATATTGCTCAAGCTAGAATAGGTAAGTAAAGGCTAAAGTGACACAACTAGACAAAAAACCACAACAGCTGTGAATGAGATATTAGTCACACATCTGAGGCTCTGTCAGTCATTCTTCAACAATGTGAAGTTCTCCACTTGTGTAAGCTTGTTTTGTTGGTGTTTTTATCCAGGAGACAATTTGATTCACTGATGAAATATTCTAGCTGTGCAAAGCCTTCCCCATAGGCGGACTGCTAGAAAAGTTAGCCTTTCCAACTAAAAGAAACTGAGGTCCATTGTAGGTTGATGATGAACTTTAGGGGAAATATGAATAATTGTCCACAGCTGGGAAAAATTAAACTGCATGAGGTGTTATCCTACAGAGCAAATCAGTAAGAGTGCAAAATTTCCAATAGATATGTTCTATAATTACAGTTTTTCTTACACTGGAGATTGCAGGACTGTATAAAATAAGCTAAAAAAGTCATAAAGAGAAGGAAAATCACTTAAAGAAAATATTTTAGAGTTAGGCCATTGCTTAAAATGTTCTGGTTTTAGGCTTACATACTGGTTTTAAACTTCAATTCTTCTATTAATACCTATGATCCATAAAATATAAAATTTGATTTACCAATAGATCTATTATTAGTATTTCTGTCCTTAAATCCTCAAATTATGATAAATCTTTTTTTGACTCATCACATAAGAGAAAAAATTAAAAACTATGCATTACTCAGTGATATCAAGTAATCAAAAGAAGTCATCAAAAAACCTTATGATTCTGCTAGAATCTTGGTATATTTACTTCAGCCAATTGATTAGCAATACACCGACTTCTAGTAGATTGTTAGAAAGATTATTTAAAACCTTAGTTTCAAAATTGATACCTGTGACCATGAATGGATATATTGCCTACCCTCTGTTACACACTTTGATATATTCAGCAGCAAGAAATGCTCTACACTTAATGTGTGTTCCACAAACCCATATGGGAACACTATTAGCTTCTAGTCAGTCATTTAAAGCTGTGGATGAGATATGACTTGGCATCAAGCTTCTTGCCATTTGTGTTCATTCCTTACGTCCATTCCTGCACCTTACTTCCCTTAACCAGTCAACTCTTTCTGTTGCTTTGGGCTTTCCCATTATATTCTATGGCTTCCCCAATGACTCAGATGGTAAAGAATCTTCCTGCAGTGCAGGAGACCCAGGTTCAACATCTGGGTTAAGAAGGTCTCCTGAAATAGGAAATGGCAACCCACTCCAGTATTCTAGACTGGAGAACTTCATGGACAGAGGAACCTAGCAGGCTACAGTCCATGGGGTCACAAAGAACTGGACACGACTGAGCGACTAACACACATTTTTCATTCTGTATCAGTGTCTTAAGTCTTCCATAAAGACATACCATTATATGAGTGGCTTAAAAGAACAGGAATTTATTTTCTCATGGTTCTGGAGGCCAGAAGCCTGAAATCAAGATATTGGCAAGGTCATATTCATTCCAAAAGCTGCTAGGATGAATCCTTCCTTGATTCTTCCAGGTTCTTGTGGGTCCTGACATTCCTTGGCTTGTAGTAACATAACTTTAATCTCTGCCTCTATCTCTGCACAGTCTTAATCATAAATGTTTCTGTGTCTTGTCTTCATCTTACAAGATCACCTGTCTTTGGATTTGGGGCTCAAGCTCAGTCTAGATTAATTTCCTATCAAGATCCTTAGCTAATTCAATTTGAAAAGATTTTGTTTTCCTAATAAGATCATATGAGGTTCTGGTAGACTTGAATTTGGGAGGGTGGCTATTCAACTCTTCAGCATGTTATTAATCCCTTTCTTCTCAGTTATTTAGAATTAATTCAGCAGAATTCTCAGACACCAGTGAGTAGTTCTTTGTGAAAAAAAAATCAACAATCCATCTTTGGCAAAGGACTGTACAGAAGTACCAATTTCACTTTTCCACTTATCAGGAGAAATACAATGAACACTTTTATTTCTGCCACCCATACCACTGTTGGGATATTAAGCTATCCGTGTGGCTAGTATTTGGATTTCACATCCTGAGAATTCTTATTGCATGATGGAATGTGCCAGTTGGCAGGCCTGCAGAATTGTAGCTCCTAGTGCAACAGCTGCATCTTGATGTGTTCCCCTAATTGGAAGAAGGGCTCAAGAGCAATTCTTCACTGCTTCCAAGGAAGGAACATAGTTGGACACAAACATATGCTGCTGCTGACATCAGAGAAATGAGCATATGACTTGGAAGGGCCTTTGTGCCTGTGCAATCATAGAAGGGTTATGAGTTAAAGCACCCTTAACAAATAAAGCCTGAAGGAGTTTATGTTGAAACACTTTAGGAAGGGGTGTAATTTTATGTCACAAAAGTAGAAGGGGGAAAAAAAATCACATTTGAGGTGGTATGTTACTGAGCTTGCCACATGACACACAGCTGTTTACTTAGTAAACAGCTGTGTGTCATGTGGCACACATGGTGGAGAAGCTATTGGAAATATTTCCCCAAAGATGATTCTTTGAGGGTTAGGGAGGATGTGAGTAAATATGAAGAAATAGTATGTTGGTGCCTCCATTTCTTCTCACTCTCAGCAATTATATTTTATCCCCAAAGCCTGAAACCCCCAACACTGTTGCACTGTGCCACGTAGTCCCCCTGACAGTAACTGGAGAAGCTGCAGAGAACTCAGGAAGCTTTGCCCAGAGTATTGGAGTTCTTACAGCTTCCACCACAATAGGTAAGAATGATGCAGTGCTTCTGTCTAGCCCATTTCACAAGGAGGTTGAGATAGCCAGTGATGCTATGAGATGAGGCATAGACACTCACGAGACTATGTGGAACAGGTAGAAGAGATCTGGCACAAGTTGGGTTGACCAAATACCTTAGGAAATACCACAGGGACATGTGTACCACACAGGGAGGGGACATGTGTATACCTATGACTGATTCATGTTGATCTGTAACTCAAGCGAGCACAATATTGTAGTTATCCTCAAAATAAAATTACTTAAACTAAAAGAAAAATAATAAACCAAATCAGTTCACCTGTGACAGATCATATACCACTATTCCCTGATTTTCAGAGGCACTTACCTTGAAATCATTTAACAACTTTTAAATTCATTTTTATTTTGAGTAATTTACATAAATTACTTCTTGATCTTTGAATTTTATACATTACTGACTTTGTACTGTGCAGAAGAGATTCCCACCACAGACATTCCTTTTCTATCTTCCATTCAATCAATATAATCAAAACATAATTTTTATTAGATTAAGGTTCATTTTTCAGATGTATACCAGGTATACCATGATTGCCTTTTCTAAATATTTTACAGTCTTTATTGTTAATATACATCTTACTTTATATGTTTTGTTTCCTTATAAGGTTAATTATTAATCAGTTTCTCTTTTCCCATGCATCATTTAAATCTCCTCTAAATTAATTCAAATTTTTTTAGGTACTCAAATTTATTTTCTAGAAAAAGTCTTTTATGAGAGCTTGTTGATAAATTTCAATAAAGACTAATTATTCGTTCATATTTGTCCTGTAAATTTCTCTTGCCTGCCTTACTGTATGTCACGCCTGGATCCTGTGTTTTCTGACTCCTTGTTTATTCCTTTATTTTAGACACATACTTAACAAATATCTCAAGAGAAATACAAGTGCTAAAATGTGGAGGGCTTCTTCTGTGTCTTAATTCTACTTTGAGGTTGATCCCAAACTAATCACTGGAGTAGGTTGACATTTCCTCTCCAGACGCTCTTCCCCACCAAAGGATCAAACCTGGGTCTCCTACATTGCAGGCAGATGACTGACTCCAACTGAGCCACCAGGGAAGCTGATCAAACTACTACATTTAGCTTTTCTACAGGCACATCACTGTATGGGACAGATTTTAAAACAAGCTTCCAAGAAAGTATTCACAAACTTCTTGACTCAAGTATCTCTGCCAGTCATATCTGACTTCAGGATATAAATTTAACTGATAACAGAGAAGTCCCAATAAATTTTTATACTATTAAAGAATGCCTGCATGAGTTTCACTCCAATAGTTCAGATAAACAAGCCTACTTACAGAGAGGAAAACAACAACAACAAAAAACTATTCCAAAAACTTAAATTATTCATTAGTTTAGCAGAGCATTAGATGATTAGATAGCATCACTCTTCCAGTGGACATGAATTTGAGCAAACACTAGGGGTTAATGAAAGACAGGGTAGTCTGGTATGCTGCAGTCCATGGGGTTGCAAAGAGTAGGACACGACTTAGCAACTTAACAACAATAATGAATCAACTATATTCAGTACTGGAGCGATTGGAAGCAATAAAGACACAACCCCTGATCTCAGAGGGCTTATGGCCCAGCAGGGAAAGGTGGCCCAGTGGTGGGACTGTCTCTTATACACATCTAGATGTGTATAAGAGACAGGGAGAATCCCATGGACAGAGCAGTCTGGCAAACTACAGTCCATGGGATTGCAAAGAGTCTGACAAGACTGAAGCAACTAACACTACATGACATTACTACAATGTAAATGTATATTGTGACTTTCAAAATGTTCAGTGCAATTAGATCCCAGTAAAAGTTATTTTAGTAAGATAATAAGTGCTAATGCCTGTTTTTATATTTACCTTTCCAATTATCACAAAAGTTTATATATTTACATTTACTTATTAGTTGTAAAATGAAGTTGTATAAGTTTGGCATTAATTTTTAGAGAAAAAGATAAAGAACTCTGATTTAAAAGACATTTATAGAAACAACAACAACAAAAAACTATTCCAAAAACTTAAATTATTCATTAGTTTAGCAGAGCATTAGATGATTAGATAGCATCACTCTTCCAGTGGACATGAATTTGAGCAAACACTAGGGGTTAATGAAAGACAGGGTAGTCTGGTATGCTGCAGTCCATGGGGTTGCAAAGAGTAGGACACGACTTAGCAACTTAACAACAATAATGAATCAACTATATTCAGTACTGGAGCGATTGGAAGCAATAAAGACACAACCCCTGATCTCAGAGGGCTTATGGCCCAGCAGGGAAAGGTGGCCCAGTGGTGGGAGGAGCTAAACATTCAACAAATCAGTTTTTCAATATATGTGATAAGAATTAGAAGGAGAAACACAGGAAGTTGTTAGATTGAAGAGAGCGAAGTGATCAGAAAAAGAATTCACTGAGGAAATGATATTTAAATTTGGAAACTTTTGGTGAGAAGGAGCAGAGAGGATGGAGTAAGAAGAAGAGAATCCAGGCAGAAAACAACAGAAGATGTTTAGATTTGAAAGTGAGAATGAGTTTGGTGGTTAAAAGAATTATATATGTTTTAAAAGTGAAACAAAATTAATGTGGCTAGAAAGATGTGGCTGGGAAACCAATCCAAGTGTGGAACATACGGAGCCATCATTGTTGTTTTCCAGTTGCTAAGTTGTGTCTGACTCTTGCAACCCCATGGACTTCAGCACACCAGGCTTCCCTGTCCTTCACTGTATTCCAAAGTTCACTCAAACTTATGTCCATTGAATTGGTGATGCCATCCAACCATCTCATTCTCTGCTGCCTCCTTCTCATTTTGCACTCAATCTTTCCAAGCACCGGCTATTTTCCAATGAGTTAGCTCTTCTCATCAGGTGGCCAAAGTATTGGAGCTTCAGCATCAGTATCAGTCCTTCCAATGAATATTAAGAGTTAATTTAATTTACAATTGACTGCTTTGACCTCCATACTGTCCAAGGTACTCTCAGGAGTCTTCATCAGCACCACAGTTTGAAAGCATCAACTGTTTAGTGCTCAGCCTTTGTAGTTAAAAGAATTATATATGTTTTAAAAGTGAAACAAAATTAATGTGGCTAGAAAGATGTGGCTGGGAAACCAATCCAAGTGTGGAACATACGGAGCCATCATTGTTGTTTTCCAGTTGTTAAGTTGTGTCTGACTCTTGCAACCCCATGGACTTCAGCACACCAGGCTTCCCTGTCCTTCACTGTATTCCAAAGTTCACTCAAACTTATGTCCATTGAATTGGTGATGCCATCCAACCATCTCATTCTCTGCTGCCTCCTTCTCATTTTGCACTCAATCTTTCCAAGCACCGGGTATTTTCCAATGAGTTAGCTCTTCTCATCAGGTGGCCAAAGTATTGGAGCTTCAGCATCAGTATCAGTCCTTCCAATGAATATTAAGAGTTAATTTAATTTACAATTGACTGGTTTGACCTCCATACTGTCCAAGGTACTCTCAGGAGTCTTCATCAGCACCACAGTTTGAAAGCATCAACTGTTTAGTGCTCAGCCTTTGTTAAGATCCAATACTCAAATCCATACATGACTACCGGAAGCCATAGCTTTGACAATAAAGACCTTTGTTGGCAAAGTGATAGCTCTACTTTTTAATACTCTGTCTAGGTTTGTCATAGTTTTTCTTCCAAGGAGCAAATGTCTCTGAAATTTGTGACTGCAGTTACCATCCGCAGTGATTTCAGAGCCCAAGAAAATAAAATTTGTCACTGTTTCCAATTTTTTCATATTTATTTATCATGAAGTGATAGGAGAGGATGCCATGATCTTAGTTTTCTTAATGTTGAGTTTTAAGCCAACTTTTTGACTCTTCTTTTTTACCCTCATCAAGAGGCTCTTTAGTACCTCTTTACTTTCTGCCATTTGAAGAGTATCATCTGCGTATCTAATGTTGTTGATATTTCTCCTGGAAATCTTGATTCCAGCTTGCGAGTCACCCAGCCTGGAATTTTGCATGGCCTACTCTGCATATAAGTTAAATAAGCTGATTAAATAAGCCTTTTTGTATTCCTTTCCCAATTCTGAACCAGGCTATTCTTCCATATCCATTTTAACTGTTGCTTCTTGATCTGCATACAGGTTTCCCAAGACACAGGTAAGATGGTCTGGAATTTCCATCTCTTTCAGAATTTTCCACAGTTTGTTGTCATCCACACAGTCAAAGGCTTTATTCAGCATAGTCAATGAAGCAGAAATATCTGTTTTTCTATTTTTAATTTCTTTTTTCTTTTTTGTAATCAAATGGGTGTCAGCAATTTGATCTCTGGTTCCTCTGCCTTTCTAAATCCAGCTTCTACATCTGGAAGCTCTTGATTCATGTACTGTCAAAGTCTAGCTTGAAGCATTTTGAGCATTACTTTGCTAACACGTGAAATGAGCACCTTTGCATGGTGATTTAACCATCTTTGCACAGCCCTTCTTTGGGATTGAAATGAAAAGTGACTTTTACCAGTCCTGTGCCACCACTGAGTTTTCCAAACTTGCTGACATAATGAGTGAAACACTTTAACTGCATCAGCTTTTAGGATTTGAAATATCTAAGATTGAACTCCATCACTTCCACAAGCTTTTTTTTTTTTTTTTCGTAGTAACCAGCAAATCTGGAAAACTCAGCAGTGGTCGCAGGACTGGAAAAGGTCAGTTTTCATTCCAATTCCAAAGAAAGGCAATGACAAAGAATGCTCAAACTACCACACAATTGCACTCATCTCACACGCTAGCAAAGTAATGCTCAAAATTCTCCAAGCCAGACTTCAGCAATATGTGAACCATGAATTCCCTGATGTTCAAGCTGGTTTTAGAACAGGCAGAGGAACCAGAGATCAAATTGCCAACATCCGCTGGATCATGGAAAAAGCAAGAGAGTTCCAGAAAAACATCTATTTCTGCTTTATTGACTATGCCAAAGCCTTTGACTGTGTGGATCACAATAAACTGGGCAATTCTGAAAGAGATGGGAATACCAGACCACCTGACCTGCCTCTTCAGAAACCTATATGCAGATCAGGAAGCAACAGTTAGAACTGGACATGGAACAACAGACTGNGCTAGTAAAGTAATGCTCAAAATTCTCCAAGCCAGGCTTCAGCAATATGTGAACCATGAACTCCCTGATGTTCAAGCTGGTTTTACAAAAGGCAGAGGAACCAGAGATCAAATTGCCAACATCTGCTGGATCATGGAAAAAGCAAGAGAGTTCCAGAAAAATATCTATTTCTGCTTTATTGACTATGCCAAAGCCTTTGACTGTGTGGATCACAATAAACTGTGGAAAATTCTGAAAGAGATGGGAACACCAGACCACCTGACCTGCCTCTTGAGAAACCTATATGCAGGTCAGGAAGCAACAGTTAGAACTGGACATGGAACAACAGACTGATTCCAAATAGGAAAAGGAGTACACCAAGGCTGTATATTGTCACCCTGCTTATTTAACTTCTATGCAGAGTACATTATGAGAAACGCTGGACTGGAAGAAACAGAAGCTGGAATCAAGATTGCCAGGAGAAATATCAATAACCTCAGATATCCAGATTAGAAAACAGAACTAAGATGAGGAAACAATGCTTTGTGGCTGCTTAGAGAAATCTCATGTAAAACTGAAAGTTACATTTAAAAACAATAATAATATATGTAAATATGGATATGATATTGAGGTTTATATGTATAGAAACTTCAATTTGCTTAATAAATGTCTTCTCAAATACCTTCATTCATTTTAAACATAAGAAAAATAACTCTGCACTTCTTTATCAATGTAAAGGATCAGAGGGACAAGTCTAACTTTATCCAGTCTGGATAACAGATTTACATAATAAAGACAAGGATCTTTTAAAAATTTAGGCTTAAAAACTCTAAATGATAGATTATCATAAGATAATTTAGAGCAAAATATGATGGAAAGGGACTAACTAACCTTCAGATATAAAAACAAAACTAATATGAAAAAGTATATAGTCAATTAGCATAAGATTCACATATTTTTGTCTAACACATGATAACTTTTGTCCTCTCTCTTTTCCTTTCTCCTGGCAATCATTCTTAAATGATTGAAAGGCAGCATTGTCCAGAGGAAAGTATGTTAGACTGAGAATCACTCAAGAATCTGAGCATCAAAAATTCAATTTACTCCAACACAGAAATGTTCAGAAAGAATTTTAAGTGTAAAAAAGAAGACTTGAATTGCCAAGGCTTTTTTAAAGTATGCATTTTATTAGAAGACAAAACAGATAGCAAAGTTCTTTGCCAATTTGGACACAGTTATAACCAAAAGCAAGTAATGAATATTGAAAGGAAAATGATTTATACTTTTTCTCTGGTTCTTCAGAACCAAAGGCAATATTTCTTCAAAACCAAAGGCAATATTTCTGGGATGACTGACCAGGACTAGTCAATTAAAGTGAGCTACTCTTCCTAGGTAATACAAAAAATACAGGTCCCTCTTAAGCCCCAGAGACAGCACTGAGTTCCAAGGGTAATGTAGCCTCTTGCTGTAAACAGCTGTGTTGTGTTTTTTTTTTTAACGGATGAATTATTAGATAGAATTTTATTGACCCTCAGAATAAAAAATAAAGTGTTTTCTGAGATTTCTCAGATATACAGCTAACAGTGAATTCAGAGGCTAGGTGATCCACTGGCTGTGAGTCATCTCTTTGTGCCAAATAACTAGTAGCTCTTATTCGATGTGGTAATGCATCTGGGATATCTAACTAGTGTGTAGAAAATTTTAAACTGCATTTATCAGAATAATCATGCCACTACTTTATAACTGACAGCAGCTTTTACCCATGGGCTTCACTAAAGCATACAAGTATTAATTAAGTTTTATACAATTATATTTCCTTTAAAATAAACGTGCAGAAAGGATCAAGCTATCTTTATACTTCCCAAGATACTGGAAATACATAAATGATTCCCCAAAGAATAACTACTATTTTTTCTTTTATTTGATTTTGAGAATATTCCACATATATGAATGAAATATTTAAGATTTCATGAAAATAAAATGTCTGTTTCATATTCACAGAGAGGAAACCAACTAATACAGGCCAACAGTTCTCAGCTCATGTCGTCCCTTACTTTGCAAAGTTATTTTAAATTATGTATTCCAGGAAGATGTATTTCACAGGTTGTAAGGTGCAAATTCTCTTTCCTATTATATCTGAAATAGAACTGTGTCTTAACAATCAATGGAGTCTTAAAACTACTATTGGCCATAAGCAGTCACAACTGTCAGGGATTACATACATGTGAACATCAGAACACAAATTTCAAACTTGGAACATGAATGTTCCTGGCGTTCGTGTTCCAACTTTGAAATAGAAAATCTTAAATGCAGCTACAGAGCACTCCTTTAACTCCTCAGAGCCAAGATTTCTGGGTTAAAAACAACTAACTTTACATATCAGTAACTGCAAAGTTGGCTTAAAAGCCTAATATCACTGGCATTTAGCTCTTTTATGTGTTATTTTAAGAAGTGCTCCATCATAGTGCTCTTGACCACACAGAAAACAATACCCATGTGGAAAAACATGGCCCTCAGCAATGCAGAGCAAGTCATTTGGAATAATGTAAAAAGGTTTTAGGAATACTTAACCAATTGAGCTATAGTCCCTTTTTTGTATGTACCAAATGGATATAGAATTAAAATCTTTCTTTAGATAAATTTCAATGATCTAAGGGGTGGAGGAAAAGTCTAAGATATAGGAAAATTAGTATAAAATATCTAGTATTAAAAATATACAGTCTTATATAAAATAATATTGTCTTATAACTCATGAAATATAATAAAATCTATGGGAATTTGCAGAAAACAAAAACATTTTTGCCAAATACCACTAAGAAAACCGTTCTTTTGTAGTATTACCTGCAAACCGCAGCAGCCTACAGCATTCATTATGGATGCATTGTGAATAACTTTATAAGGGATCCCCAGTTTCGCTGCTCTCAGAATAAGATCACTGTGTGTTGTAGCCCTGTAGTGAGAAAAGATCAGGTTGGGTTAAACTAACAAAACTGACTTTTTAAGACAGTAAATCTACAACATTTCATGAGCCCAAACGGTCAAGAATCAGTCAAGGATACTGTTCTCCCTCAAATATTTCAAAGCACCTGCTTAAGCTGTCATCTGGGAATTCTGGCAAGTGTATAAGTTTACACAGGCCCTGTACAATGTTAAATTATGCCTTTAAAGCAGCCTTGGCAGCTACAGAAAAAAGGGAACTTTTAACTTGATCTTTTTATTCTGTTAATATCTGCAAAAGACATCTGTGGAATATTACTCAGCAACTGAACCTGAGAAGCAATTCTCAAATATTTTGACCTCTCATCTCTTATAATTTCTGTGACAAAATTTCAAATTATAGCACAACTAGACTACTTGTTAATTTCTGCTCTATTTTGAAGGCTTTGATTCTCGGGGTAAAGAGAGAATATGTGCAAATATAAATATGGATACTGTGAAACTTAACCCCAAATCAATTTAGAACTGCATTATTAACAGCTTGTATCCCCCTTGATGAAAACTCCAGGCCCAACTGGGGTATGCAATATTAGCATGTTTGAGAAACTACATACAAACAAGCAGAACCTGTCAACTGGTCAATGCATACCAAGTAGCAAGATCAAGGGCTTTTACCCCATGAGGCAGCCAGAAACAGATTAACAAATGCCCACCAGGGAAGTCTGTTTTTAATCACACACATAAAATGAAACAACAGCTACTATAAAAATAATCATTAATTTGACTTAGAATAAGCTTTTTTAAAAGATACAAATGCCCGTTGTAAAGAACGTTTTTAATATCCCTTTCAAACACAATTTCACTAGTTAACACTAAGATAAGGGGAAATGAAATTAGTTACTTGGTGAGTTATTTAAATAGATGAGCAGAAAGAAAAACTGGGTTAGAATTATTCTCTTTTTCATAAGTTCATTTAAAATGACCAGATGTGGTTGGTACACTATGAAGATTTAATGACCTGGCAAAGTGATTTGATTTTGTGAAACTGCTACAAATGTGATTAAATAAGCTTCTCAGATTTCTGCTATGAAAAACTGTGATAAAACTGTTATTTTATTACCACAATTACCTAGATTATACTGCATCATTTAAAAAAAAAGAAAAAAACTGGAATGAACTACATGTTTAACACCCTCATACCAAGCATTCCTCAGTCTGTGGCTCATGAAAACATTTCATTATAGTAGACTGAGAAAGGCTGTGTGTTGTGTGTGTGGGTGGGGGGGTGCGTACATGCATATGTGCACTGCTGTGTGCAAAGACAAATTTATTACTATTTCTGGGCATGTCTGGCTCTAACCAAAATCAATTTGAATATATAATGCTGAGTATGTTTATTTTACATTTTACTTTATAATAACATTAATTTGCAGAATGGGAACAATCAAATGACTCACATTAAGGTACACAGGAGACAGGCAAAGAAAGGTAGATTTGTGTGTGTGTGTGTGTGTGTGTGTGTGTGTGTGTGTGTGTCCGTGCATGCACATGCATGCCATGAAGGAAATGGCACACAACATAAAGACAAAAAATTATGTGTTCATTTATTATAAAATACATATAGTTACAGAGCACATTAAAATAGAGAATGGAATAAAAACAGAACTATCTTTAGAAAGAATCTGTTTAATGACAACCTTGTTCAACTGCTCTTTACGGGGATAGAAAGCTTAGCACTGTCATCTCACACATGACTGAGTCAGATCTACTGATTCAGTATATTTTAAAGTCATTTACATTCTTTATGTGATTAACTTCCACATTCCTTTAAACTACCTAGATAAAAGGGCAAAGATGAGAACTATACCAACTGACTTAACTGACTTTCAGGTACCTTCTTCATGAATTTAAGATTACTGGAGATGGATGGTGCCGATAGATGCACAATGATGTGAATGTTCTTAATGCTACTCAACTGTCAAAAAATGGTTAAAGTGATAAATTTTGTAAATTTTTAAATATTTGAAAATTTTTTTTAATTACAAAAAATAATTTAAGATTGAGTAAACAATTTTCCCTTCTTTTTGAATTTTTTATTCAAATAAGTAGAAAGGGGCTTAAATTTAAACACAGTACATTTTTTGGTCATATATAAGCAAGCATTTCGGTGCCTTGTTACATTTTGCATTCCATTCCTGGTTTATCCATTTAATTAATTTAAATTAAAAATTTTCAAGCCCCAATTAAAATTTATACCTTCCTTATCATCTTATCTCCAATGACTAATATATCTGAATAGTAGTACAGTGGGTAAATGAAAAACAACTACAGTACAGTAAATACCACATAAATATGAATACAATGTTATATATGACTAGTCACTGACATGAGGGAAATTAATTCACTAGAAGTTTAAAAAAAAAAAAAAGGATTTACTCCTGAATAAAATATGGGAAGATTCTTAGAAGAGGTGGCATCTAAGTTGGGTCTCAAAGAATCTATTATTTTACTAAATAGAAACTGGGAAGAACAGTCTGTTTTAAGGAAAAAGCATGAGCAAAGAAACAGAAAATGAATATTGTGAAACATTTACAAAATAGCTTGGTTCTACCACAGTCCAAAAGAGGAGCAGCCAATGGAAAAAGTAGATAAACTGTTAAAAAATTTAAGGCCATGAAGTCACTGAAGAATTCTGAGTAGCACGGCAGTACTTTCTCTGGGCCTCAGGTTTTTTCATTTAGACTGAAATTTCCCTTTCTCCCCAACTCCCCCCATCCTACCTCACAATCTTCAACTGTTAAACCTGACCTTTGCCCAGCACCAACTCCTCCATAAAGTCTTTAACTTACACAGACTTTTCTATCCTTGTCTTCTACTCAGCATTTCAGCAGTACATCCAAGTAGACCACTCCTTCTTTTCTAAAACAGTCTCTTTCCTTGGCTTCTGCTTTAGCACAATTCTAATGGTTTTCATCTTCCGCTGCTCTTGAGAGATCATGAAATGCCAGTATCCTAGGGACTGACCCACCCTAGGTCTTCTTTTCTTGCTCTTATTCTTTCCTAGAGCAATTCCATCCATTCCTTTGGTTTTAAATATCTAGATATGGGTGGCTTTAAAAGTCATATAACCAGGATAGATTCTTCCCTGAGCTCCATTAGCAGGTATCATGAAAGCTAAAACGTTTCCAGGACCAATTCCTGTTTCCCCCAGTCCTCTTCCTTGCTGGTTTTCATCATTTCAAAAAATGGCAGCATCAACTACTCAGTTACTAAAGCCAGAATACTTGAAGACTTACTTCTTTCCTTTCCTCATCTATTACATACATCTGAACATTTTTTCCTTCTAAATTTTCCCCAATTTGTCTTTTTCTCTCTTGCACCAGGGCTACTTTGCCTCCCTAAAGTCCATTCACCCACACATTTAGTGATCTCTTAAGAATGTCAATGAGATTGTGATTATGAGTTTCAGTAGAGATAAAATTATTTTGTGAAACTGTTATAAAAGTGTCTAAATGCTTACTTTCAATTTCTGTACTTATCTCATCATGGACTGGTAAGTTTATAGGCTGGTAACAGTCTGCAAATCTTACTTCAAGTAGTATTGGTTTCCTGGACTTTGTCAATGACTGGATACCATTTGCAACCAATATAATAATGATACATAATCTCTGAAACCTCATATTGATATAAATTATTTTCTTTCTGACAGACACATGTACATGTAACTCCATTTTTGAAAAATATCCTTGGTGGTGGGCTCAAAGTTACTTAATTGTCCTTATGTTCCTTAAATCTGTGACATAAATTTTGGGTCACCAGCTGGAGAAAAAGAATTGTTCTGTTTGGCTTGACATCAGAGATTGATGATGCTTGACTAGACGAGTACAAGCTCATCTTTGCAGTAATGTGGGCAAGAACAGAGCTCCCAGTGAATATAAGAAATTGAAATCTGAGGCTTAATAAATGATAAATTCAAGGAAAGTAAAGTGACAGCAGTATCACTAAATAGCAGATGATTAAAACAGGGTGGGAAGGGGGGTAGTCTAAGACAAAGCAAGCAGAAGACACTTGCACTTACCTGCAAAATAAATGGCATGAATGACTCTTGATAATGCAATATACTTATTTAATAACAATGTACTACTTTATTATTTGATATCCTAAGTGACTTCCTAAACAAAAGCAGAAACAACAACATAAACTTGACACCTGATAACCAATGTGATACATGATGACATCTTTCCCATGTAAATTTTCTTCATTAGTCTCAAAGATAACCAAAGATTAAACTATAAGATTTTAGACAGAGCCTATGTAAACAGAGTCTCCTAACAGCACCTGGAAGACAAAGTTCTAAATATAATAATTCTTAATGATGAAAAAAGTAAATAAATTAAGTCAAAGTATCTGCTTTGACTTACCCAAATGGATCACCAACTACAAGGAATGCAACATCACTGATATCCGCATCCTTTAAAATATTATCTGCCTCCTGTTCCACTTCTTCTCTATCAGCAAGAATCAATTTTCTCTCATAAAACTCTTCCTATAGATTTAAATTCAATATAAAAATGAGATAGCAGGTGACCATTTCAACACACACACACACAAACACACATACACACTCTCTCACACACAAAAAACAATCTTTGTGGCTGGTGCAAATCCTGGCAACCATCCAAACACTGATCCCTGAATGCAACTCATCAATGAACTAGCACTCTGTATCATGCTGCAATTAAACTCTGTCTTTGGGACTATCTTAATATCCCAAGAGGAGGTAGACCTCCTAACATCTGAGGCTTTTTGCATTTTAAATTAACCTCTAAATTTGGGTCTAATAAACCAGGCCAAACATTGTAGTTTAAATAGAAAATATGTATGCATGAGCCTTACTTGCTTCAGAAACACAATATTACAGAATAAATATATTAAACAATAATATATGTTTGTGTCAGAAACACAATACTACAGAATATATTAAATAAAAATATGTTTATTTAACATATATTTACCATACATATATGGTAGTTGGGTTTTATTAAATTTTCCTTGGGAAAATCTATGGGATCCTGATGAAAATAAAAGATAATTTCAAAGAAAAATAGTAGAAAATTATGATTTAGTTGTTTACAAAACCAGCAATCATTCTTACATAATTGTAGGAAAGACTAATTTAAAACTATACTTCCTAGTTTCTGGTTAAAAAAAAAAAAGGGCAGAGTTGCAGGAGAAAAAAAAGAATTCTAAATATACGGGAAATCTCCATACAAACTACTTGTGAACAAATCCCCAGAAGTTCAACCCCAAAGCATAAACCCAAGAGGCTGGCCTTAACTGGAATGGCAGCATGTAAGAGTGAGCTAGTGGTCATGGGGTAGTGGTTACAACCTATTATGCAAGATCACGAATCTTATAACTGATTTCCTGTGGAGTAATATATAACTCAAATACAGTAAAAGTGGATGCATAGATAAATAATACTATTTCTTACATGCTAATAAATTTATTTTAGTCATAAGGATTATACCATATGTCAAAAGTTATAAGATTGCTATAATGGAAAAGTGTCAGTCACTCAGTAATATTTGTCAAGCAAATGAACAAATCAATAAGCATTTGAAGATAAAGGCTAAATAGTTCCAAGTGATAATTATTTCCTAATACTTAACTACAATCAGTTTCTCAATTGTGAAAAAAGATCCTTTCCTTTTCATTGCGCATCTTCTTAGAGATAATGTTCCAGAAGTTCCTAATGACAACGTTTTCATGGATGAAAAATGTTTTATCGTCCCTCTTACCATGTATCTTTTCTTAATCACTCATTTTATATACCTTATTTAATTTTGTGAGCCCAGTAAACTTAATAGTTGCAGAACATTTATAGTCACATATATAAGAGAACACACATATGATTACTAAAAGCTGAAAGAAATGATGTTCTTTTCTGAACTTCTAAAATTTCTTAAAGATCAAGGAATCACATGTTACTAGCTTAATGCTGGCAGTAATCCAATCCAATCTTTTATAAATGACTTAACAACAGAAAATCCATTCTCTCCTCACAACTTCTATCATGTTTACTCCATATTTATCACTTATCCTAACTCAAGAAATATTTCATTATCTAATTGAGACAACAGAAGATTAAAAAAAATTCTCAAAGAGAAATACACATTAATACCTCAATATAATCAAATGGTTGATCCTCTTTAAAAAGAATGCTTTAAAAAGGGAAGAAACTACGAATTGCCAGTCCAGGTTCAATGCAGGATACAGGATGCTTGCGGCTGGTGCACTGGGATGACCCAGAGGAATAGTATGGGGAGGGAGGTGGGAGGGGTTTCAGGATGGGGAACACGTGTACACTCATGGCGGATTCATGTTGATGTATGGCAAAACCAATACAATATTGTAAAGAAATTAGCCTCCAATTAAAATAAACAAATTTAAATTTTAAAAAAGGTAAGAAACTGCTAAAGCAGAAATAGACAGGTACTACATTATTTTTAACATAACCATTTATTTATGTATTTGTTCATTCACTCATTTGAAAAATATTTCTTGTGTACAACCTCCATGCCAAGCTCTATGCATGATGTTGGAAACAGTNCGGATTCATGTTGATGTATGGCAAAACCAATACAATATTGTAAAGAAATTAGCCTCCAATTAAAATAAACAAATTTAAATTTTAAAAAAGGTAAGAAACTGCTAAAGCAGAAATAGACAGGTACTACATTATTTTTAACATAACCATTTATTTATGTATTTGTTCATTCACTCATTTGAAAAATATTTCTTGTGTACAACCTCCATGCCAAGCTCTATGCATGATGTTGGAAACAGTGTAGACACACCCAACCCCTGCCCTAAGGAGCATAATATCTAGTGTTATATTATTCCCCATCATGGTTTATCAAAAGATATTCACTATAGTTCACTTACTGCTGTACAGTAAGACCTTATTGTTTATCCATTCTCTATCCCAAACTCTTAATCCATGCTTCCCTCACTTTCCATCCGCCTTCCATGCCTAGACCTTGACCCTATAAGTAATAACTGTTCAAATGTTTTTTTGGGGAAAAATACTTTAAAAATCATAGCAACCAAAATTAACATTTAGCTAGCACTTAAATTTGCAAAGCCGTTTCAAATACACTAATAAATGATGTAATCTTAACAGCCTTCCAACTGGTTATTATGTCCATTTGACAAATGAAGGAATTGAGATATGGAGAAGTTTGGAAACGTCTATTAACTCCTATTTCTGAACACTTTTATGCAGCCACTATGCTAAAATCCTGTAAGGCAGGCATTTCTGTCCTCTTTTTACAAAGTAAGAAACAAAAGTTAAAGGGCTTGTCTAAGGTCACATGTTAACATGTGATAGAACAAAGACATAAAACCAGGCCCAGTTCTTTAAAACTGCTGACTTGTTATTTGTCTATATTCTCTAAGAAGATTTTAAGTTCATTCTAAATGCCCCTGATCACTAATTAGAAAGGAATATTTCTATCATCTTGAGCTTGGAGACTGTGGCTCCATTCTATTAAATTGAAGCCAACAAATTAAAGCTGGTCATTAGACACACCTTTCATTTCAAAGTATGGCTAATTCGAGCAGCAGTCCTTCAGGTTTTAAAGTAACTGTGAGACCTTCAAAATTCCATGGGCTGTTAATCTGAGAGGCCAGAAGACTGAAAATTCTCTAGGTCATCTTTTTCTTTGGAAGACTTGATAGACCAGACAATCCTAAAATCTTCTCCCTCCTCCTGTAATATATCCATCAGTTTTTGCATCTTAATCTACATTCTATTTGAAATTTGACGATGAGCCTGAATCTGACTGCTCTTTCAAAATTTCCTGAGCCTTTAACCAAATCCAGCTAAATGTATGATATGCTAGCAAATTCTATGGTTACCAAGTTCCTGGCTCACTTAGCACATTCAAGTGTATGGGTATAAGCTTGACTGGGAACCGTCTATTTAAAGGTTAGATCTCTTTGGATAAGACACAGACAGAAAGGTGATTACCATTCCCAATGGAAATACTTCAAAGGGGGACGCTTCAGTTTGGTCCCTGAATACATAACCAACTCATTAAGGCTGTGTTAGCACCTCATTAGCACTCAACTCAGAAAGAATTTCTTGGCTATCTCACGAAATAAGGGATTCTGATGACTATCCCCAGGAGTGTAAAATAACTTTCCTTTTCTATTTAATGGAGAAAGCTACACAATTAGACTTGTAAGAAAAAGCACTCTTTCATTTTCCAAGTCACATGGTTAGTGTATGATTGCCATTCTTGTACTTCTCAGATTCTTCATGAGAAGGGGATGTATTTTAAAGGGTTTGAACCAGGAGACCTGAAAAATTCGATTCAGCTTATTGTAAAAAGAAAACCAGCTGTTAAATATCCGTCTTTCCAGGAGGCTAGAAAGCCTTAAGCACTTACCAGAATTTCTTTCCCTACAGTCAGGACTGACGTATAGGTTTCCAGATACACACGACTGCAGCGTCTGACAACTTCCAGGCCCTTGACTGTGATGTCCTTAGCATCTCCCAGGCCCAAACCAATTATGTAAAGCATCTCAAATAACAGGGGGAGGGTGACTGCAGGAAGAAATGAATATGAAAATCAAGTGTCAGCTACACCAAGGATACCTAAAATCTAGTAATGAAAACCAAAACACGGGGAGAGACGGCACGTCAGCGGGAGATTTAAGAACTTTCCACCTTTCAAATAAGGACTGGAGTGTTTTTAAACAGCCCTACCCGCTTTCTCTCTTACTACACAACGCTAGGAGCAGACAATTACCCGCTGAGAAAACGACAGTTGAATTCCTGTCCTACCCGAATTTCTGTCTGCCTCCGTTCCCCAGAAGTAGCTGCCAAAGCGGAGGATTTACCCAGAGAAAAGATCCACGCCGCCGGCCTCACCTACGATGCCGCAAAGCGCCTCCGCTTTACGGCATTTCACGACTAGCTGTAAGGGGTGGCTTCTGCGGGCTGGGGCACCCCGCGTCCCACCGCCACTAAGGTTGACCTGCAGGGTGCTGGGGCTGGGAGGCGAAAGTTCACCCGGTCAGGGGAGTCCGACCAGTTCCCGGCATGGCCTTTGGGAAGGGACGAGGCCTGCCCACAATCCCCTAATTTTATAAACATCCCATCCTGGAATCAGGTAAGTGCAAGAGCTTTTCGCCAGCGAGGAAAACCAGCCGCGAGGTTGGACCAAGGAGCTCCACGCCTTCCTTCTCTCCTCCAGAAACTCCAGAGGGTGGCGGGTGGAAGGGATTTCCCTAGTCTGCCCCGAGATAGCCCTAATGCACACATTGCCATCCTCGCCTTTTCTTTCGGCTGTAATTTAACCAGCTGCTTTCCTGTCGAGCTGTCATTTTGGCAAAATTGGTGATGAATGTTGGTTCTAATTTCCCAGCGGGGCCGTGATTCCTCGGGTTTGTCCTCGAAACCTTATTCTGGAATGCCCCAAGGGGTGTGTGACTGGAATCTGCTTCAGTCATCGTCAGTTCGGGAAGCCCAAAACCCTCCTGTGCCTCGAGAAGTGACCTTTAAGAATGCTCACGGATTTCAGACCTCGCCACAACGCTTCCACAGGGGGAATTCTTAAAGTGGTTGGTTAAATGTAGTTCCAATGCCGAGATGATTTGTTATGACTGAATATGGTCTTCCTAAGGTCACTAATGACCTCATCCAAGTTAAAAAGGCAGTTTCCATTGCACATCTCAGCAGGCACTGTAGATTATTCAGAATTTTCACTGTGGTTCTCTGACAATGCTTTTTTGCTCAATTCTGCTTCCTTTAGCCTTGATTATCTTTTCTCTCTGAATTTATCCAGGCTTTGGCCTTCTCATTCTGTACACTCTTAATGATTGGTTCTATCCACTGTCACTGTTAGATTCATTCCTCATACAATAAACAAAAATAAATTCACTCATAGATGTAAGTGGAAAACTTCAAATTTCCGAGGGAAAACTGGAGAAAAAGATTTGTGACTTACTTAGGCAAAGATTTCTTAGGTGAAACAACAGAAGTATGATAGAGAAAAGAAAAAATATATTGTACTTCAGCAAAATAAAAACGATGGTCTTCACAAAACATTGAAGTCACACATTGGGAGGAAATATTTGCAAAGCATATATCCAATAAAGGACTTATATTGAGAATATACAAAGAACTCTCAAAACACAATAGTAAGAAAACAATTTTTAAAATGGGAAAAAATTAAATATGGACACATCCCCAAAGAAGTTACACAAGTAGCAATACACATTTGAAAAGGTGCCAAACATCATTAGACATTAGGGAAATTATTGAAAACCATTCCTACTATTGTATACCTATTAGAATGGCTACATTAAGAAACAAAATCCATAATATTCATTACCATGATTTCAGGTTATCTCTATGTTTTGCAGACTCAGATTTTCACCTCTCATTCAGACCTCTTCCTCAGCATCCTGTATTTAACTTTTTTCTGGAAATCATCTGAGTAACCCAGAAGCATGTCAAATCTAACACATCCAGAGCTGAATCCATCAGCTTTCAACTTGGCTTTCCCTTCTGTATTGTCTGCTTTGATTGGAAGACATTACCATCTATAGACTCTTATTGAAGCCAGACACCTGGAAGTCACCTCACATTTTAATCTGACAATCTGCTGGTCTTTCTCAATAGAAACCATGGCTACCATCACAATCTTGATTCAGGTCCTCATTATTGCTACTCCTGCAGCTGGTCTCCATGTCTCCTTCACATTCATCCTTCTCTCAAGAACCAAGGAGATCTAGCTCAGATACAATCTGAAAATGCCACTCCCCTTCTAAATCCTTTTGAGGCCAAGAGAAAGTTCAGTCTCCTTAACATGTCCCACACGATCAACCATGATGTGACAGTTGTCTAGTTCTATAGCCTCATCTGTCTCTGCTACTTACCATGAACTTTTTTTTTTTTTTTTTGCTATACAGTAGGACCTTGTTGGTTATCCATTTTATTTTATTTTTTTTGTATTTATTTATTTATTTTATTTTTTGTAGTTTTATTTTTTTATTTTTATTTTTTGTATTTATTTATTTTTTTACACGAACTCCCAAACATGAACCCCCCTCCCACCTCCCCCCCCACATCTTCCCTCCAGATCATCCCCATTCAC
>SJYX01020123.1:83348-98588 GCA_006410675.1 Oreotragus oreotragus
GTTCCCTTTTCTCCACACCCTCTCCAGCATTTATTGCTTGCAGACTTTTGGATCGCAGCCATTCTGACTGGTGTGAAGTGGTATCTCATTGTGGTCTTGATTTGCATTTCTCTGATAATGAGTGACGTTGAGCATCTTTTCATGTGTTTGTTAGCCATCCGTATGTCTTCTTTGGAGAAATGTCTATTTAGTTCTTTGGCCCATTTTTTGATTGGGTCGTTTATTTTTCTGGAATTGAGCTGTATAAGTTGCTTGTATATTTTTGAGATTAGTTGTTTGTCAGTTGCTTCATTTGCTATTATTTTCTCCCATTCAGAGGGTTGTCTTTTCACCTTGCTTATAGTTTCCTTTGTTGTGCAGAAGCTTTTAATTTTAATTAGATCCCATTTGTTTATATTTGCTTTTATTTCCAGTATTCTGGGAGGCGGATCATTGAGGATCCTGCTGTGATTTATGTCGGAGAGTGTTTTGCCTATGTTCTCCTCTAGGAGTTTTATAGTTTCTGGTCTTACATTTAGATCTTTAATCCATTTTGAGTTTATTTTTGTGTGTGGAGTTAGAAAGTGATCTAGTTTCATTCTTTTACAAGTGGTTGACCAGTTTTTTACCATGAACTTTTTCTCTAGCTGTCTAGTTCTGTGCCCACAACATGCTGCACTGTGCCTCTCTGCCTTTAGTCAGGCGGCCACCTCAGCATGGAATACCCTTGGCCATTTTCTCCTGCCTAAATCCCTGCTGCTAAGTCACTTCAGTCATGTCCAACTCTGCAACCCCATAGATGGCCGCCCACCAGGCTCCCCCGTCCCTGGGATTCTCCATGCAAGAACACTGGAGTGGGTTGCCATTTCCTTCTCCAATGCACGAAAGTGAAAAGTGAAGGTGAAGTCGCCCAGTCGTGTCCGACTCTTAGCGACCCCATGGACTGCAGCCCACCAGGCTCCTCCGTCCATGGCATTTTCCAGGCAAGAGGACTGGAGTGGGGTGCCATTGCCTTCTCATTCTTTAAGACTAAATCAAAGAAGTAGTCCCAGAGATCCTGAAACAAGGTTAGGTATCTCCTTTTTGTTACAATAACACTTCTTACACATACTTACTCATCAATTTAGGTGTTTTGTAGTTGTGTATCTTCTTTATCAAACCATAAATTTCATTAAATCAGGGGCCATATTTTATTTATAGTCTCATCCCTAAGGCATATCACAGTGTCTGGTACATGGTGGGTATTCAATAAGTATTTGTTAAATAGGTCATTATTCACTACGAGCTGAGCAATTTCTTTGTTATGATGATTTCTTTTTCAGTCTTTATGAAATGCAGAGAGTGATATTTTGATGGCGATTTCTTTTTCAGTCTTTATGAAATGCAGAGAGTGATATTTTGATGATGGTCAAAAATCATTGGTGAAATTATCAAACATAAACATGCCTTGCTTATGATGCTTTAGGAAGTCATTTATGTTGAAAGGCTCCTGACATGTCACATATACTTTATATGCTCACTATTGAATAGGTAAATTTTCCAATGTACTGATCATTTCTAGCATGTTTCAATTTTCAGATTTTCCTTGAGTGATTTCAGGTAGCTTCACAGGGGAAAGAACATTGCCATAAAGAATAATTAGTAATCCAAGGGAAGGTATACTTTATCTCTTTTCAGGAAATCTATATTGAAAGTGAAGTTATTCTGAGTTGGTAAAGAAATACTGTATTTTTAAATACAAAAGTAATTTCATATTTTAATTCTCAAAATTCAGTCAAAGGAACTTATTTTCAGTATAGAATTCTTAAACACACCTTTCTACCTGCCTTCATTTCTCAAAAGGAGTGTGGATTTGGAGGACTTTTCTGGAGGTAGATTAGTAAACATGTTATGGCAGTCTTTTTTCTTCCCCACCTCAGCAAATAGAAAAAAACCTGGTGTCATCTTTTTTTTTGCAGAATGTTTCTCTGTGATTTGATTTCTGTCTTGCCATTTAAAACAGGTTTCAAGTATGACTGCATTTCCATCAACAATTTATCATTAAAAGTTTCAGACATACAGATAAGTTAAAACAGTTTTACAGTAAATATCCACATAGCCACCTCCTAGGTTTTACAGTTTTGACATTTTCTATATGTGTTCAATCACATATTTATCCATCCACTCAGCTATCAACTTGTGTTATTTTGTTGCATTTCTGCAGGAGTTACATAAGTACACATGTGATTGCACTTTACTGCTTTTATGTTTCTCGGGCCTCACTTCCTGGTGTTCTCCACACCACCACCCCCACAGATACCTGTTTGTTCCTGGCTCCACTTCCTTGAAGTCTTTGCCCAAAATTTACCTCCTCAATGAGGCCTAACCTGTATAAAACTGACAGTTTCAGTCACTTCATCTGCTGTTTCCCCCCAGAGCACATATTTACCTTCTAACATAACTGTGTAATTTACTAATCTATGTTTATTGTCCATGCCATCCTAGAATATAAGCACCAGAAAGTCAAGAATTTGTTGTTCCATTTGGTTTACTAATGCGAAAGAAACACCTAGAACAGTGTTTGGCACGTATGCTCAGTAGATATATGTTGAATGAATGAGTACACATCTACATATAGTAATATAAATACATTATGTGTAAGGGAAGAATTATGCAGAGAGAAGTTTGCATGATGATTAAGAACTCAGATTTTGATATCATTCAGACCTTGGTTTAAATTTAGGTGTTTCTGCTCAGGAGTGTTAATGAACCAAAACTTGGATCTGCTTGCCTGTGCACGGTAAAGCCAATCTACTGACACTCAGTTATGGTGAAGGAAAGCACAGCATTTATTGCAGGGCGCCAAGCAAGGGGAGTGGGTAGCTCATGTTCAAAAGACCCAAACTTCCCAGTGGCTTTCAGATAACTGTGGTTTTTTAAAATTAATTTTATTGGCATTTACATAGGTGCTTAGGAAAGGGGGTTTTAAAGGCATTGTAAGGGAGGAGGCGTGATCAGCTGTTGCATAGTTCTGATTGGTTGACATCAAGGTGAAGTTTCAAGCATTATCAACCTTTGGGTATCAACAGGTCTAGGGTCTGTGTCCTTGTGGGAATTGTTTTCATCTGGTGGGGTTCTGCATCCTCTAAAGACAACTTAGGAATGTGTGTCAGGCCTTTATATCTTTTAGGGAACTGTGAAATCAGTGATTCTGCCATGTGAAAGAATCTATAGTAACTGATTACTGATAACAACCTATAGTCTAAATTGTTACCAGTTTCCCAACCCAATGTCTATTCTTTGTTTCTGTACCTTCACATTTCCTAATCATTAACTATTGAGCCAGTCTTTGGAGACTCAAGGGAAACTGGTTGTGTGTTAGTCACTCAGTTGTGTCCTACTATTTGCAACCCCATAGACTAGCCCACCAGGCTCCTCTGTCCATGGAATTCTCCAGGCACGAATACTGGAGTGTTTGTCATTCCCTTCTCTAGGGATCTTCCCGACCCAGGGATCCAACCCAGGTCTTCCGCATTTCAGGCAGGTTCTTTACCATCTGAGCCACCAGGGAAGCATTTTACTTCAAAGGACAGGGACACAGGGGCTTGTATATGGTTTCAATAGCGCATTCCCTTTCTAAACCTCAGTTGTCTCATCTGTGAAATAGAGATAATAATACCATCCTTCATAGGATTATTATGAGGTTAAATGAAAGAATACATATTAAGGGCTTAGAGTTGACTCATTGGAAAAGACTCTGATGCTGGGAGGGATTGAGGGCAGGAGGAGAAGGGGACGACCAAGGATGAGATGGCTGGATGGCATCACTGACTCGATGGACGTGGGTCTGGATGAACTCTGGGAGTTGGTGATGGACAGGGAGGCCTGGTGTGCTGCGATTCATGGGGTCGCAAAGAGTCTGACACGACTGAACTGAACTGAACTGAACTGTATTAGGCATTTAGTAAAGACTCAATCAATAATGGCAGATATGCAGTTTGAAATTAATTTTATGGTAATCTACAGTATCTATCAGATTATGAGAATCAGACTCATCTTTCACCAAGATTGGTTCTCATTCTTTTCTTCATTCACTATAGTTCTCTGAAATCCTGACATCGTTCAATTAGACCTCTAGGTGGACTATGTTATTGATTCACAAGAGTCATCTTAAGCAAACATTATTATTATTGTTATACTCGGAGGTACTTTTTCTGAGAAAAACTTTATTTCTATCATTCTGTCATTGACTTTCACACTGTAGACTTGATTGGCACCAAATAACTGTTGTCTACCAATATGTTAATATTCAAAGTAGAAGAGAGCTAGCATGCAGGTGAACCTTATTTGTATTCTAGTAAACAAAATCTGATGAGCAGAGAAAATGTTCACTCGGGTTGTAAACAATTAATTTTTTAAAATTTTAGATGCTCAGTTCAGTTCAGTTCAGTTCAGTCGCTCAGTCTTGTCCGACTCTTTGTGACCCCATGAATCGCAGCACGCCAGGCCTCCCTGCTCATCACCATCTCCCGGAGTTCACTCAGACTCACGTCCATCGAGTCCGTGATGCCATCCAGCCATCTCATCCTCGGTCGTCCCCTTCTCCTCCTGCCCACAATCCCTCCCAGCATCAGGGTATTTTCCAGTGAGTCAACTCTTCTCATGAGGTGGCCAAAGTACTGGAGTTTCAGCTTTAGCATCATTCCTTCCAAAGAAATCCCAGGGTTGATCTCCTTCAGAATGGACTGGTTGGATCTCCTTGCAGTCTAAGGGACTCTCAAGAGTCTTCTCCAACACCACAGTTCAAAAGCATCAATTCTTCGGCGCTCAGCCTTCTTCATAGTCCAACTCTTACATCCATACATGACCACAGGAAAAACCATAGCCTTGACTAGACGGACCTTCATCTGCAAAGTAATGTCTCTGCTTTTGAATATACTATCTAGGTTGGTCATGACTTTTCTTCCAAGGAGTAAGCATCTTTTAATTTCATGACTGCAGCAACAATTAAAAAGATAATTGTAGTCCATTCTACAATACAATACTATATAGCAATTAAAAAGATGAACTACTGCTACATAAAACAGCCTGGATGAATCTCAGAATCTCAATATGGATGAGTAAAAGAGTCTTTTTTTTTTAGCATAACCAGAATATAAATTTTTTTAAAACCACGTAAGTTCTTGTCATTATTAAATATGTACACTAATAAACTCTGTGGACATTGAGTATTCAGATAATATGGTCACTTATGTTACTTAGAGGCCGGTTTTTTTCCTGTGGTAAATCTAGAAACTCTTTTAACCAAAATTAAAGCCCTGTCTATATCAAGTTGCAGAATTTCCACAAATTTTAATTTTCCTGGAGTGGATTTGATTTTCATTTTCTAAATCCTAGGCAGGCATAGGGCATGATTCATCTTAACCTTATTTCCTTGCATTTTAGTTTATTTGATTTGATTTTTTTGCTTGGTTTACAGTAAAGTTTTCTGCTGTAACTGGGGAGCATTATTTCTTTCCAGCAGTTTTCAGTACCTCACTTTCCAATTTCGTTACATTTTCTGAAAAGAATGGCTTATTGGTATCCAGACTCAAATAGAATCTATTTTAATCTTATCTTCGGTTCTGATTATTGTTCCTCTTTGAACGTTCATTAAATAATAGGCACTTGATAAAATGCAACAGTAGTATCAAAGATACTGTTTATGCCATGAATACCAATTGCAGAAGCACTAGAAAGCTGTGATTAAGAACCTGGGCTTTGAAGTCAGACTACTAGACTTGAATTCTGGCCCTCTGTGCTAAAAGTGTGACCTTAGGAACATTCCTGAATCCTTAGATATATTATCTGTAAAATGCAGATAATAAAGGTAGTTATCTCAGAGGACTGTCTTGTGGATTACAGGCAGTAATACTGCTTATGAATTGCTCTGAACAGTGTCTTGTACTTAGTAATCATTCAGTTCTTAGCTGCCATTATAAATATTACTACCTTTAAATGTTTTCTGAGGATTAAATGTAGTAATGTATGTAAAGTGTATATCAAAAGGCCTTCAGTGTGCTACACAATTAACAGTTGATACCCAAAGATTTTTTTTGATCAGTTGGTTTTTACAGAATTTCTCTGTGTCTAACTAAAGCTTGGGACCATTCTCTCCTCTCTCCTCACCCAAAAATGAACTTGCCATTAGTATATTTATACTCAGAAAATGTATGGATTTCTAAGCTAAACCACAAAACTTTTAAAAATTATAATGTAGCTGAAATGTTATTTATAATGAAAGGAAGCAAATGTGGTATTAATCACTATTAAAAAAAGACAAATGTTTTTCCATCAATAATGATATGATGACATTTCCTTCCAATTATTTCCTGTCCTAATAATTTTGGTCTATGACCAGTTAGTCTCCATCAGTAAGTTGGGGATATTGGATATTTGAGAGGATTATGGCATTGTGTTGTCTGGGGCCAGTCCTTTTCTTGAAGAAGCTGTAATAATCTTACATAGAAATTACACTCAGAAGTCATACTAATCTTGATTCCTTGCTTATACCTAGTTCCTAAGGACCAGCATCTCTGTCCTGTTGTTTCAAGAGACTGAGCCATACAACTGACTTCAGTCTTGTGACTTAATTTCTTGCCTTCAGATGCATCTCCCCCTGAGTGAGCACCCTTTTGCAAAGTGAGAGCCCCACAAAGTTAAATACTCACCTGTCTGAAACCGTCAGGGTTACTGAGTACCTTTGAACAGGTAATGCACCAAAAGTGCCATTCACATAGACTGCATACAGCCTGCCCAGCTGCACCTGTTGACCCAATGACCAGTTTTCTATTTCTTAAACTATTGTTCACCTGCTATGCTCTTTCTTGAGTACATACTCTGGATCTTGTGTTACTTGATTTTTGTTTGTTTTTATTTTAAGGTAATATTATATGCTGTATCATTGTGTACTAGAGTAGCCCTTTTTAAAGAGTAGTCTTCATTAGACAGTATGCAATGAGATTGCTGCTCAGGTTTGTGAAAATGAAAGAAGCTCAGTCATGTCTGACTCTTTGTGACCCTATGGACTACACAGCCCTTGGAATTCTCCAGGCCAGAATACTGGAGTGGATAGCCGTTCCCTTCTCCAGGGGATCTTTCCAACCCAGGGATCGGACCCAGGTCTCCCACATAGTAGGTGGGTTCTTTACTAGCTGAACCCAAATTATTTTATCTCATCTTCTTTGTATATTGTGATTCACTGGTGGCTCTAGACAGTAAAGAATCTGCCTGCAATGCAGGAGACCTGGGTTTGATCCCTGAGTTGGACAGATCCCCTGGAGGAAGGCATAGAAACCCATTTCAGTATTCTTGCCTGGAGAATCCCCATGGACAGAGGAGCCTGGCGGGCTATAGTCCATGGTGTCGCAAAGAGTTGGACATGACTGAGCAACTAAGCTTTGTATATTACTTCCAGTTATTTTGTTTTAACTTTCACAGCCACTCATTGCTTAATATTGTTACATCTACGTGGAATACTCCTCTATTCCATAGGCATCTTAACTTTTAAACTCTAGTTTAAAATACAGTATATTTTAAATGCATACTATAGTATCTCACCTGAGCTGCAGTCTCTTCCCTTTCTTCCACTTCTCATTTCCTTTAATGTTTTATTACTATTGCTTGTTATTTCTTTAGTTATACTGTGGATTTGAAGGGCAAGGGCAGTGTTTTACCTGTTTTTATCTTCTCTGTGACATCTGTATCAGTGCTTTGCTCATAATAGATGCTCAATATTTATAGAGTGACTTGGTGGGACTGCTGCTTAACAAGAGCCATCAAGTAGGTATGCTTAATGGAACTGAGAAGGGAGAGACTAAACAGAAGGAAGTGAGTTGATAAACTATTATAGTGATTTGTGTATGAAATAATCTTAATAATAATAATAATAATACTCAGTGGCAAAATAAGTTGAGATACATTAATTATATAAATCAATGTGGATGATCATGAATATAGTTAAATGGAGGAAGGGAAGACAAGGATTGATTAAAATCTGATGTCAATCCAAACTGGAACCTGTTTCAATCCAAACTTCTAAACTTACTTTTAGAAGTTTATTTCAAATGTCAGGAGAATAAAAGTAAATTCAGACCTAAGTTAATGATATTCTACATTCACTTTAGTAATATTTAAAGCCACAAAGAAATGTAGCATTAAAAACCTCTCAGTCTTTCCAGGGTGTCATGACATTTGATTATTTTAAACATGAAATCCAGTTTTTTTGTAAAATTCAACAAAACTAGAATGAGCTATGGGATTTCCACCCCCTCTTGTAAACAGGTGAAAGTGAAGTCACTCAGTCGTGTCCAACTCTTTGTGACCCGTGGACTGTAGCCCACCAGGCTCCTCCGCCCATGGGATTCTCCAGGCAAGAATACTGGAGTGGGGTACCATTTCCTTCTCCAGGGGATCTTCCCGACCCAGGGATCAAACCCAGGTCTCCTGCATTGCAGGCAGACGCTTTCACCTCTGAGCCACCAAGGACGCCTACTGTAAACAGCTGGATACAGAAATAAATAGACAGTAAGAGTTGAGACTTACTCATTTATGCAAATTACTTGGAATAATTTTATGCCTTTCTCCCCAAAAGCCCTGAGAGCTAGACATACAAATTTCTGGAGCACCACATTTTTGACATATTCTTGCATATCTGTGAGTGTCCATCACATGTAGAGGTTTAACTTAATTCCTTTCACAACTAATTTGAAGCCCTGTAATATCTATTTGACCTTAATTGTCCCTGGTTCAACACAATATTTATTGACTGTCTTGTTTATAAGGCTATGTGCCCTGTATTCTTAGGGAAAAAGAAAAGCATAAGTTACTATCTATGTCCTCTAGAAATTATATTCAGGTGGGAGAAACAGCATCAGTAGCTGTGTTACATAGTGATCATGTAATAATAGGCAACAATACATGCTGTAATAAAGGTACAGGCATTGTGCAGTGGGAGAAGAGAGTGAAAAGGGGATTAATTAAACTGGATAATGCTCTAATAGCTTGATCTAATTCTGTTCTTTTTATAATATCTAGGTAACACAAGGAAACTCCGGATGTTTGACTGATCACCAGATAACCAATTTATTTATGTCACAGTTTGGAGGGGGGAACTATTATTGCAGATGAACTATTTAGTTGCAGATGAACTTCAGCCTTACAAACATGTTAACTGTATTTTCCAGGTTACCCAGAATACCAGTGTCATAGCAATGGACTAATACTAATTCTATTTACCTGCTTCTGACATACAAAAATCTGGGCATCATTTTGTCAACTTTATTAGTGTTTGGGGAGAGGTAGGGTGTGTGTATTCCTAATTTAGACATTCCTTCTTTCAGATACCAACTTGTAGGTTACTTGATGACCATACAATTTATACAGGAAAGTGAATATTATTACCTAGATTCTGGGAAAACATAAGGAAATATCAATCTTCCACACAGCATACAGGTTAATGGGATTCTTGTGAGCCCCATTTTTATAAGTTCCCCTTTAGAAGTTTGTTTCCTGGACATAAATTTGAATTGGTTGCCCTGTGGGGTTGGTATTCATAAATAAGTGACTCACCTTTTAAGGATTCCAGACAGCTAAGTACACCATCATTTCAGAGTGTTTTGTTTTTTCCATGAAAACTGCCGATGTAATATTGAAAAATTTCAGTTATAGGATGAATTAAGTTTTTGTGGTATATTTTTATGAAGCTGTTTTCATAGAAAAATGAGTACTAGTGACTGCTAATTTAAAATGTTATAAATATATTGTCACAATATAGTCATGCCTTCTGCCTACTCAGCAGAAACAGAATGTCCACTTATGTATCTATTTCAGTAGTTAATTCCTGGCTTCCTCAGGAAAAGGAAACTATGGTGTGGAAGGGACATTTGGGCCTAATATTATGTATGGCATTCCTCTGTAGATGTATATAAGTCGTTGCCTATTTTGTATCATTTTCAAAGAATAGCAGGCTCAATAGGATTTCCAATGTTACGGAATGCCCTGTCCTTGTAAGTAGTTTGAGTTGTAATTTAAGTTTCTCTTTGTAGTGGCATCCCTACCATTGTTTTTTCTTTCCTGCTCGCAGCCAGGTATTCCTCATATTGTCTGTTGAACATGTATCCCTCTACCCATTCTCTTAATCTCTTCTCTCACATTCACAGAGCCGTAGCTTCATCCATTACAGTGATGATTTTGTCACTAAGTTGTGTCTGAGTCTTGCAACCCCATGTACCCCCTTGTAGCCTGCCAGGCTCCTCTGTCCATGGGATTCTCCAGGCAAGAATACTGGAGTGGGTTGCCATTTCCTTTTCCAGGGGATCTTCCAGACCCAGGGATTGAACCCAGGTCTCCTGCACTGCAGGCAGTTTCTTTACTGACTGAGCTACCAGGGAAACCCATTATCCTCTTCCCTAATTGCACCTACTCCCTCGCTGCTGGCTTTTTACCTTCAGCATATTAGAGTGTACCCATCTTAGAAATAATCAGAACAACTTTCCTCTAATTGTTACCCCATCTAGCTTCCCTTCACATACCATGTTTTGAAAAATATCCAGAGGTCATCTCAAATTCCTCCTTTCTGCTATTTTGTTAATCCTGCTGTTCTTTAATCTGATTTTCATCCCTTCTACAGTGAAACCATGGTCTCTATTGACCTGCGTTAAATTCTGCTGCTGGATCTTTGCAGCTTTGCTGATTCTTCCTTGGTTTGTGACACCATTTCTCTTCAATTTCTGTGTTCTCATTCCCTCTACTTTTCAAACGTTGGTGTTTGGGGGGATTCTTTTCTTGGTCTTATTCATTCTTTCCTTGCTCTACAAACTCCAGTTTGATACCGTATTCATTCCTATAATTCCAGAATCATTGTTAAAGTTATGACCCTCGTGTCTGTATTTTCACTTGCAATAACTTACCCGAACTGCTATCTCACATGTTCAGCCATGTGTCTGCTATACTTAGTTGTTTCACAGCATCTCAGTACATACAGAACTGAACTCTACTCTTCCCGGATTTTCTTCCTGGATTCCATTTAGTGACAAGAAGCACCATCCAGACCAAATCCTGATGCGTCCCTAAGTGCCGACCCCTTCAAAATCAAAAACATACATTCCCATTTTACCTCCTTATATCACTTGTTTCTGACTCCATCTTTCCAATTCCAAAGCTTACTGTTTTTGTCTGGAATTACCTCATCACTTCTTACGACTGATTCCAATATCATCTGATATTTAATCTATTTATAACACTGTTCCAATTTGTTTTTTTTTTGGGGGGGGGCGGGGAGGGTGCTGTCTTCAATGTGGTTTATTTAAAATTAATTTTTATTGGAGTATAGCTGCTTTATAATGTTTTAGTTTCTGCTGTACAGCAAAGTGAANACCGAGGATGAGATGGCTGGATGGCATCACGGACTCAATGGACGTGAGTCTGAGTGAACTCCGGGAGATGGTGATGGACAGGGAGGCCTGGCGTGCTGCGATTCATGGGGTCGCAAAGAGTCGGACACGACTGAGTGACTGAACTGAACTGAACTGAACTATTTATGACAGTGTTTGTATATTTGGGGCTGGTAGAAATATTTATGGAATTAAATAAAATCATCCACAATAAAACCATATATGTTATAATTAGCTTATAAATTAAGTGTAGGTCCTCTGTTGCAGTATCAATGTTAAAAAATAAGTATTTTGCCAAATTTTGGCTTTAACTTACAAGTCCAAGGGTCTTTCTCCTGAATGCTGGGAGAAGCCCTTCTGAGAGTAGTTTTAGTCTTGGGGAGGCCCAAATAATTTGCATTTATACTTTTAGTTAAGAAACACACATAAAATTATTATTTTATCAAGTAAATACACCAGACACATTTCTAACAATTGTGAAATTCCATTTCAGCTGACATTTTCATTCTAAGTAATACTTCTTGCTTCATAGAACAAACTAGAAGTTATCTTGATAAACAACTATTGTAAGTTCTGTTTAGCTATCATAATGAAAAATTCTGTGTGCCCAGTTCTTATAAATACCCTCTTTATTAAGTGTGCTTTAGTCAACCAAACTTTGTATGGCCCCTGAACAAAACTGCACATGTAATAGACTGAATCTTTTCTGATACCAGAAAAGTTCTGAGGTTGGTTATCAGTTATTTTTAAAGTAATATGTAGTAATGGATACAATTGCATTTCTTTGTACAAAAAAATTAAATTTTTTTCTGGGAATTTGATTTCTTTATAACTCCTAAAAGTATTACTAGCATTTCCAATGAAATATTTAATTTGTCATCTGTGACATTAATTTCCATAATGCCTGGTGTCTAAACAGCCGTGTCTGCGCCTGTTGCCAGGTGGCCCCTCAGAGTGGCTTTCTCCTTGGGGAAGACCCAAGTAATTTGGTAGTGGGGAGGCCCCAGTTGAAGGAAGGGAAAAACATTTTTTTGGAACATTTCAATTATTTTTTCTACTAATATACTGCAATCAGGCTTTTACTTCCTCAGATCCCTTTCATTTTGTAATCCACTGCAGTCTTACACCCTTCCCTAAATTCCACCGAAACAGATTTTACTGGGATCACAATTAACTACTAAATGTCAAGTTCTGGGAACAGGTTTCAGCATATGACCCTCCTAGTGCTTGATAAGTTTGTTCATCTTGATGATTTCTTCCTTTTTGGCATCTGTGATTCTTTCTACTTTTCTGATTGCTTATTGGTATTTACAGTCCTATATTTTCCCATTGATTGTTGGGTACTCTCTTCCCTTCTGCGCTGGTTAGTTGTGTGTAAACTTGGCTAGGCTATAGTATACCGTTATTTAATCAAGCACTAATCTAGATGCTGCTATCAATGTGTTTTATAGATGTAGTTAACATCTGTAATCAGTTGACTTTAAGGAGATAAAGTGGTTGGGCTTCATCTAGTTAGTTAGAGAGCCTTAAGAGCAAAAACAGGTTTCCAGCAGAAAAAAAAAAAAAAGAAATTCTGCCTTAAGCTTGTAGCATCGGAGTCTGTAGTCTCCCTGCGTTTCTGAGTTTCCAGCCTGCTGATCTGCCCACCCTAAATAATTCTGACTTGCCTGTCTTTCAGGCTTCAGGATGCCAACCCCAACAATCACATGAGCCAGGCCTTGATATAAATCTGTTTAAAATACGGACACACACAGACACACACACATCTCCTATTAGTTCTGTGTTTCTGGAGGATTCTGACTGATTGCAGATCACTTTGTCATTTTGTTTGTCATGTTCCATATGATTCATCCATTTCACTTCTTCAACTATGTCCGTAATACATCTTTGACTCCAGAATATTTATCTCAGTCTCTTATCTGAACTCCTATTTATACCTCCATATAGTAAGCATCTCTGCATTGTTGCCTCAGTCCCATCTAAACCAAAGATGTTCAAATAGAGTTTTTTTTCTCTCCATTGCAACTCCCTTCTCTCCTTTTTCCATATCTCAACACCACCACTACACCTAATCATCTTACTTAGGAATCACAGAATTGTTCTTGATTGCTCTTTTTCTCATCAGCCCCTAAACTTGGATACTTTTTTTCCTCCTTGGCAACCCTTGAATCCACTTCTTTATTATTTCTTCTACTGTCTTAGGTTAGAACCTCTAATCATCTCTTACATGTGTATTTTTTCCTAGTCAACATGATTTTTTTTTTTCACTCTGTCTTGTTCACCACTGTTTTTTCCTTCTATATCATTATCCGCAGATCCACAAAGGTCATTGTTCCAGTCATACCTATTGCATAATCTTGTAATTACTTGTTTACATGCTTTGTCCTCCCTTCTAGACTAGGTGTCATTTATTACATTCATGTTGAATGAATGAGCATGATGTGCACCATTTTCTTTACAAAAAAAGATCTACTTATTTGTTGCCTATAGCAGAAATTGTACTTTCCTAGAGAATCAAATTAATGAATCAAATTAGAGTATTGAATCCAGCTTTTTTTTTTTTTAATTACTAGTGTTATAGGGATTACGTTCTTTCCAATACAGGTGTTCTTAACTTGGGATCCACAAGTGGACTTCTAAGGGATGCATAAATTCACTAAAATTTTATAAGAAACTTTTTGCATATTTTTTTCTGTGGCAAATGACCATAGTTTTCATAAAATTCTCAAAGAGGTCTAAGTTGCCTAAATGCATAAGATTCATGGTGCTGAATAAAAGTATGTGAGTTTATGTCCCAGCTCCACCACATACTAGCTGAGGGACTTGAGCTCAGTTCATTTCAGTTCAGTCGCTCAGTTGTGTCCGACTCTTTGCGACCCCATGAATCGCAGCACGCCAGGCCTCCCTGTCCATCACCATCTCCCGGAGTTCACTCAGACTCACGTCCATCGAGTCCGTGATGCCATCTAGCCATCTCATCCTCGGTCGTCCCCTTCTCCTCCTGCCCTCAATCCCTCCCAGCATCAGAGTCTTTCCCAATGAGTCAACTCTTCTCATGAGGTGGCCAAAGTACTGGAGTTTCAGCTTTAGCATCAGTCCTTCCAAAGAAATCCCAGGGTTGATCTCCTTCAGAATGGACTGGTTGGATCTCCTTACAGTCCAAGGGACCCTCAAGAGTCTTCTCCAACACCACAGTTCAAAAGCATCGATTCTTCAGCACTCAGCTTTCTTCACTAGTTATTTAACCACTCAGGGTCTTTCATAGCTTTCTCATCATTAAATTGGGATGCAATAATAGTAATGGTCTCATAAGGTTGTTGTGAATATTAGCAAGTTGAATCTGATACTGGGAAAGATTGAGGATGGGAGGAGAAGGGGATGACAGAGGATGAGATGGTTGGATGACATCACAGACTCAATGGACATGAGTTTGAGTAAACTCCGGGAGTTGGTGATGGACAGGTAGGCCTGGTGTGCTGCAGTCCATGGGATCGAAAAGAGTTGTACACGACTAAACAGCTGAACTGAACTGATTGTATGTAAAGTGCTTGGCACATGTGAGTGGCCATGTGGCTCTTACCATGTGTGTGTTCGTGTGTGTGTGTGTGTGTGCATGTGCTAAGTTGCTTCAGTCATATCCAACTCTTTACAACCCTATGGGCTGTAGCCCTCCAGGCTCCTCTGTCCCTGGGATTCTCCAGGCAAGAATACGGGAGTGGGTTGCCATGCCCTCCTCCAGGGGATCTTCCTGACCCAGGGATCAAAACAGAGTCTCCTGTGGCTTCTGCATTGCAGGCAGATTTTTTTTTCTTTTACCACTGAGCCACCAGTGAAGCCCTGGGTCTTACTT
>SJYX01020123.1:108160-162796 GCA_006410675.1 Oreotragus oreotragus
AAAAAAAAAAAAACTCTAAGGGTAAATATTTAAAGTTATCACAGAAAAAATTATAGTATGATGACTGATGTTCACTAAACTTATTGTAGTAATCATTTCACAATATATACAGTCCATCCTAAAGGATATCAGTCCTGGGTATTCATTGGAAGGACTGATATTGAAGCTGAAACTCCAATACTTTGGCCACCTGATGTGAAGAGCTGACTCATCTGAAAAGCCCCTGATGCTGGGAAAGATTGAGGGCAGGAAGAGAAGGGCACAACAGAGGCTGAGATGGTTGGATGGCATCACCGACTCGATGGACATGGGTTTGGGTGGAATCTGGGAGTTGGTGATGGACAAGGAGGCCTGGTGTGCTGTGGTTCATGGAGTCGCAAAGAGTTGGACACGACTGAGCAACTGAACTGAACTGAACTGAAAATAAAATAAGAACTATTTCTTTAGTATGGCCATTTGGGTCTCATGGACATCAGCTTAATTAGCTTTCAGAGCAATGTTTTTTGGGGGACACTTTCCTCAAGTGAAAATCTTAAAATTTCGAGCACTAGATGTTGGGGCCCAAACCCTTCATTTTTCAGCGATGAGCTGGGAGTTATGAAATCCTTCCAGCTGTATGTCACTGTGTCAGGGATGTAGTTTGTGCAAGGGTGTTTCTCAGTCTCTCTTACCCATTTTTATATGAATATTTTCTCATTTGCCCAGTATGTAGGAGCCATTCAGTAGATTTCTGAATTCAGTAGATTTCTAAGAGAGAATTGCTCTATCAGTGGCTGTAGTTTTGGTGTGTCCATTGGAGGAGGTGAGTCCAAGAGTCTACTATGTCACCCTGTTGCACTGAAACCACACTTATTGAATTCTTAAAAATCACCATTTTATTTCCTCTTTGATTTCTTCAGTGACCCAATGGTTGTTGATTAGCATATTGTTTAGCTGCCATATGTTTGTGTTTTGGGGATTTTTTTCTTGTAGTTTATTTCTAATTGCATAGCACTGTGATTAGAGAAGATACTTGATATAATTTCAATTTTCTTAAATTTACCAAGGCTCACCTTGTGGCCCAGCATGTGGTCAGTCCTGGAGAATGTTCTGTGTACACTTCAGAAGAATGTGTAGTCTGCTGCTTTTGAGTGGAATGCTCTATAAATATCAATTAAGTCCAACTTGTCTAAAATGTCATTTAAGGCCTGTGTTTCTTTATTAATTTTCTGTCTAGATGATCTGCCCACTGGTGAAAGTGGGATATTAAAGTCTCCCACCAGTACTGTGTTACTGTCATTTTCTCCCTTTATGTTTGTTAGTATCTGCGTTACATATTAAGACATACTATGTTGAGAAAATCACCATTTTAAAGATGAGGAAATAGACATTCAGATGTTAGATAATCTAAGATTACCCACCTAGCAGGTGACGGTACTGGGCTTTGAACCCAGATGGTCTGCTGTGAGTCAGTGCACTTGCTCTGCTCCCAGTTTCTGGGAAGGGCTGTTTTGAGATTTATAAACCATCTCATTCTTTTCAAAACAACCCAGTGAGAAGAAAAGTTGTCATTTTCAAATTCCAATGAGACTAAGAAGAGAGAGAAAAAAGGAAGCTCTTTGATCTATGCTTAGGCTGGCACCATTTCAGGCATTTGCTCTAAGTATGAGCTACAGGGAAGTCACTCTTACATTTTCTAACCAAAATGAGCTGCTTATGCTGTCAGCTGCTTTCATAGACACTAGAGGAATTTTTTGTACTGTCATCTCTTTGATTGGGTACACGTTCATTGAAATGAAGATCTGTTTTATGCCTGCGGCTTGTTTGTATATGGTATCATGTAGATTCTACTAACTTAGTTTTTCAGAAAACTATTCTTGACCTAATGATACTTAAATGCAACCCTTTTCAGCTTACTAAATGATTATATAAATGAGGAAATTGGTGTCTTTTAGCAAAGTTAGTGATGTAGATCATCAGACAATAATAAGCTGTTGTCTGTGGACACTTGCCTTCCTGATGCAAGTCTTCTAATGACTGTGGCGTAAGTCAGAGACAAGAGAGGAGCATCTTGAGTAAATGGCAATTAGTCCATTTCTGTTGGACTATAGAGTTTCTATGTATCAGTAGTTCTTTTTCCAACTCCTGAGTTTGTAGGTCTCAGGTGATGCCTGTGAAATTTCATTTCTAAAGAGTTTCTGGAGGCTGCTGCTGCTGGTCCAAGTGCCATATTTTGAGAATGACTGTGACAGACAATGGGCTACCCAGGTGGCTCAGACAGCAAAGAATCCGCCTGCAATGCATGAGACCTGGGTTCGATCCCTGGGTGGGAAGATCTGCTGAAGAAGGGAATGTCTACCCACTCCAGTATTCCTGCCCAGATAATTGCATGGATAGAGGAGCCTGGTGAGCTACAGTCCTTGGAGTTGCAAAGAGACGGACATGACTGAGCAACTAACACACACACACATGCACACACACACACACACACAACAGGCAATACAGACGTAGTGGGAGTAAAGACTTTATGCACTAGATCCAGATTGTGGAGGAGTTTCAGGACCAAACTAAACATGTGCACTCTGTCCTGCACATAGTGGGAGGCCATGGGAAAGTTCAAAGGCATGGAGTCACAGTGAAAGCATATTTTAAGAAGGATGATAGTACTTAAAGATCTATATTTGGCTGCTATTAGATAACTCCATATGACTGTACAAACTACCTGTCTCTGCATATTCAAAACTAGGCTCTTTTCCCCTGATTTTTTTCTCTCCTTTTAGGTTCATTTCTGTTAATGGCTCACTATATTTCCACTTGGCCAAACCAGCAACCTGGGCGTCATCTTTGACTTCTTTACCCCTGAAATTCACAGCACTTTGTTATCAAGCCCTGCTATTAAAAAAATATCTTTTGAATCTGATTCTCCTTAATTCCTTCTGCCTATATCATATTGCTTGGACCATTGTAGAAAGTGCCCGACTTGTCTCACATTTTCTAGTCTTTTTCCAGCTCTAATTTCTTTCCATATTCTTCAGCTGTTCTCTTTTAAAATACATATTTGATCACGTCACTCTTTTTTTATAGTTTCCTATTACTTATAGAACAAAGTTTGAACTTTTCATCATACAAATTCTTGTGCCCTGGCTCTTTCCACCTATCTTCATCTTCTGCCACAGGGCCCTAAAAAATAATACACTCCAGTCACACCATATCCACTATTCACCTTTCTTTGAGCATCATACCAGGCTTTTAATGTACTTGTATATCTAAGTCATTCTCTTTGCCTGAGAATTACTTGTTACTTAAGACGCAGCTTAAACATAGCAACCTCTCTGAAGCTTTACATGTTCTCCTCCTCTAGAAAGGGTTCATTACACCTTCTGTGTTTATCTTATTAAACTTTACACATATCTACGGTGTCCTTGGGCTTCCCCGATTGCTCATCAGTAAAGAACCTGCCTGCAATGCAGGAGATGTGGTTTAGATCCCTGGGTTGGGAAGATCCCCTGGTGGAGGAAATGACAATCCATTCCAGTATTCTTGCCTGGAGAATCTCATGGACAGGAGCCTGGTGGGCTACAGTCTATGTCACAAAGAGTCAGACACAACTGAACATACCCCCCCACACACAGTGTACCTATTATCTGCAGTGTACCTATTACTCACTTATGTAATTGTCAGTCTCCTTCACTAGACTGATACAGGAACCATGTAACCTCAATGAAGAGTTCATTATTTGATGCATGTAGTTCAGTTTAGTTCAGTCGCTCAGTCGTGTCCGACTCTTTGCAACCCCATGAACTGCAGCACGCCAGGCNACATACCCCCCCACACACAGTGTACCTATTATCTGCAGTGTACCTATTACTCACTTATGTAATTGTCAGTCTCCTTCACTAGACTGATACAGGAACCATGTAACCTCAATGAAGAGTTCATTATTTGATGCATGTAGTTCAGTTTAGTTCAGTCGCTCAGTCGTGTCCGACTCTTTGCAACCCCATGAACTGCAGCACGCCAGGCCTCCTTGTCCATCACCAACCCCTAGAGCCTACTAAAACTCATGTCCATTGAGTCAGTGATGCCATCCAACCATCTCATCCTCTGTCATCCCCTTCTCCTCCTGCCCTCAATCTTTCCCAGCATCAGGGGCTTTTCAAATGAGTCAGCTCTTCACATCAGGTGGCCAAAGTTTGGAGTTTCAGCTTCAACATCCAGTACTGATTTCCTTTAGGATGGACTGGTTGGATCTCCTTGCAGTCCAAGGGACTCTCAAGAGTCTTCTCCAACACCACAGTTCAAAAGCATCAGTTCTTTGGTGCTCAGCTTTCTTTATAGTCCAACTCTCACATCCATACATGACTACTGGAAAAACCATAACCTTGACTAGATGGACCTTTGTTGACAAAATAATGTCTCTCCTGTTTAATATGTTTTCTAGTTTGGTCATAACTTTCCTTCCAAGGATTAAGTGTCTTTTAATTTCATGACCGCAGTCACCATCTGCAGTGATTTTGGAGTGCCCCAAAATAAAATCAGCCACTGTTTTCACTGTTTCCCCATCTATTTGCCATGAAGTGATGGGACTGGATGCCATGATCTTGGTTTTCTGAATTTGATGCATGGAGAGTGCTATATAATACTTTTTGGGTAAATAAAATGCACAGAGAGATTTTAGGGTAATAGTCTAGAAGCAGCAAGGCAAGTTAAAGGGGAGTGGTCCCTTCTTGATGGAGTAATAAAATCTAAAACTCAAGTGATTTTTATACAGGGTAAAACTGAACAGAAGAGAAAAACATTGTAGATTAGACATAGTAATTGACTGCTGTGAGCAAGAAAGAAATTGAAACAGTACTATAACCTTGAACTGTAGTGATTGGAATAGTGAAATAGAGAAATCCAGAAATGTGTGTAAGGTCTGTAGTTGCATCTCTGTTTTTCCTTTCTGATTTTGGTGATGCATGTCTTTTTTTCTAATGTATTCCAATTTGAAGCTTATTGGTTTATCTTTTCAAAGCATGTGTTTTTATTGATTTTATTTTGTTTGTTCATTTTCTTTCATTTAAGCCATTATTTTATTTCCTTTCTTCTGTTTACTTTGAGTTTCATTTTTTCTCTCTCCTTGATTTCTTCAGTTGTATCACTGATTTTAGTGTTTTCCTCTTTTTTAATATAACACTTAATGCTACAAATTTCCCTCTAAGTAGCACTTTAGCAATGTTTCAATCTTCATTCAGTACAAAATATATAAAGGTTTTTTCATGATTTAGTCTATGGCCCATAATTTTTAGAAGTGTTTTAGTTTCCAGATACCTAGAGATTTTTTCCCCAGATATCCTCAGTTATTAATTTCTATTTTAATCAGTGGATCAGCTTGCAGTTAGAAGAAAATACTCTATTTTATTTCATTCTTTTAAAATTCATTGAGATTTGTTTTCTGGACCAGAATATGTTCTTTCATGATGAATGTTCCATTGGCACTTGAAAAGATTAGATAATCCTCTGTTGTAGGTAGAGTGTTCTATATATGTCAGTTAGGTCAAGTTAATTAATAATGTTGTTTAGGTCTTTCTACACACTTAATGTTTTGTTTATTTGTTTGTTTCATTTGCTAGAATATCTAACTATAACTGAATTTGCATATTTCCCCCTCCATTTATATTAATTTTAGCTTGATGTATTTGGAGTCATTAGATATAACTGAATATCTAACTGTAACTAAATTTGTATATTTTCCACTCCATTTCTATTAATTTTGGATTGATATATTTTGAAGCACTTAGACATATATATACACATTAAGATTCTTATACCCTCCTGGACAGTTGACTCCTTTGTCATGAAATACATCTCTTTATCTCTGGTGTCTTCCTTGTTCTTAAATCTTACCTAGTATAGTATACAACTTATACTAGTTGTATAAGAGCAACTAGTGCCACATTTAATTGTCTTTTTAATGTTATCTCCTATTCTTCAGACTCAATAAAGTCATTTTGGTTAAGGTTGACACAATTTCCCCCTAACCTTCTAGAGTTGTTCAAGATGTAAGGCCTCAGGCCTCTCTCTCCCTCTCCCCTCAGGAATGATTCATTGGTTCTTTTCAGTGGTTATGCAGGACAAAGGAGAACATCAGGGGAGTATCCAGGGATAACTGCTACAACCCCCAAACAGCAAAGAGATATCACCATATATCTAGTCTGTTGGAAAGACAAATTCCATTCAACTCAAGGCTAAAAGTTTCCTTTGAAGTACCTTCAGACCCAAGGAAGATGGAGGTGAGAGGAGGAACAGGGGGCTCCTATAGCCTATGAATTTCACTAGTGTGTTAGAATAGATTCTAGGGTCAGAAAGATCCCCTGGAGAAGGAAATGGGAACCTACTCCAGTACTCTTGCCTGGAGAATTCCAAGGACAGAGGAGCCTGGCAGGCTACAGTCCATGGGATCTAAAAGAGCTGGACACTACTGTGTAAATAATTTTTACTTTCATTTTAGCATAGATTACTACATCATCAAGGGCTTCCCTGGTGGCTTAGTGGTGAGGAATCCACCTGCCCATGCAGGAGATGGGTTCAATCCCTGGGTTGGAAAGATCCCTGGAGAAGGAAATGGCTACCCACTCCAGTATTCTTGCCTGGGAAATCCCATGGACAAAGGAGCCTGGCAGGCTATAGTCCACTGTATTGCAAAAGAATCATTCATGACTTAGCGACTAAACAACAACAGCAAGGAAGTTAGGGAGTAATTGGGAGTGGAGGGTGTGGGCCTGCTGTTTGAGATACAATGTCAAGGAAAGGCTCACGGAAAAGGTGACATTTGAGCAGAGACCTGCAGGCAAGAGAGAGTCTGCCCTGAAAGTATTTGAGGAGGAAAGATCCCAGTAGGGTGGACAGGTACTAAGGTCCAAGGCAGAACTGCTTAGATGTTCAAGGAATAGCAAGGAGTTTAGTCTGGTAGAAAGGGGAGAGAGGCAGGGGATGAGAGGTCAGAGAGATGGGGCAGGGTGGCAAATCTTATAGGGTTTTACAGATTATAGTAGGGGGTTAGGGCATTTATCTCCAGTGAGATGCATTTGGAAGCAAGTTATCCATTTTTAATTCAAATATCCTCAAACCAAATGTCCACAAGACTTGTGTTACTTAATTAAGTATTAATAGACCAATTTCTATCTTGAATTATTTTTTGAAATTAAGTGGATCATGCTATAAGCTTATTAATTTAATTTTGAGAAAGACTTGCTTGGTATTTTGGTGGGGCCTCTAGTTGCCAAAGTTCTTAGAATAGCTCAGCCATTTTTAGATTTTATCTTTCACAATGTTTGGCTGATTTTTTTTAGCATATCAGGGCCAATACTTCTGTAAAACTATGATACGTTATGGACAGTTTTCAAACCGAAGAAAGCCTGTTACAACATTCTAGCCTGTTAGCTAGAATATTTTAGTTTAAGTCAATCATTTATTCAGCAAGCATTTAAGTTGTACCCATTAAATTCCAGGAATTGTGTTAGTTGGGAATGCAAAGATATATAAAGGCTCTTTCCTTAAAGAGCTCACAGTCAAATAGATGAAGCAGGTTCACAAATAAATAATTGTACTATGATGTGGCAAGTGCATAGTACTTAGTAGATGCTGTTAGATACTTGCTAGATTGATAATGGTCGCACCAAGATGGGAGTATTTATCTTTGTCTGAGGAAGTCAGGGACAGAGGAATAATTTACAATGAACTTTCAGTTTCATGAAGATAGGACATTGTCTGCCTTATCCACCCCCAGCATCTAGTACAGAATCAAGCAAATAATGGGTGCTCAGTAAAAGTGTATTGAACAAATGGATGATTGAATGAGGAGATGGTTGGACAGAGTCTGAAGAAGGAATAAGGTCTGTTTGGGAGGGAGGTGCACATTGTTGGCAAAGAGTACAATGTATGTAAAAGAAATGGAGATGTGGAAAAGCATAATTCCATCCCAGTAGTAATTTTAGATTTCCATTTAAAGTACTTTGCCAGGTCCCACACTTGAGACATGATTGATATATGTGCTTATTTATGGAGTGTTTCTTATGAATTTGTACACAACTAGAAACTTCCTAAAACATTCATTAATTAGTCCATGGGGTCACAAAGAGTTGGACTTGACTGAGTGATTGAACTGAACTAGCCAGTTGAAATATCTACATTTTTAGTACAAAAAACTTTGTTGCCCAATTTCTTTTTTAAAAAGTATATATTATATATACTGGCTTTCTAGGTGACTCAGGGGTAAAAAATTCACCTGCCAGTGCTGGAGACGTGGGCTTGATCCCTGGGTCAGGAAGATCCCCTGGAGGAGGGCATGGCAACCCATTCCAGTATTCTTGCCTGGAGAATCCCATGGACAGAGGAGCCTGGTGGGCTACAGCCCACAGAGTCACAAAGAGTCAGACACGACTGAAGCAACTGAGCACACTTGCATACATGCACATAGTAGGAACAACTCTGAAATCAGAACAGAACAAATAATATTATCCTAACAATATAAAGATAGATTCTGGTGAGCAAACTTGGTGGGGAAAAAAATATCAGAATTTTCCATACAGTAAAATGTACTATTTTATTCATTAGTTGTGCGGTCAAACCTTCATCAAGGTATAAGAAGCCCTGGGAGTGATTTCTATTGAATGGCAAAAGAAGTAGAATAAAATTCATTTAAAACTGGCTCACAACAGCTCTCCTGCATGTGCTATAAACTGCTAAGATCAAGTCACAAAACATTATTTTGTGGAGAAAAGGTTTAGTGAACCCTAGAAATTGGGTTTGATTTATGCCAGAAAATCTGCCTTTTCACTGCTGAGATTTCTATGGAAGAAAGCCACAGTCTTTTACCAAACGGTTTCTAAGGAAACCCCTTATAGCACAGCATCTGAAAACAATTTGGTTGTTAATGAGAAATGGTTCTCACGATGGTGGGAAAGTGTTGACTGAAAGAAAAGGCTTCTAGATCTGGCAGTTAGTCTGTAAAAAGTGTCTGCTCTTCTACAGTTACGTTCCTGAAATTTCTACATAGATTAAATATTTGTAGGTCTTATTTCATAGTTGTTCTTACTTGTGAATATGTTCTTTTAGAATAGTTTTTGTGCTAACAATGTAGATATGTGAAATTGCAAATATATTCAGACAAGTTGTTTCTCAGAATCTGTGTACTCATGGATTTTTCCAATCTGTTTTGAAATTTGAGCATGCTGTAATTCGTATATATATTTGGCATTGAATTATAAGTATATAAAATAATTTGCATAAAAGTCTGCTAAAAGTCTTAAAGTATAGTAAAATATTTATATATTCTTTAAATCCATTTTAAAAATACATTCTGAAATGCCCTAAAAGTTGTATTTGTTTTATTTCTTTAAGTTATTCCTCAAAAGAAAGTAATTACAATATTTTAATGATAATCTTATTATAAAAATTTCAAGATTAAATTTTAATATATAAGAAAGCACTAAACCTCACAGCTTTAAAAAAAAAAAAAAAAAGCTAGGATATACACTCATTTCTCTAAATTGAATTGGATTTAGATTCCAAAATAACCATAACTATATTTCCTTGAAGACTTTTAAGTCATAAAATGAAAGAAGAAGTTCATATCATGATTTCGAATAGATTTTCATCTGTGGCATGATTCAGAAACATGAATGAATATATGACAGATACCCAAAGAGTAACCACCAGAAGTTCAGAGAAAAGCATTTAGAAATACTTCTCACCCTGGGAGCATGAAGAGCTTGTGAGTCTGTGTAAAAATGTGATGTTCAGTTGTTGTCACTTGAAAGCCTATGGGTGCATCACTCTGCCCATGGCCGCCACCCGTCCATCTGTCCCCTGGTATGTTTTCCGTTTCAGACTTCTGTACCAGGCAGAGCTGCCAAGAGTCTTCTTGTTGTCCTCAGTTGCTTTCCTCATTTGACCCCACCTCATTTCTCTTTCTTCCCTGGTCTTTGAACTTCTTCCACTTTGGGCAGCTGCTTTCATTTGCAGCTCTGCTTTGGGCAGGGAAACAATTCTGCCAATGAAAACAGGAAAAATAAGAAAACAAGAGGGACTGCAAGTGCTTTGCATGTGTTGCGGCTCCCTGGCAGCCCACTCTGGGGTCTTTCCACGCACTGGGTAGCAGACTGAGAAGGTTCTGCTGTTGGAGACCAGCTCAAAATGACCAGAGACCATCCCACAGGCCTTTTTTTCTCATCTAAGAAAACAAACACAGAAGTCGTGTGCGTGTGCGCTGAAACAAGTTGGAAGGTGTTATATTTTGTGTTTACTCACCCAGTCCACACTCTGAGAGCATATACTCTCCATCCAGTTTGGTCAGACCTATACAATTATCACTATTTCTCAGTTACAATAATAATTTATATATTATTTTTGATTGTGACATTTAGAAGGAAGGAAAATGACCCTTTTTTCTTTTCTCCCTTATTCCCTATAATACAGAAACTCAGAGGGCAGAAACTTCTTATCTAACTTTCTCACAGTGGTATATGATAGACAAACATATATATGAGAGTATTTTGTAAATATTAGTCCATGAAGAGAAAGATTTACTGAATAGTGATACCTTTATTCATGTAACAAACCGCTAAGGAATGCACTGTCTTGTGATAAGGTGCTGGGCCCTTGGGGATAAAATGACGAATAAGACAAGGGACCCTGCCCTCCAGGAGAACTCACAGTCTAGAGGAGGAAAGAAATATGTAGAAGATAAATTATAATACAACTTTATGTAAATGAGCTAATAGTGTTCTTCCTGGAACACTTAATTTCTGAAACTGATAGAACTTAACCAGTTACATGAAAACCCAGGGAAAGCACTTAGTATAGTCTTTGACAGATTGAAAGCACTCAAGAGATGTTAACTATATCCATGAACATCTTTACCTTTCCTGTTTCTGTATTCTCATGCCAATAATGAGTGTGCATTTTTTTAGGAGAAATGAAATGTCTGTGTTAGCATTCCATTGCAACTTATGTTCAACCACAGTTCCTAAATAACACATTTGATGATAAATACAAAGATTTGTGAAAAATTGTGCATTAGCTAAGAGAACATGGAAGGCTTTTCATTTTACTTCCACATTTCATTTTACTTCCAATNAAAAAAAAAAAAAAAAAGCTAGGATATACACTCATTTCTCTAAATTGAATTGGATTTAGATTCCAAAATAACCATAACTATATTTCCTTGAAGACTTTTAAGTCATAAAATGAAAGAAGAAGTTCATATCATGATTTCGAATAGATTTTCATCTGTGGCATGATTCAGAAACATGAATGAATATATGACAGATACCCAAAGAGTAACCACCAGAAGTTCAGAGAAAAGCATTTAGAAATACTTCTCACCCTGGGAGCATGAAGAGCTTGTGAGTCTGTGTAAAAATGTGATGTTCAGTTGTTGTCACTTGAAAGCCTATGGGTGCATCACTCTGCCCATGGCCGCCACCCGTCCATCTGTCCCCTGGTATGTTTTCCGTTTCAGACTTCTGTACCAGGCAGAGCTGCCAAGAGTCTTCTTGTTGTCCTCAGTTGCTTTCCTCATTTGACCCCACCTCATTTCTCTTTCTTCCCTGGTCTTTGAACTTCTTCCACTTTGGGCAGCTGCTTTCATTTGCAGCTCTGCTTTGGGCAGGGAAACAATTCTGCCAATGAAAACAGGAAAAATAAGAAAACAAGAGGGACTGCAAGTGCTTTGCATGTGTTGCGGCTCCCTGGCAGCCCACTCTGGGGTCTTTCCACGCACTGGGTAGCAGACTGAGAAGGTTCTGCTGTTGGAGACCAGCTCAAAATGACCAGAGACCATCCCACAGGCCTTTTTTTCTCATCTAAGAAAACAAACACAGAAGTCGTGTGCGTGTGCGCTGAAACAAGTTGGAAGGTGTTATATTTTGTGTTTACTCACCCAGTCCACACTCTGAGAGCATATACTCTCCATCCAGTTTGGTCAGACCTATACAATTATCACTATTTCTCAGTTACAATAATAATTTATATATTATTTTTGATTGTGACATTTAGAAGGAAGGAAAATGACCCTTTTTTCTTTTCTCCCTTATTCCCTATAATACAGAAACTCAGAGGGCAGAAACTTCTTATCTAACTTTCTCACAGTGGTATATGATAGACAAACATATATATGAGAGTATTTTGTAAATATTAGTCCATGAAGAGAAAGATTTACTGAATAGTGATACCTTTATTCATGTAACAAACCGCTAAGGAATGCACTGTCTTGTGATAAGGTGCTGGGCCCTTGGGGATAAAATGACGAATAAGACAAGGGACCCTGCCCTCCAGGAGAACTCACAGTCTAGAGGAGGAAAGAAATATGTAGAAGATAAATTATAATACAACTTTATGTAAATGAGCTAATAGTGTTCTTCCTGGAACACTTAATTTCTGAAACTGATAGAACTTAACCAGTTACATGAAAACCCAGGGAAAGCACTTAGTATAGTCTTTGACAGATTGAAAGCACTCAAGAGATGTTAACTATATCCATGAACATCTTTACCTTTCCTGTTTCTGTATTCTCATGCCAATAATGAGTGTGCATTTTTTTAGGAGAAATGAAATGTCTGTGTTAGCATTCCATTGCAACTTATGTTCAACCACAGTTCCTAAATAACACATTTGATGATAAATACAAAGATTTGTGAAAAATTGTGCATTAGCTAAGAGAACATGGAAGGCTTTTCATTTTACTTCCACATTTCATTTTACTTCCAATTCAGTAGCTTTCTCCTTTGGAAAATGAGCACTCAACTGTATAATGAAACATTTTTATTTAAACAAGGTAGGGTTTGGTGGATTTGGCTCTGGATGACCTTCTAATGCTGTCATTAATATTCAGTTAACTTCTGAATATTAGGGATTTCTTAACTTAGCAGTATTGACATTTTGGGCCAGACAGATTTCTGTTGGGTGGAGCTGACCTGGGCATTATGGGATGTTTGGCAGCATCCCAAGCTTTTACCTCCTCAATGACAGCACCCTTGTCAGTTGTGACACCCCAAATGACTCCAGGTACTGTCAAATGTTCTGTGGGGGGCATATTACCCCTAATTGAGAACTGCTTTTGATCATCTGACCATTGATTTTAAGCCAATGGGACAGTGTAAGTTGACCATGGTACAACTTTTCTTCCAGTATGGTAGGTCTTCAGTCAGCCATGCTCCTTCATGCATTCAGAGCCTAATACATTAAGTAGCCTCACAGAGATACTGGCAAAACCATGATAAGGAAGTTTGTTTTTGCCCTGAAGTAGCTCTTGTCTCAATATTTGTAAATTAGGTTGATTCTTCAGGTTTTGTAAATGTACCAAGTGATTCTTAGTAACACTTTGAGGCAGTGTCCTGAACTTCTTAGTTAGCTGAAATAAATTTCTCAAATCAGGTATTATTATGTGGTATCAAAATACTTCCATAGCAGTGGACAAAGGTCTATAATTTTCTTCAGACTATATATTAAAGTTTTTTGTGCATGTAATAAATTGAAATTCATTGCTCTATTTTCCTACCATGATATTTAATTATTTATTTTTTATGTTAAGTCTTTTTCTCTCAAATCTTTTATAAATGAACACTTGTGTTATGGATTTGCAGGGTAATGACAGCACCTGTCTTGATACATAGAATTCTTATTGTTTGGACAGCTGTCTACACTGGACATTTGTACAGACACATTCAATTTTGAAAGAATAATTGTGTGATTAAAATATCTTATAATTGTGTCACTGAAGCTAAACTGAGTGTTCAGCTCATCATCAAGTCCATAAAAACCTTAAAAAGTATCTGCATTTAGTTTATGTTTTCCGATTTCTCCATCTCTTTTTTGTTGTTATTGTCATTGTTGTTCTTTCTCAAGCCTTTATCAAGTGTAGTAGAAAGGCTTTTGAATACATATGTGTAAATAGTATGTATAATCTAATATGCATATTTTAGAAAATTTATTAATTTTTGCCTAGCTAAAAAATTTATGACCTTTTGATTTCACTTGTTTGACTTAGTATGAATAGAATGGTAGACTTCTAACTTATATTCTCTCAAAACTTTGATATATTTCCATATATTTTGGCATCTAGTATTACTGGTAAAATCTAGAAAATTTATCATCTTAGTGATTAAAAAATTTTGAATGAGGCTTGAAACTTATAATCCAAATCTAAGATTATAAAGAAATATTATGTGTAAAAAAACAAACAGGAAATTAACATGTGATGTACTATTATTAGCTAAAATACAAATTTCACAAAACTTTATGCTATTGTCCATTATCTGTTTTCATATCTTACTCAAGACTCCACATTGAGCAGCTTCAGCTGCATATGCAACAAATTCTGGTAACTTTTCTTTTCATTTTTATTCTGTTACAAATATTTTCTTATTTTCCTTATTACAGCTTCTTAGATACACCCATCACTTAAAGTGGACATTTAATTTCCATATACATGGGATTTTTAAAACTATATTTGATATTAGTTTCTCATTTTGATATTAATTCCTCATTTAAGTGCTTTCTTCTCTGCAATCACCCTCTGTATTTTTTCAGTCTTCTAACTTTATTGAGGCTTTTAATGGTTAAATCAAATATCTCTCTTGGTCAGTGTCACATTGCACTTGAAAATATGTGTTATTTTCAAATATCTTTTGATATTATTGATTTCTGACATAATCCCAAACTAATAAGGGAACAGACTCTATGATTTCAATACTTTTAGACCATGAAATTTTTGCACCTTCTTTTATGTCCCTGGATATGATCCAGTGTCTCCTAGTTTATGGTCTATGGGAACTTAAATTTGTATGCTACTACTGTGTGAAAACTGTACGAATTTTAATTATGTTGAAAAAAATAACAAATGATGCCAAGTACCATAATTAAGCATTATGATTAATTTAACATCAAGTATAGAGTGACATGCACCGTAATACTTAGTATTGCATTTGAGCTGTGTTAGAATAATAGAGTTAAATATAGTTAAAATAGTGAAACAATAATATAAAGAACTACTCTCTAGCATTATAACATCTTTCTGGCATTTATCTAGCAATTTGTATATGCCTAAGTGATTCACCTCTAGTTCATAAATTTATATTAAGAATCTGAATTTTATGGTTCTCTATATGTAACTAGGCGGAGAAGGCACTGGCAACCCACTCCAGTACTCTTGCCTGGAAAATCCGATGGAGAGAGGAGCCTGGTAGGCTGCAGTCCATGGGGTTGCTAAGAGTTGGACATGACTGAGTGACTTCACTTTTGCTTTTCACTCTCATACATTGGAGATGGAAATGGCAACTGACCCCAGTGTTCTTGCCTGGAGAATCCCAGGGACGGGAGAGCCTAGTGGGCTGCTGTCTATGGGGTCGCACAGAGTCGGACACCGCTGACCTGCAANGACTGAGTGACTTCACTTTTGCTTTTCACTCTCATACATTGGAGATGGAAATGGCAACTGACCCCAGTGTTCTTGCCTGGAGAATCCCAGGGACGGGAGAGCCTAGTGGGCTGCTGTCTATGGGGTCGCACAGAGTCGGACACCGCTGACCTGCAACTTAGCAGCAGCAGCAGAAGCAACATATGTTACTAGTAAAGAAACATCAAGGATGAATAGTTGTTTTTACTTTTAATATTTCTCTTATCACTGAAGTCTTTTCTATGGAGATTTTTATTTTATAAATCTAGCATTATTTTCTCTTGCCTTAGACATGGGGTATCTCTTCACAGCTGCTCCAGCAAAGCGCGGCTGCTGCTCTTTATCTTGGATGAGGGTTCTCTCCTCACTGGTCGCCCCTCCTGACCTTGAACTTGGAGTAGCTCCTCTCCGTCCTCTTGCACCCATGCAGCCACCGCTTCTTGGACGTAGGACCCAAGTAAGATGGTAGGTGTTGCGAGAGGGCATCAGAGGGCAGACATACTGAAACCATAATCACTGAAAGCTAGTCAATCTAATCAAACAGACCACAGCCTTGTGTAACTGGATGAAACTAAGCCATGCCAAGATGGGTGGGTCATGGTGGAGAGGTCTGACAGAATGTGGTCCACTGGAGAAGGGAATGGCAAACCACTTCAGTATTCTTGCCTTGAGAACCCCATGAACAGTATGAAAAGGCAAAATGATAAGAAACTGAAAGAGGAACTCCCCAGGTCAGTAGGTGCCCAATATGCTACTGGAGATCAATGGGGAAATAACTCTAGAAAGAATGAAGGGATGGAGCCAAAGCAAAAAAAAAAAACACCCAGCTGTGGATGTGACTGGTGATAGAAGCAAGGTCCGATGCTATAAAGAGCAATATTGCATAGGAACCTGGAATTTTAGGTCCATGAGTCAAGGCAAATTGGCAGTGGTAAAACAGGAGATGGCAAGAGTGAACATGGACATTTTAGGAATCAGTGAACTAAAATGGACTGGAATGGGTGAATTGAACTCAGATGACCATTATATCTACTACTGCAGGCAGGAATCCCTTAGAAAAAATGGAGTAGCCATCAGGGTCAACAAAAGAGTCCGAAATGCAGTACTTGGATGCAATCTCAAAAACAACAGAATGATCGTTGTTCATTTCCAAGGCAAGCCATTCAATATCACAGTTATCTAAGTCTATGCCCCAACCATTAACACTGAAGAAGCTGAAGTTGAATGGTTCTATGAAGACCTACAAGGCCTTCTAGAACTAACACCCCCCAAAAATGTCCTTTTCGTTATAGGGGACTGGAATACAAAAGTAGGAAGTCAAGAAACACCTGGAGTAACAGGCAAATTTGGCCTTGGACTATGGAATGAAGCAGGGCAAAGCCTAATAGAGTTTTGCCAAGAGAACGTCCTGGTCATACCAAACACCCTCTTCCCACAACACAATAGAAGACTCTACACATGGACATCACCAGATGGTCAACACCGAAATCAGATTGATTATATTCTTTGCAGCCAAAGATGGAGAAGCTCTATACAGTCAGCAAAAACAAGACTGGGATCTGACTGTGGCTCAGATCATGAACTCCTTATTTCCAAATTCAGACTTAAATTGGAGAAAGTGGAAGAAGCAACTAGACCATTCAGGTATACCTAAATCAAATCCCTTATGACTATACAGTGGAAGTGAGAAATAGATTTAAGGGACTAGATGTGATAGACAGAGTGCCTGATGAACTATGGACGGAGGTTCATGACATTGTACAAGAGACAGGGATCAACCATCCCCAAGAAAAAGAAATGCNAGATGTGTATAAGAGACAGGGTTTTAGAAAAGGCAGAGGAACCAGAGTTCAAATTGCCAACATCCACTAGATCATTGAAAAAGCAAGTGAGTTCCAGAAAAACATCTATTTCTGCTTTACTGACTATGCCAAAGCCTTTGACTGTGTGGATCACAATACACTGTGGAAAATTCTGAGGGAGATGGGAATCAGACAACCTGACCTGCCTCTTGAGAAACCTGTATGCAGGTCAGGAAGCAACACTTTGAACTGATCAACAGATGGGGTCCAAATAAGAGAAGGAGTACATCAAGGCTGTATATTGTCACCCTGCTTATTTAACTTATATGCAGAGTACATCATGAGAAATGCTAGGCTGGATGAATCACAAGCTGGAATCAAGATTGCTGGGAGAAATATCAATAACCTCAGATATGCAGATGATACCACCCTTATGGCAGAAAGTAAAGAAGAACTAAAGAGCCTCTTGCTGAAAGTGAAAGAAGAGAGTGGAAAATGTTGGCTTAAAGCTCAACATTCAGAAAACTAAGATCATGGCATCTGGTCCCATCACTTCATGGCAAATAAATGGGTAACTGTAGAAACAGTGGCTGATTTTTTTGGGGGGGCTCTAAAATCACTGCAGATGGTGACTGTAGCCATGAAATTAAAAGACACTTACTCCTTGGGAGGAAAGTTTTGACCAACCTAGACAGCATATTAGAAAGCAGAGACATTACTGTGCCAACAAAGGTCTGTCTAGTCAAGGCTATGGTTTTTCCAGTGGTCATGTGTGGATGTGAGAGTTGGACTATAAAGAAAGCTGAGCACAGAAGAATTGGTGCTTTTGAACTGTGGGGTTGGAGAAGACTCTTGAGAGTCCGTTGGATTGCAAGGAGATCCCAACCAGTCCATTCTGAAGGAGATCAGACCTGCGTGTTCATTGAAAGGACTGATGTTGAGGCTGAAACTCCAATAGTTTGGCCACCTGATGTGAAGAGATGACTCATTTGAAAAGATCCTGATGCTGGGAAAGATTGAGGGCAGGAGGAGAAGCGGACAACAGAGGATGAGATGGTTGGATAGCATCACCAGCATCACTCAATGAGTTTGGGTAAACTCCTGAAGTTGGTGATGGACAGGGAGGCCTGGCGTGCTGCGGTTCATTTGGTCGCAAAGTCGGACATGACTGAGCTACTGAACTGACTGACTGACTGAAAGCTTAGAGAGAGTTTCCCTGGTGGCTCAGGTGGTAATGAATCTGTCTCCAGTGTGGGAGACCTGGATATCTTCCCCTGGAGAAGGGAGTGGCTACCCATTCCAGTATTCTTGCCTGGAGAATTCCATGGACAGAGGAGCTTGGCAGGCTACAGGCCATGGGGTCACAAAGAGTTGGACACAACTGAGTGACTAACACTTAAACTAAATTTAACCCAACTCAATAAAGCTAGAAAATAAATGTTTGTTTTCAAAGCTATCTGCTGCTCTGAGATGACAACTTAAACATTTTGGTCTTTTCAATACAAATATACTAGAGACTTTTGATTTGTTTGAAATAGATTCCAGTGATCCATTCTAATGTATTATGGTGAGAGGAATAAAGGAAAATTTCTCTAATTTTATTTATTTGAAAGATATCCTTATTGTCTTAGCCTAGTTTCTCCCTAAATAGATAGAAAGACAGAATATCTGCAAGTGACATAATGTTATTTAAATCATAATACTATCACTGTTCTGAAGTCACCATACTTTAAGTGATTCAAGATAACCTGGCTTTTGTTTTGTAAAAGTTATACAAGCCACAAGGCTACATTAACTTTGACAGAAAATCTGAGAAGAGAGGTATTTTTAAAACAACGTATTTTTGTAATGAAAACTATTGATATATTTCCTTGTTCACCATGTATAGCAATGATCTTTTGTTCCTTGATAAAATACAGTTAACACATTTCAATGCTGAGCATGTATTATAACTTGGTGTTTTTTTTTTGGAGATAAATTATGTAGCATATTTTTATGTGTGTGAAAGAAAGGGCATGAGAAAATCGAAGAGAAAATTGAATCAAATCCTTTGGAAATCTAATCAATAAATACTCAAACTTAACTAAATAGTTGAGAAACTAATTGAGAAACTTAGGAGAGGGTGGTGTCCTACTCATAACAGTATTGCTAGGGCTTCCCTGGTAGTTCAGTGGTTAAGATTCTGCCCTTCCCACTGCAGGGGCAGTGGTTCAGTTCCTGGTCAGGGAACTAAGATCCCACATGCTGCATGGCCAATATAATAATAATAACAGAACCATTTTTATCATCATTTTACTGTTGAGGAGACTGAGACCCAGGAGGTTTATTCAGTAGTCTCTCAGACTCTTACCCTTTGAAAAAATTACTTCCTTTGAAATTTCACAAGTAGAGCAAAGTAGTACCTTGCCACACAGGATATAACACATATATCCCAAAGTGGGTATAACCACTTGAGGCAAATTTTTGTTCTAGGCAACCCAGTTCAGATACTCCATTGCTTCTTGGATGGTATGCTCTAAATGTCTGAACATCTCTAGATGTCTGTTACAGGATGAATGAATATGAAAATTTTCTCTTGGATGTATACCTGATTTTTAGGCTATCAGTAGAAAATATAATTTGCTTTAAAGGAATACATTTTAGGGACTTCTCTGTGGTCCAGTGGTTAAGAATTTGCCTTGCAATACAAGGGACACAGGTTCAATTCCTGGTCAGGGAACTCAGATCCCACGTGCCTCAAAGCAGCTAAGTCCACTAACCACAAGTACTAACAAGTCCTAATACCACAGCTAGAGAATCCATACACCAGCCACTAAATATCCTGCATGGTCCAAAGAAGATCTCATGTGCCACAGCTAAGGCCCAACGCAGCCAAATAAAGTTTTAAAAAGTAATAATTAAAAAATTATTTAAAAAATACGTTTTATAAATAACTTGTCCTTGACAATCATTTCAGTAATATTCTAAGAAGCAGCTATATATACACCAGAAACTAACACAACATTGTAAATCAACTATATTTCAATAAAATAGATTTTTAAAACTGAGGCCTGGTCAAGGAATCAGTACGTTTTCAAAAGTAAATCAGTTTTCACATCACAAGCCAGAACAAATATGTTATTGTCACATCATGTCTGTCATACAGACACGGCCCTTAAATTATAAGTACATATGAGCTGCTGAAACCTCAAGGCTTGGTGCCTTAGGAGCCCTGTTCTCTGAGAGCAGCGAGTATAGTGAAGACCATCTGCTTTGGAATCAGACTGACGTGAAGTTGAATCATAGCTTTGTGGCTTTTTTTAGGTGCATGACCATGGAATTCCTCAGTTGTGATCAGAAGATGAGAATAATTACGCCCAGCTATAGGCTTGTTTTGTGGGTTAAAGAAAAAGTATATATACAGGCTAACATAAAACAGATTATATTAACATTCTCAGTTGCAGGCAGATAGGAAGCAAAGGAAAGAAGGAAGGGGAAAGGGAGGGAAGGGAAAGAAATCTGGCTAAAATTTTTAAAAATTAATATTAAGGGTTCAAACAGTACTCTCAGATTTTATTTTGATGCATTTCTTCAACTGCTTTTCTTGATATTTGCTTTATTTTGGAAGAAGTTCTTAATGCTGACTCTTACCACCTCTATATTAACATCTTACTGATTTCCAATTTAACAGGAAAAAAGGGTCAGCTCCTCTCAGAAAAAGCCACAAGTCTTGGCCTTACCTTGGTTAAATTCATATTTGTATGTTTCCAGCCTCCAAACAGTTGTTTTAAATAACTCCAACCTAGATCACATACCTAACTCCAGAATCTTGGATGATTTCAGTTCCATCCAAAGCATAAGGACAAAAGGCACAGGGAACATTGTTCCCTAGAGAAAAAGTGTAGGTTTATCGTTAGAAGAAAAGAGAATGAATCTTGGAAGGCAGTTTCAGAAAAACATCTACTACATTGGCATTTGGGCTTCCCTGGTGGCCCAGATGGTAAAGAATTTGCCTACAATGTGGGAAACCTGAGTTCAGTCTCTGGGTCGGGGAAATCCCCTGCAGAAGGGGACGGGTACCCACTTCAGTATTCTTGCCTAGAGAATTCCATGGGAGAAGGCAATGGCAACCCACTCCAGTACTCTTGCCTGCAAAATCCCATGGATGGAGTTGCCTGGTGGGCTTCAGTCCATGGGGTCGCTGGGAGTCAGACACGACTGAGCAACTTCACTTTCACTTTTCACTTTCATGCATTAGAGAAGGAAATGGCAACCCACTCCAGTGTTCTTGCCTGGAGAATCCCAGGGATGGGGGAGCCTGGTGGGCTGCCATCTATGGGGTCACACAGAGTCGGACACAACTGAAGCGACTTAGCAGCAGCAGCAGAGAATTCTGTGGACAGAGGGGAGCCTGGCAGGCTACAATCCATGGGGTCACAAAGACTTGGATGTGACTGAGTGACTAAGCACATTGTCACTTAATTTAATGGCAGTTATTATTGTTGAATGCATTTTTAGATCACTTATAAAATCCTATTAATCCCATTATGTAAAAAAAAAAATCATTCTATTTAACAACTTTACTCAGAAAATATATTTGTATTTCCAGTTTCGGATATTGTAATACACCCCCCTTCCCTTGCTTCAAGGTGGGCATAGTGAGCAAGAATTCCATCACGTACGTAAGTGGCACTCTCATCTGACTTTTTGTTTGTTTGTGTTTTGTTTTTGTTTTCTTGGTTTTGAGTCCTTACTTCTTCATTTAACTTTTATGAACCTCAGTTTTCTTGTCATTTTCTAGGGAGTGAGTAAAAGTCGCTCAGTCATTGTCTGATTCTTTGTGACTCCATGGACTATACAGTCCATGCAATTCTCCAGGCCAGAATACTGGAGTGGGTAGCCTTTCCCTNTATGAACCTCAGTTTTCTTGTCATTTTCTAGGGAGTGAGTAAAAGTCGCTCAGTCATTGTCTGATTCTTTGTGACTCCATGGACTATACAGTCCATGCAATTCTCCAGGCCAGAATACTGGAGTGGGTAGCCTTTCCCTTCTCCAGGGGATCTTCCCAACCCAAAGATGGAGCCCAGGTCTCCCGTATTTCAAGCAGACTCTTTACCTTCTGAGCCACCAGGGAAGGGAGTGACCCAACCAAATTTCTTTACTTTTGACCAATGTATTGCTACTCCTTGTAGAATATAATCAATTATTATAACTTTGCTTCCTTCCTTTGTTCCAGAAGCCAGAACCTGTTACTTTTTTTTGAGTAACTCTAAAAAAATATTTTTTATCTAAGCTATTTTTGGTTGTTGTTGTTTAGCTGCTAATACCTATACAGAAACCACCACTTCCAGTATCTCCTTTTTCATTTTGACTCTAGAGGGAGAAACAGGGTCCATATAGGTGTTCATTGTAGGCTCCACAGGAACTGAAATAAGGTGCATGGACACCTTGGATGTTGTGACTGTGGAAGGAGTCAGCCTAGATCTTTGCAAATAAAAAGGGAGTGACAGAGTTAGGAAAGATTAAGGAGGCTATCTCTCAAATCGATGGGTACTAAGGAATTCCCTTTTTAGACTACTTATTTAGGCCGTGCTGGGGCTTCGTTGCTGTGTGTGGTCTTTCTCTGGCTGTGGTGACCTGGGCTGCTTTCTAGTCGCGGGGTGTGGGCTCTCACTGTGGTGTCTTCTCTTGCAGAGCATGGGCTGTAGAGCTTGCGGGCTTCAGTAGCTGTGGTGTGTAGGCTTAGTTGTCCCGTGGCAAGTGGAATATTCCTAGACCAAGGATTGACCCTGTGTCCTCTGAGTTGGCAGGCAGATTCTTAACCACTGGGCCACCAGGGAAGTCCACGGAAATCTTAACACATGGGTAATCGTGCTGAAGAGCAGAGGGTGTGCAAATTGTTCACAACAACACAACCCTGAGGTATAGATAGGTAGAATTATTGGTTCCATTTTATGCACAAGAAAACTCAGGAACAGAGAGATTAAGTCATGGAGCCAGGATTCAAGTTTCCTAATTCACTGTCAAAGCCTAAATTCTCAAAATTGCAAATCTCTTCACAAACTTCAGGAATTAAGGCACCTACAGTCCTCTTGCTTTCTTGCTTTAGATTTCTTGTGCTGCTGTCCATGGGGCCACAAATAGTCAGACACGACTGAGCGATTGAACGACAGCAGCAAGAAGAAATCCAAGTCTTGGGGTGGTTTGAAGTCTTATAAATACCTCTGGATCAAAATTATACCCTTTTTCCCCAGATTTTACTCAAATCTCAGTTATTATTTAGCCTCTGGTATCTTTGTTAAAACGTATTTGTAGCTGGACAAAGAAATAAAGCTTTACATGAACAGCTTCTATTATAGCAATAATTATAGTAGTGACCATATTGCAATCATGATGCAAGAGGAATATGGCTATGAGCACTTTATGCTTATTATCTCATCTCATGCTTTCCACAACATGATGAGGTAGACTACCGTTATTTCTACTGTAAGTATATAATATTGTTATGTAATAAAATTCTTAGAGTACTTGTATGGTCATTACACCATATTTATATAAGAAAACTACAACTCTGGATCTGTGACAAGTTTAACAGATATTTACTTAATGAAAACATGAAGGGGTTAATTAGCAATTATCCCACTGCAGCTTTAGCCCTTCAAGAGTTCTTGGGGAAAAAAAGGAGCTGTCCTCTATCGGTGCTCTGTCAGAGATGGTTTCACTTGACTTAGATGGTTTTCTTTCTTTCTTTCTTCTTCCAAAATGATTCCGTTTCAGAATTGTTCTTTAATCTTTAATATCTCCATTAAGAAGCGTTTCTATCAAGTGCTTCAAAAGTACACAGTTCAGTTCGAGGGAGCACTGCTTGTCCCCGGCTGGCTAGTGAAGCAGAGGAGGCAGGCATCTCAGCCAGCCCCTGAATGCTCGCTCAGAAATGCAGGCTGTTGGGCAAGCACATGCCAAGAACTCATCTCCTTTCTACCACATTACTCTCTTTTCACTGGGTTTCTGTGTGTCCTTTGTAGTCAGACCTGCAAGCTACTTTGAGACAAAGATAGATCCATCTCTGGCCAATCTAGGAATAAATTAGTTCCCTTGCTAAAAAATAATAATAATAATAATACAAGAGAACCTTTAAATATTGAACTCATGGGTCAAAAATTTGAAATTCCTTTCCTCTCAGATTAAAATCCTTTGACTGTGTCTGAAGCCATTGCATTAGATGACAGGTTGGTTGGTTTTTTTTTTTTTTTGGTGGTTGTTGTTTAGTTGCTGTCATGTCCAGCTCCTTTACTTCTCTGCTAATTTGCCGGCTGTGAACTTGGCACCTTTAGGAGATTGTTATGTGGTTGAACAAGGGGTAAGAATGGTCCAAGTTGACAAAATGGGTAAGTTTAACAAAAATATGGGAACTTCAGTTTGATACTACATTGTTGATGACAGTTATTTGACTCTTCATAGTCCAGTCATAATGAGACAGGATACTACATAAGCAAAGACCACAGGAAGGATTGATGGTAAGTGTCAAGAGGGTGTGGAGGAAGTGGGTTACAACCTCTTTTCCCAACTTGTAGTGTCTTGTCTTGCCTTTTAAGAACTCAAAGAAAAGTGCACGAAGCCCTGATGTATTCAGGAACAACAGTAACAACAAAAAAATTAGGTTTACTGCAAGATGCAACACTTTTTCACCTTTTTTCCATTTCCAGGGACTTGCCCTCTCCACCAAGCTCTCTTTATTTTCTTCTTAAATGTTATTTCATGTCATTGTGTCAGGCTTAGGCTATTGGAAAAGCCTATGTCCTCTGTAATTAAAGTTTTAAATAACGTGAAGTTTACCCTGTTATTAAAAAAAAATTCAGGACCTCCCTGGTGGTGCAGTGGATAAGAATCCACCTGCCAATGCAGGGGACATAGGTTCAATCCCTGGTCCAGGAAGATTCCACATGCCTCTGGGAAACTAAGCCCATGTACCACAACTATTGAGCCTGCACGCTGAGAGCCCATGATTCTCGCAACAAGATAAGCCCACATATAACTAGAATAGCCCCTGCTTGCCACAACTAGAGAAAGCCCAGGTGCAACAATGAAAACCCAGCACAAACAAAAATTAAATGGATATATAAATTTTTAAGAATCAGTTGCCTTTCTGAGGGAAGACTGTCAAGGATCCTTAATTTCTATCCTTCTGTAGAAATTGTGATAAAAGGACAGATAAACTTAAGTAAATCCAGGGTGTAGAGCTCCTTTAAAATGTGAGGACCTTGTGAATGAGTTAAAAAAGAAAAGTTGGTTTTGTTCTAAATATCCTCTCTGGGGCCCTTTATGCATAATAAGGGGCCACAGCCCATTTGCAAGGCCTCTGAATGAACTCCATTCATTCTGTACTTGGAAATGTTTCTTCAGCCACAAAGAGAAACAATAGTTATAACCTAATTTCTTTGGCACCAATATCAGCAAAGGAAAAACCATTATGAAAACTCCAGTAACTTCTATCAGTGATTATGTAATTCTGTATTCACTGATCATATTTGTGTATTCAAATAAGCACTTTTTAAAAAAGATTATAAAGCAGTTTGGTAATGCTATAATATCACATTTCATGTATCGAGCAACATCTTAAAAATGGAGTGCTTCAAAGTAATTTGCTTATTATAGTTATTAAAGTTTATAAAAACAAAACAAAACACACTAACATGCACCCTAAGGCTTTCAGGGGAAAGCTTTGGTATTTTTAATTACTGTGTTTTAAAATCCGATAAGAATTCAAACTACAATTTTGTCAAGTAAATCCATTCATCAGTTTCCGCATTTACCTGTAAAAGTCAGTGGAAGATAATACATCTGGAAATAGCAGTCGTGGAGTGGTGCCTGTTAATACCATTTTCAAGTGACTCTAGAGTGAGCTATCTGAAGCGCAAGTCTGATCTAAGAATGTCATTCCTTGCTCAGTACCCTTTGTGGACTTCCCATTGCTCATGAAGGGAAGGCCCACATTCCACATGACTTTCCAGCTTCTGGCTTTTGCCTGCCTGCCTTGTCAGCCTCTATCATCATCCTTCTCTCAGTGAAATCTCTTTGGTGGGCCTGGCTCTTCCACATGATGTTGCTTCTGCCTGTTCTTGCCTGAAATGCTTCCCTCCCAACCCAGTTTCCTCACTTTACTAACCTTTGAAGTCTAGAGCCCATGTTCTGCAGATTCCCAATCACTGGACCTCCAGAGAAGTCCCTGGAATCAGATTGTGAAGGGCTTTCTAAACTGTGCTTGCAAGAGTTTGAACAGGAAAATGATATCAGCTTTATGGTTTTCAAAGTTTGAAGGATGGTTTGAACCTTCAAAGAATGTTTAACATACCCATGTAAATTAATGGTCACTGAACTGGGAAAGATTGAAGGCAGGAGGAGAAGGGGATGACAGAGGATGAGATGGCTGGATGGCATCACCGACTCAATGGACATGAGTTTGGGTAGACTCCAGGAGTTGGTGATGGACAGGGAGGCCTGGCATGCTGCGGTTCATGGGGTCACAAAGAGTCAGACATGACTGAGCGACTGAACTGAACTGAAACTGAGCTAGGAAATAGCACACTAGTCCTTTTGATGATCCCATTTTCCATGTCTCCCAAGCCCTGTGAAAAATCACTTGCTTTGATTGCATTCTTGGAGACCCTGCTAATGCATACTGAAAAATTGGTAGCTGTCAGTATTTGGCATTATGTTGTCATTTACTTGATGAGTGATGTTAAGTGTTAAAACTCAAATACCATTGAATTATATAATAATATATAGGGAAGTAGTGTTCAGAGTAAACACTCTAGAGAGATCTGGTTTAAAATTCTTGCTATGCCACTTAATAGCTGTAACAGATGTGAAAAACTATTTAGACAATTTACTTAGCAAAATAAACTCCAAATGAGGGATGGGAAGACTGGGGCTAGGTTGACAGACCATAAAGCAGTTTGCCAAACATGATTATTTCTTCGGATTTGAGAGAGTCGTTTAAAAATCCAAGTGAATGTTGGGCTTCCCTGATGGCTCAGTGGTAAAGAATCCGCCCACCAATGCAGGGGATATGGGTCTGATCCCTAGTCCTGGGGAACCCCCAGGTCGCAGAGCAACTGAGCCTGTGTGCCACAACTATTAAGCCTGTGCTCTAGAACCCTGGAACCACAACCTCTGAGCCCACACACTGCAGCTACTGAAACCTGAGCGCCCTAGAGCCTGTGCCCTGCCACAGAGAAGCCACCCAATAAGTCCGTGCACCCTCACTGGAGAGTCGGCCCCGCTTGCTACAGCCCGAGAAAAGCCTACGCAGCGTGACGACGCAGCACAGCCAAAAATGAACGAGGAAAATTCTTCAAAAAAAAAAAAAAAAATCCAACTGATTCTTGCCTTCTCTTCTAACACATTTCTGTTTGTTTTAACGTAAAAAGTATTTTTAAGTTGGGCAAAGGGATTAAGTTGGTTGGTTGTTATTGCCTCAAATTTTCTGCACAGTTATTTCTCCAAAAAAGCACACTTTGTTTATGTTATGGCTTGAAGCACCCCTCTGGTACAAAAGCATGTGAAAAACATACTAGGAATTATCAGAAATGTAATGATAAACTCATCAGAGCAGAAGTTCTACATTAATCTTTCGCCATTGCTCTACAGTGTTCAAGGTGAGTTTTTTTTTTTTTAATCCAGCTCAATATCGTTACATTTGTTACAGTTCAGTGTGTTCCATCATTCCCCTCTTTCACCATCTCTCAAACCAGATTATTCTGACTTTCCTGGCTTCACCATTGTCCCAGTTACTCTTACAGAAATCTCAGGAAGCACACCAGCTTCTCTCTCTTTCTTGTCTCCCCCTAGATATTTTAGCTAAACATTTTAGTCTTTCTCCACAGAATCCACATTGAACAGGTAATTCTTTTTCTCACTGCCTTTTTTTCCCCATTAATGTTCTGCTGTCAGCTGTTCTGTTTTTATTATTATTGGTTGTTGCCTGGACCGTCACTTGGTTTGTGGACAGGTCTCCTCCTTGCATCCTCTTTCCCCTTTCATTTAGCCTATGTATACAGTTCCTTCGTTTTTCTCATGATAAATACAAAATTAAACATTTTCAAGACAGGCCTCTCCCAGCATGTTATGTTGACCTTCCTTTCCAACCTAATCTTTTCCTACTCTCTATATGGTCCATATTCTAAGGCCAAACTGAACTGTCCTCTCCTCGCCAACCACCCTCAAGCTTTTTTTTATCTCCTAACATCATCATCATCTGTTCCCACTGTGTCTAACTATTGTGTCCATTTTCAGAGCCTGTCTGAAAGGCTTTATCCACCATGAATCCTTAAATGATCATTTCAACTGAAGGTCTAGGATTTCTTGCTCCTTTTGTTTATTCATTCATGGAATAAATATTTATCAAATATCTAATATGTATCAAACAAGAGAAGTCCTGGGCCTTTAACAATGACCTGGGACAGAATTGGAACCCACCCTAGTGGGGGTTTTAATCTAACATAAAAGAAAACTTGATTACTTTTTTCAAGTGTCCTGGGTTTTACAAGACTGTGCAGCGTGTTTAAAAGAGTATAACTTAAGCTGAGGGTCAGGTATGGCTTCTCTGAGATGAGGTACAGAAAGAGATCTGGAAAATGAAGATGTAGCTAGGCAGAGTGGGAGGGGATTAGAGAAATTTGGGGACATCACAGTGTTCTAGGCAGAGCAAACAGCACATGGAAAAGCCACGAAGTAGGAATGAGCATGGCATACTTGAAGAACTGAGAAAAGGCCAGTTCAGATAGCCAGATGGATGTAACATGAACCTTGGGACAGGGGAAACTGAGACCTTAGCTGATTCGTATCTGTTCTTAAGTCTTCTTTTGTCTTTACGTCACTTTTTCATATTTCCACCTCATTTAACAGAGACTCATTCATGGAGAAATGGCTAAAGCTCTGCCTCTTTGCTACTTCTAGTCATAGTCCAAGTATCATGCCACCTGCACCTTGGAGAGGTAACCTCCCATGAGCTGGAGTCTAGTCCTAAGTAGTACAGGTTAAGAATCTCAAGTTGACTCACTAACTAAATCTTGCTTATTAACCAAAGAAATATGGTTTATGCATTATAATAATGTGAATTTATCCAGTTATTATTTTTAATCAATAGGATGTATTCATATCAAAGAGATTTTACTGTACTGCTGCTGCTACTGCTGCTAAGTCACTTCAGTCGTGTCCGACTCTGTGTGACCCCATAGACGGCAGCCCACCAGGCTCCCCTGTCCCTGGGATTCTCCAGGCAAGAACAGTGGAGTGGGTTGCCATTTCCTTCTCCAATGCATGAAAGTGAAAAGTGAAAGTGAAGTCGCTCAATCGTGTCCGACTCTCAGTGACTTCATGGACTGCAGCCTTCCAGGCTCCTCTGTCCGTGGGATTTTCCAGGCAAGAGTACTAGGGTAGGATGCCATTGCCTTCTCCATTTACTGTACTAGCATACTATATATAGTAATTGCCCTCTGCTCTTCCCCAGGAGCATATTGGACACCTTCCTATACGAGGGGCTCATCTTCCAGTGTCATAACTTTTTGCCTTTTCATACTGGTCATGGGATTCTGGTGGCAAGAATACTGGAGTTGTTTGCCATTGCCTCTTCAAGTGGTTCACTTTTTGTCAGAACTCTCCACTGTGATCTTTCCGTCTTAGCTGGCCCTGTACAGCATGGCTCATAGCTTCAATGATTTATGCAAGCCCCTTCCCCAGGACAAGGCTGTGGCCCATGAAGGGAACAGAACTAGAAGGTGCACCCATTCCTTTGTAGGGTATGATCCAGAATTTTCATGTATCACTTCTCCTCATGCACCTTTAGCCAAAGTTTAGTCAATTGGTCACATGTAGCTGGAAAATATACTGGAGCATGTGGTCTGTAGCTGAAACTTGTAAGATTTTACTGCTAAAGAAATTGGACTTTTGAAGGACAACTAGCAATCTTAGTTGTTGTCCCCTTTTATCAGGAAAGTAAATGTTCTCTGAGCACCTTCATTCCTCCTTTACCTCCCAGCAAACTTCTGTTTAGGCCGGAATTGGGTCATATGGTCATCTCTAGAGACAAGGAAGGAGAGGAAACAGGAAACAGGTTTTACATGATTGGCTTTGACCAAAGGCTCCCAAAGTTTCTTGGTTCACAGCTCCCTTGGGAGCTCAGTAAATATCTTCACAGGGCCAAGTGAAAGTCACTTAGTCGTGTCTGACTCTTTATGACTCCATGGACTTCAGTCCATGGAATTTTCCAGGCCAGAATACTGGAGTGGGTAACCTTTCCCTTCTCTGGGGAATCTTCCCAACCCAGAGATCAAATCCAGGTATCCTGCATTGCAGGCAGATTCTTTACCAGCTGAGCCACCAGGGAAGCCCAAGAATATGGGCTTTTCCAGCATATCTTCCCAACCCAGGAATTGAAACAGGGTCTTTGCATTGCAGGTGGATTTCTTACCAACTGAGCTATCAGGGAAGCCCCAAGAAATACATAATAATTCTGTTTACAACTTAGTATCCATTTGAATAAATTATGCACATAAATTGAAAGAACAATAATAGCCATGTGTTATTAATGAGAATTCTGTATTGGGTACTCCATAACTTCTCAAACACTGGAATCACACTGGACATTGCCATTTCTCATTCTACATGCATTTCATGCCATACTTTCTTTTTCAGTCAGCAGCCACTGAAAATCCAGTTTTGCAGTGATATGGCCTAGTCTAAAGGTATGTGGTAGTCTCATGTGAAAACTGCACCTTAAGCTACTAGTGCATGCTGTCCAACAGATACTGAGCTCCACTGTGTTTCCCTTGAAAATGAAAATATGCTATGGCCTCCAGTGAGTTTACTCCAGTGTCCTTGGAAACTGGGCATACAGTTTGGGAATCACAGGTTTAAACTAATCATAACCCATTATGTGAAGCTGGACATACTGCTCCCCATGCAAGAATCAGTTTTCTTTTAGAGAAAAAGAAGGGATAAGGAAATTGTTTAGGAAACTAACAACTGCTTCCTCAGTCTGCCCCAGCCCGACTATGTACTCTTTTAGAAGAGAGGCCATGGCTGCTTTTAACTGCTGTTTTGTGTTTAGCACCTATCTTGCTACTTAGAAGGAGCTTAATGCACATTTATTAAAAGAATGGAGAAATGAAGACCATGTGGCTAACAGTATGGTTGATTCTATTAACCACAGAATGCCAGAGTTTAGGAAATTTGTTCCCTATACAGTGAGTCTCTATGTGAATTCAAGGGCATGGACTTTGGCTTCCTTTTTTCTTAGAGCTCAGAATCCAATAATGATTTGGCATATGTAGGTGATAGAGTGTTGGCTGGATGAATGAGTGCATGTCTCAGTGAGAGCTGATTCTGTCTGCAAAACCATTATGAAGGCCTTTCATTACGCTGATAATGAAGATGCTTATTAGTGAGCTCTCAATATAAATGCCCATGCTGACTGCCAAGAAAGAAAACCACTCCATCTTATCACTATAGATCTAAGGCTTTCTTTTATTACCACAGAAAAACTGACAAAAAAGAGAAAAGCAGAACTTTTTTGAGATAGGAGAAGGACTTTTTCTGCAATGGTTTTACATTGTCAGCAGCTAAACGGTTTCACAATTAAGGATCATTACATAAAGACTAGAAAGTGACTTTTTACACAAAAGCCATCAAGCTTTATAAGTATGATAGCTATTTGAGCAAAATTTGTCTTTCTCCTCCTGTCTTCTCAGCTCAAATTTATTTTTCTGTATTTTCGTGTTTTTGCGACAGAGGAAGCCATTGATGCTTTTTGCCCTTGGTTTCCCTCATAATAAAGTGTATAATTCTGTGACACTCTATAGAAGAATGTGCATGCACTGGCATGTTAGAGTTATGTTTACATCTAAAAACTGAATATGGTTATCTTACTTTTCTAGTAGTATTTTTCGAAAGTTATTTATGTATCTGTCTCTATCAAAAAATCAGAAGTGTTTTGAAGGCAGGGTCTATGCCCTTTTCATTTTCTATCTGGGGCTTCCCTGGTGGTTCAGACCATAAAGAATCCACATGCAATGCAGGAGACCTGGGTTCAGTCCTTGGGTTGGGAAGATCCCTTGGAGAAGGGAATGGCAGCCCTTTTAATTAGAAGAATGTTGTGCTGCTATTAGTCACTAAGTCAAGTCTAACTCTTGCGACTGCTTTGTCCATGGGAATTCCCAGGCAAGAATATTGCAGTGGAAAAAAAAAAAAAGAATATTGCAGTGGGTTGCCATTTCAGGATCAAACCCACATCTCCTGCACTGGCAGGTGGTTTCTTTACCACTGAGCCACCTGGGAAGACCTAATAGAAAAACATTAGCAAGCAAACAAAAGAATAAATAAGTAGAATATTCAGAGGAGCCTGGCAGGCTACAGCCCATGGGGTCGCAAAAGAGTCAGACATGACTTAGAGACTAAACAGCAGCGCAGTATTCCCTTCTCCAAGGGATCTTCCCAACCCAGGGATTGAACCCAGGTCTCCTGCATTGCAGGTGGATTCTTACCACCTGAGCCACCAGGGAAACCCATTTTAAACTATGTTAATTAATTATTTCTTTCATAGTAAAAACTCAAGATTTAGTATCCAACATTAAAGAAAATTATATTTTTCCATTTACAAAGCAATGAAAGTAAGTTCTGATTTCCCTTAGTTTATAGGAATACTGAAGGAATTAAAGTAGAGATGATTTTGGCTCTCACAAAATAAACACACAGTGAGTACTTAACAAAACACTGCAAAGGAACACTTCATGCAAAAATGAGCTCAAAGGACAGAAATAGTGTGAATCTAACAGAAGCAGGAGATATTAAGTAGAGGTAGCAAGAATACACAGAAGAACTATATAAAAAGGATCTTCACGACCCAGATAATCACAATGGTATGATCATTCGCCTAGAGCCAGACATCCTAGAATGCAAAGTCAAGTGGGCCTTAGGAAGCATCATTAGGAACAAAGCCAGTGGAGATGATGGAATTGCAGTTGAGCTATTTCAAATCCTAAAAGATGATGCTGTGAAAGTGGTGTAGTCAGTATGCTAGCAAATTTGGAAAACTCAGCAGTGGCCACAGGACTGGAAAAGGTCAGTTTTCATTCCAATCCCAAAGAGAGGCAATGCTTAAGAATGTTCAAACTACTGCACAATTGCACTCATCTCACATGCTAGTAAAGTAATGCTTAAAATTCTCCAAGCCACGCTTCAGCAATACGTGAACCACCAACTTCCAAATGTTCAAGCTGGTTTTAGAAAAGGCAGAGGAACCAGAGATCAAATTGCCAACATCTGTTGGATTATTTGAAAAAGCAAGAGAGTTCCAGAAAAGCATCTATTTCTGCTTTATTGACTATGCCAAAGCCTTTGACCTGTCTCTTATACACATCTAGATGTGTATAAGAGACAGTCTTAGAGCTCAGAATCCAATAATGANTTTTTTTTTTTTTTTTGGTTCTTTACCATTAACAAAAATGGCATCTGAGATTAAATTTTATCTTGTTCCTTGAGTGCCAATCCACAGTTTGAAAAATTTACTGTGGGGCAGTGGTTTTCAGTTTTCCTGGTCTGAGAGTAGCCCTGTGCTCTTGAAGGTTGTTGAGGACCTGAAAGAGCTTTTGTCTGTGTGGGTTAGAGCCGTGGGGTCCTGGGGCCAGCTTATGCTGGTGCAGGAGCAACCCTGAGGTCAGTGAGCAGCACCTTGTCACTTTGTAATTGGCCACAGCAGGAGTACTGACCCCGTGAAATGGGGCAAATGCTCCAAATGGGAGCTTTTCTCCCCTTTGGAAAGGCTGTTGTTAAACATTTACCAGCTCAGCCCTCATCGTATCTGTCAATATTTATCATATCAGATATTAAACTAAGACTTTTTTTTAAGTGTAAGAATGCACAGTTCGCTTTCCACTCACTGTCAAGAGTGACAAGGTCACCACACAGCCTGTTGCCTCTGGGAAACTCCACCACAACTCATGACAGCAGGCGAGACACCTGGAATTGTTTCGTTGCTGTGAATAGGGTTTGGATTTCACAGACCTCCTGACAGTGTCTGGGGGACACGCGGGAGCCTGCAGACCACCCTTTGAAAACCATTGTTTTTAGAGAAAGTAACTTCCAGTAAGGAGGGGGTATGTGAACCGATGAGGAAGTTGTAAGAGTCTCAGAAGCTTCAGCCTCTCCTTCTGAGTGTTCTGAGGCCTGTGCAGCACCTAATCGGCTATGGCGTCCGCTTCATAAAGTGCTCCCTAGTTCTGTCTGGTGGATACTGTTATCAGTGGAAGCTCATTTTAAAGTATTTAAATTATGGCTCAATAGAGGACAGTATTTTTAGAACATTGTTTTATTCCACTTAGAAGACTGATGAATTTAGATTTGGGAGAAGACCAAGTGGTTAGAGAAATGGAGTGTTTTTATGATTATCTGATTTCAACATGAGAATATATTTTTCACTGAGACATTTATTTACCAGCTTGCGAAATGACTGCCTTTGTGGATTATATAAAGATATTATGAGTAAGCATCAGAATAATAGAAACAGAGACCTGATTGCGTTTTAGAAGTGCCTTCTGTTTGCCTCCAGTTTTCTTGGGCCAAGGATAGATTTATTGGTGTCTGGGCTATGCCTAGGAGCTCTAGTTGATGATTCTTATTAAAGGAAGGAACTCTATCACTGTTCTCTGAGATTATGGATATTTGGAAAAGTGCCAGTAGGTCACTGTTTTGCATATAGATGGTGGTGCCCTGGAGGTGAATGCTGGGGATCTAATATCTGATTGTGCATCACCTTCTACACATCACCATGAGACTGGGCAGAAATGCATCCAGGTTCTGTGGTTATCTTTCCACTCACCTGCCCCAGATAAGCTTGCCTTCGCCCTGGAAATCGCCATTGGGGTGCAGATTTCCATTGACTGCAAAATGACAGTGGCAGCCGGGAGGCACCCAATTGAATTGGCCACAGTCAGGCAAGAGAATAATAAATTGCATTAATAAAAGCGACACATCCTCTGGTTGACTGTTGGGCAACTGTGTGAAGGCAGCTTTCCGGTCAGCCTGTATTTATTTCCCAGCCGACATGCCGTTGGCTGCTCTAAGTCAGTCCAGATCACACTTAATTCTTGCCTGTTTCCTCTTCCTTTGCCCCATCTGTCTTGTTCTAGCATGTTTCAGGGAAATTTAAAAATGATTGTTTTTATGCTATTAAATCAATAGCATTTTTAATTTCATAGCCTCCTTTTTATAGTCTGTGTATTCTTTTTACTCATAAAGCCCAGGCATGCTGTTTAAGGGACAAAATAATGCTTTTCTTCACATATTTTTCTCTTTATCTCTGAATTTTTTTTTTTCCTTTTCATCTTAATCTCTAATTTTGGCTTTGTGTTAAAGAGTTGGGGATGTGCGAGTCAGAGCAAAACTTGAATTACTTCTACCATTAATTACCTCTGTGACTTTGAATTGTTCACGCGATCCTTCAGATCCTTAATATTCTCATCTGTAAAATGGTGATGATAAATATACTTCTTAATGTAGGTGGGAAGATTAAGTAAGACTGCGCATATGAAATGTATAGAAGGTTAACATCCTTTTGCTTACTCAAGGCACGAGAACCCAGAGCTAAGTACTAGGAATTGCAGTAAGGACACTGATGGAAGGATGCTGTCAGGACTTGGAGACCCTGGTTTATGCTTTGTTAGTTTTTTTGTTTTTGTTTTTTTTTTAAGGAGACTCTAGATGACATTTAAAAAGAGAGCTAGAAGATTTTAAAATTGAATTAAAAAGACACTCACCCCTTTCTGGATAGTTGTTGGTACGATTCGGGAGTTCTGTATAACCGTTCATGCTACTTAAGGTTAGAAATCCCGAAAGCCCATTTTCCCAGATTAATCTGTGGTTGAGAAAGTGTGAAGAGTGAACATAGTTGTTAAAACTGATGTGTTGCCCATTCGATTTTTTTTTTTTAAGCTAATGGTACATGACCAAATTGTTTCTAGAAATTTCTTTCCCTCCTTTTCCCTCTGTTCATGTATTTATTTTTTCAGACATGAAGAGCAGCCGAGGCCTTTTGTGTTGCATTCTTGCTTGAGGAACTCAAATGATGAAGTAAGATTTCTGCAGACGTGTTCTCGGGTTCTGGTGCTCTGTCTCCTCCCTTCAAAGAACGTCCAGTCTCTCAGCTTACGCATAATGCTCGCGGAAATTCTGACAACAAAAGGTAGACTTTCATAACTAATTGTTATTACTAATGCGATAGTTAATGCAAACTGACGTGCTCCATACGAATATGAGAACACTTTATATGATACCTGTACAGACCTTGTATACTGTGGGATGTATGGGAATTAAAGTATTTTCAAAAGATCAAGTTTTAAATGTCACTTGAAGAAGACATCACTTGGCCCTATGTGATAAATTTTTTTATATAACATATTGCCAAATACATAGTCCGTTTCATTTTTTAAAAAATAATAGATAACCAGTCCTTAATGAAATTAAAAGACACTTACTCCTTGGAAGGAAAGTTATGACCAACCTAGATAGCATATTCAAAAGCAGAGACATTACTTTGCCAACAAAGGTCCGTCTAGTCAAGGCTATGGTTTTTCCAGTGGTCATGTATGGATGTGAGAGTTGGACTGTGAAGAAAGCTGCGCGCCGAAGAATTGATGCTTTTGAACTGTGGTGTTGGAGAAAACTCTTGAGAGTCCCTTGGACTGCAAGGAGATCCAACCAGTCCATTCTGAAGGAGATCAGCCCTGGNAAGGTCCGCCTAGTCAAGGCTATGGTTTTTCCTGTGGTCATGTATGGATGTGAGAGTTGAACTCTGAAGAAAGCTGAGCGCCGAAGAATTGATGCTTTTGAACTGTGGTGTTGGAGAAGACTCTTGAGAGTCCCTTGGACTGCAAGGAGATCCAACCAGTCCATTCTGAAGGAGATCAGCCCTGGGATTTCTTTGGAAGGACTGATGCTAAAGCTTAAACTCCAGTACTTTGGCCACCTCATGCGAAGAGTTGACTCACTGGAAAATACTCTGATGCTGGGAGGAATTGGAGGCAAGAGGAGAAGGGGACGACAGAGGATGAGATGGCTGGATGGCATCACGGACTCGATGGACGTGAGTCTGATTGAACTCCGGGAGATGGTGATGGACAGGGAGGCCTGGCGTGCTGCGATTCATGGGGTCGCAAAGAGTCTGACACGACTGAGCGACTGAACTGAACTGAACTAAATACTGTCACAAAAACAGTAATAATAATATTTTTACAATTTTGAGGGGCAACTGTTTAAATGAAATGGAACTATACTGTGCACCCTATTTTGCAATTTCTTTTTTTTTCATGTCATGTATCTAAACTTTCAAGTATAGAACATCTTTCAACTAGTAAATATAAATTTCCCTCATTCTGTGTAGTTGCTAGATCTTGTATTTAGATATTCATAGAACCCTGTACTCTTACTTTGAATTACTTATTGCAGTTGCAAGTTGAAGTATTATTTATAAAATTGTAGGGTTTTTTCCTGACTCCCTAAGCAAGTTGTACATTCCATGCCTAACACACAGTGTCTGACACATTCACACATAACGTCAATAGATGCTATGAACGAATGCATGAGTGGGTGAACGGTGAGCTTCTGTCCCAGGACTCTCTTTCCAAAACCTGTGCTCTTGCCACATTTCATGCTGCCTCCCCTTCGTGGTTCTTGTAAATGTTCTGAGAATTTTCCTTTTCTCGTTATTTATGCTTACATTAGTTTTAGCTTTGTTTAGTATGTTGTAGGTAAATGTGCAGACAGAGAATTAAGTATTTTAGATATTCAGAAGTATAGGAATAATAATTCACAATGATAAACCTAGTCGGCATTTTAAACCACTAAAGTCATTGGAGCTTGTGTGTGTGTGCTAAGTCACTTCCGTCCTGTCCAACTCTTTGTGACCTATGGACTGTAGCCCACCAGGCTCCTCTGTCCATGGGGTTCTCCAGGCAAGAATGCCGGAGTAGGTTGCCGTGCCCTCCTCCTGGGGATCTTCTGGACTGAGAGAGCGAACCCGCCTCTCTTTACTCCCCTGCATTGCAAGTGGGTTCTTTGCTGCTAGAGCCACCTGGGAAGCCTCCATTGGAGCTTACTACTTTTCAGAATTAAAAAGACAATAATAAACATTCACAAAGCAGCTTTATTTCACTTTTCTGACATATTTCTTGGTCCAGTCTCTTTACTCATTCAAGAAGAAAAAGTTTCTAAACTAAAATAGCTATATAAATTAAATGATAAATGGCAGAGACTGATAGTTATCCCCCAATAGTTGTTCCCAGAGTTGTAGAAGGTCAGATTTGTGACCATTTGCATTGGACATTTTATTTCCAGCTTGCAACCAGGCGTGGCCAGCAGCATACAAATGGAAATGTCTTTTGGCAGTTTTTTTAATTGATTAATTAATTAATCATTGGCTGCACTGGCATCTTCGTTGCTGTACACAGGCTTTCTCTAGTTGCAGAGAGCAGGGGTTAACTAACTCTCTAGTTGAAGTGCACAGGCTTCTCCCCGCAGTATCTTGTTGCAGAGCATGGTCTCTTGAGCGCTTGGGCTTCAGTAGTTGCAGCATGCAGGCTCAAGAGTTGTGGCTTTCTGGCTTTACAGTGCAAGCCCAGCAGTTGGGGCACACAGGCTACGGCATGTAGAATTTTCCTGGAGCAGGGATGGAACCCCTGTCCCCTGGGTTGACAGGCAGATTCTTTATCCGCTGCATCACCAGGGAAGTTCCTCTTGCGGCAGTCTTCATGAACATTCTTCAGGAGAGAGCAAGATGTAGGCCCCTTTACTTTTGTCCCCTGAGCCTTTCCCTGTTTGCTCCACTGGAATGTGATGCTGCCATCTTAGAGCATGAGGTTGAAGCCCTGCAGTTCAGAACATCAAGATGAATGACTCCTGAGTTCTTGGCAGTATGGATCACAATGCCAGTGATGAACCACTTCCTGGAATTTTCTATGAGACAAACACAAATTTCTCTCCTTATTAAGCTATTGTTTCTGTCATTTACTCCCAAAGCTAATCTAAGATAATACAGATGTTGAATCTGGAATTTCTAAGAAAGTCCCAATTTTATGACTTGTTATTTGACATATATAAAGAGCCCCTACCAAAAGCATTTCACCAAAGGAACTATATGTGGCATTACTCTTTATTTATTAAAAAATAATAATAAGGGCTAGAAAAGTTTCAATTAAGATTCCAGATCCATTGTGCTTCATAAGAGACTGCATTTATATGCTAATTGACAAATAATAAAATAGAACACAAGGTCAATAATAGCATGCCCTTGAATACAGCTCTGCTATTTGTTTCGATATTAATCTCATCTAATTCCTCAAAACCACTCATAAAGTAGATGCACAGATGATAAAACTGAACCCCAGAAAGCATCATCTGTACGAGGTGACAGGACCAGAGAGTGGACTACTTTCTGGGTTTTAGTTCTTTATGCTTTTTATCATATTGTTTATCTTCTCAAGCCTCATCATAAAGTATATTATTTTGCATTTTATTAATCAAGTTTGATAAATCTTTTTCATTTTCATTGTAGACTATAGGATGTCCTTTTCACATCCATATCTGCACAACTGAGAGGAGAGCGTGAGCATCAGAAAAGATTTTTGTGTATTAGTAAGGTAGTTTCTCTCTCCCTTTGGGAAGGAGATATTGGAAGAAAGAGTAAATAAAGAATATATCTGATCTAAAACACTCTCTTGGTTCAAGAAAACAGTAGTACCATTTACCTATACTCTTGACCTAGCTAATGGGTAATGAAGTATCATTTCCAATCTTCAAAAAAAAATCAAGGAATCTTTTCATTGACCAAAGCAGTATGAGTCTGATTGAAAAATCCACATGCATAAAAAAAAAACCCAGTTGCTGATTGCAGCTTCATAGTTAGGTCAAGCTGAATTTTTTAGTGTGTAGTTTGCATTTGGGTTCATGCCCCAGTGAACTTTAATTTCAGTATTATTCAGTTTCCTGACATAACCTTAGTGAACAATATTTTGTTCCACTTTCTATGTTATTGTTTAAGTAACTGCTCCATACTGCTTTTGCTGTAGCCTTAGCTTATCAGAAGGATAATCTATGTTTTAAAATAATATGACTTAGACCACTTCTCCAGTGCATTTTGAAAAGAAGCCATTTTGAGGGGGTCTCTAATAGTTTCTTTTTTAGTTTGTCTGATTTTCTTATTGCATAGTTTGCTCCTTTTTGCTTGTGTGGAATAGGGGCTGAATGTTGATTACTGAGAGTCTGGATTCCTTCCAGGCATTAATTCTGGGACAAGCTCTCAGTCTGTTGGCACCAAAACCTACCTCTTGTGCTGTCCTACCCTTTCCTACCCACAATGTGACATAACGCCCACTCTTTTCCCACCATGTAATAGCAAGGGTGGGAGCTCTTTTAAGAGTATCTGTAAATTTAAGCACTCACAGATTTCTGGGTAAATATAAATAAGGCCCAGGGAACTTCTTAAGGATAATGAAACTAGTTGCTGTGCTATTTTTTTTTTTAAGGAAATATTTTAAACAACTTCCTGGCAGTTCCATCATTAGAGTTGCCTCTAACTGAATGTTCTTTAATTGCCAATTTTTATACAACTTCCTTTTCCTCTTTTACAGCATGTAACATTCTACTTAAATGACTTTTCCTGGTATAAATTACATTTGCTTTTCAGAGGATTGAGAGATGTAACTTATTGTAGCCCCCCACTCTTTTGCTACATCATACTATTGATTTGAGAGTTCAGATTCCTAGTGTTTTCACTTTCATGTTTCCAAGCTATGATAACCTGGGTGTGGTAAAGCTTTGAAATGAAAGTTTGAAGTCCTGAATGTTACTAGATAACCTTTGGCCAATCAGTGACCTCTATATTTTTCATTAGTAAAATATATATGTAATAACTAGTAGCCAATTGGTCCATATGTTTGTTTGGGCTTGTCTAACTAAAATCAGAGAAACAGCAATTACGTTTTAGTAATTAATGCTAAAAAAATTACAAAAGAAGGGATTTTCATCATTTAATTGACTTGGATTAAAAAAAAGGAAGAACTATTCATGTGATAATGTTAAAAACATTATCACATGAATAGTTCAAAAACCAGCAACCTTTTCATTATTATATTTTTTTCCAAAATGTACCTCCAGAATTATAGTGATTTTTCAACAGTTCTAAGAAAGTAGACAACATAAAGTCATAATTATATTTAATTTGTTAAAAACCAAAAGTAAAGTATCCTTTTTTATGAACTCTTGATTCTTTCCTTGCTTTGCAGATCCAACTTCATTAGGCATAAAAACTCTTGCAATTATTTCATAATCCAACAATTTCTACCTTCTCTCAACTGTTATATATCTCATGTATCTTATGACACTTATTTTAATCCTTCCTTATATGCAATGTTGTAATTATTCTCTAGAATTAAAAAAAAAAAAGCTTTCCATCCTCTAAAGTGAATGTTAATTTGTTGGGGAAAAAAAAAAAACCACTGTACAGTATCATTTACTCTCAAACTTTTATCTATTAACACAGAATAAATTTCGATAGATAAACTATGACTTAACAAGCTCTATAGTTCCTTGGCACTGGAATGTATAAACACAATCATTGGGGCAATTCATATTAGTCTGTGAAGTAATTCATATTACTGTGAAGTAAATAAGAAAGTTATGATCAGTATCTCAAAATTCTATACTATTTCCTTCAAAAACAAATTTTGTCTTGACAAGTGTAACATTCCATATAATCTACTGTAGATCCAAAGCATAAGAATCTTTGAATTATGGAGAGGAAGATAATAACTAAAGCTTTACAATCTTAATATTTTGCATTTTATAATGTTCTATATTTTTCAAAATGTTTTCATGTATCTCATGGAGGTAGACACAAAACGTACTTCAGTGCTACAATATATCATTTAATAATGAATATTAGGTTTTAGTTAAAATTCTTTAAAAGACACTATAGAATGGTGGAAGATTAGAATCAAAATGCCTGAGTTTAAATCCTGGTTCTGATACTTACAAGCTATGCGACCTTTGTCAAATGATTTAACCTCTCTGTATCTCATCTATAAAATATATATAATTATAATAATTGGTTGTAATAATTGAATTAATATATAAAAACATTTAGAATCATGCTTAGAACTTAAATATAATTAAATAAGTATTTTCTTTTAATTACTATTTGGAAAAATTTTTTAATGTATTATAGGAGTGGGTGACAAAGGATGAGATGGTTGGATGGCATCACCGATTCAATGGACATAAACTTGGGCAAACTCCGAGGGATGGTGAAGGACAGGGAAGCCTGGCGTGTTATATTCCACGTGATTGCAAGAGTTGGACATGACTTGGCAACTGAACAAGAACAACATTTCTAAAACAGTTGAATTCAGGTTCTTTGCTATAAATTTTATATAAAAATAGATCAGCTGTAGTTGATAAAATGATTTCATTTCTCTAACTACAATATGAGAAACATAGTTTTAATCATAGTGGTTAAACTTTTCTATAAACTATTCCTCACTAAATATATGGGACAATTTTTACTATATAGTTCACTTTCTATAGCTGTATAAATATTTACTGGAATGTATTCAAATTGATCTCTTGCTTTACTTTCTAAACTGTCTTGGGCAAGATTTTGTCAGTTGAAATCTATAGAAGTAAATATATACATATGTATGTGTATATATACATATCTATATGTACACATGTGTATATACCATATATATATATACCATCAAAATTATGTTTTAGAAAAGGTATGAAATCTCTCCAATGACACACTGTTCCTCCCAAAATTATCCTTATAATTCCATTCTCCAGAGGTTTGTTACATATTCTCTATGGTTTTTATATAAGTATGTGATATGTCCATATGCATGCATACATGGTGCTTTTTTTCCCATAAAATAAGGATTATGCCATTTGTAATAGGCTTTATGGTCTCTTATTTTTTTTTCTTAATATATCACATACATCTTACTATATTAATCCGTATAGATTTACCTTCGTTCTTTCCTTTTCATTTTTTGGTTAAAATTCAGAAGCATGTAAAGACATGTATAATTATGTATGTAAATAAATATATGCATAGTGAGCATCCAGGCATCCACTGTCTCAGATTGAGAAAAAGAACATTGCCAGTACATTGGAAATCCTATCAATGCCTTTTAAATGGTTGTGATGGTTTTATGTCTCTGTGTGTGTGCTCAGTTGTGTCAAGACTCTGTGACCCCATGAACTGTAGCCCGCCAGGCTCCTCTGTCCATGGAATTCTCCAGGCAAGAATATTAGAGTGAGTTGCCGCTCCCTGCTCCAGGGGATCTTCCCAACCCAGGGATCGAACCCAGGTCTCCTGCACCGCAGGCAGATTCTTACCATCTGAGCTACCAGGGAATCCTGGTTTCATATCTACCCCTTCTTTATCAGTAGGTACCCATTATCAGAATGTCTACCCATTCACTTATCAGTAGGTATATAAGCTGTTTTAAATTTCTGCTGTTACTAACATTGTTGAAATAACCATATTCTATTTTATTGTTACATTCTCATGAGATCATATCTATAGATTGGATTCCTAGAAGTGGGATTACTAGGTAACAGGAAATGTACTTTTCAGATTTTAATAAGGAAAATTCATTTTTCAAAAATTTGCACAAATTTATATTTTCATCAAAACTTTATAGCTTATTTTACCATACCTCACATTTGTTCAACAGTTATTGATAATCAACCTTTAAATTTTTTCTAATCTGATTAGAAAAATATCATATTTATTTTAATTTACATGTTTTAACTGGTGAAGTTCAGCATCCTTTTATATGTGTATTTTATTTTTGTATCTCTTTGGTGAATTACCTGTTTATACCCCAATCCCATCAGTCTATTGATTTGTATGTTTCCTTATTAATTTGTAAGAAATTTTAGTAAAGCAGATATAAATCATCTGTCTGAGTCAGAAGGATTATCTTTTGGTTGTGATTTAAAAGTTTTATATTTTTTTTGTTCATCATTTGAATGCATGAAGGCATATGTGCCTTGAAGCTCAAGAATGAATATTTAATAAACCATCTTTTCACACTTCCATTTTCTCACAATATTTTAACATCTCACAGCAAAGATTATTTAAAGAACATAGACTACTGAATCTAAAATGGTATTTGCCATTTTGAGTTTCCATTCCTCAACACCCACCTGCATTTTAAGTCATGCATATTTGCACTTAACTATACATCATGAGAAATGCTGGGCTAGAAGAAGCACAAGCAGGAATCAAGATTGCTGGGAGAAATATCAATAACTCAGATATGCAGATGACACCACCTTCATGGCAGAAAGTAAAGAGGAACTAAAAAGCCTCTCGATGAAAGTGAAAGAGGAGAGTGAAAAAGTTGGCTTACAACTTAACATTCAGAAAACGAAGATCATGGCATCCGGTCCCATCACTTCATGGGAAATAGATGGGGAAACAATGGAAACAGTGTCAGACTTTATTTTGGGGGGCTCCAAAATCACTGCAGATGGTGATTGCAGCCATGAAATTAAAAGATGCCTACTCCTTGGAAGGAAAGTTATGACCAGTTTAGATAGCATATTTAAAAGCAGAGACATTACTTTGCCAACAACGGCTATGGTTTTTCCAGTGGTCATGTATGGATATAAGAGTTGGAGTGTGAAGAAAGCTGAGTGCTGAAGAATTGATGCTTTTGAACTATGGTGTTGGAGGACTTCTGAGAGTCCCTTGGACTGCAAGGAGATCCAACCAGTCCATCCTAAAGATCAGTCCTAGGTGTTCATTGGGAGGACTGATGCTGAAGCTGAAACTCCAGTACTTTGGCCACCTCATGTGAAGAGCTGACTCACTGGAAGAGACCCTGATGCTGGGAGGGATTGGGGGCAGGAGAAGAAGGGGACGACAGAGGATGGGAGGGCTGGATGGCATCACTGACTTGATGTGCATAAGTTTGGGTAAACTCTGGGTGTTGGTGTTGTCCATTGACAGGGAGGCCTGGTGTGCTGCAATCCATGGGGTCGCAAAGAGTCGGACACGACTGAGCCACTGAACTGAACTGATTTTCATTTTCATAGACAGAAGGTTAAAATGCTCATTGTTGGGAACCTTATAGTCTGAATTCTGAACTACTGTGTATAACATAAATAAGCTACAAGGATATATTATACTACACAGGGCATGTAGCCAATATTTTATAATAACTATAAATGGAGTACAACTTTTAAAAATTATTAATCATCATGTTGTACCACAGAAACTTGTATCAACTGTACATCAACTAACCTCAAAAAGAAAATGTAGTCTTTGTACATCTTAGAGTTATGTATCTAGCTTTCCAAAGAGGCAATTTATTACTATACCAAATAAATCACTATATAGAAGCTACATTCCTAAGTAAAGGGGAAATTACATTAATTAAAAGTTAAGACTTCAAATCACCTTTCTTAAAATTTCTTATGTACACCTCTAACGACCTCTTGATATGTTATATTTCTGGGGTTCTTTTGTTAAGATAGAAACTTTGGATGTGATGGAAAGGTGATAAATATCTTAGGAAAGCTGACAATATTTAAAAATTACTTAAATTCTCTGTTGTTGTTTAGTTGCTCAGTTATGTTCTATTGTTTTGCAACTCCGTGGACTGTAGCTCTCTAGGCTCATCTGTCCATGGGACTTTCTGGGCAAGAATGCGGGAGTGGTTTGCCATTTTTTTTTCCGTGGGATCTTCCTGACCCAAGGATCAAACCTGTGTCTCCTGCATTGCAGATGGATTCTTTACCACTGGGCCTTTGGGGAAGCCCTTAAATAATCTATTGTTAATATAAATGAATATTGTTCATATAAATGCTCCTGTTGGAAAGGAAACTATGTTTGACTTTATTCTTAACAAAAAATTTTTAAAAAGGACACAAACACTTTTGCAAAATGTATTAAATTAAAACCATAGATAACTTTCCCCTTTCCTTTCAAAAAATTAAAAAAAAATTTTTTTAATTGAAGTATAGTTGATTTATGATGTTGAGCCAATCTCTGATTACCATTTTATATTTTAAATTTATGCATTACATATCTTTGAGAAGCAAAAAATCTCTCTTATTGCTGCTGCTGCTAAGTCGCGTCAGTTGTGTCTGACTCTGTGCGACCCCATAGATGGAAGCCCACCAGGCTCCCTCATTCCTGGGATTCTCCAGGCAGGAACACTGGAGTGGGTTGCCATTTCCTTCTCCAATGCATGAAAGTGAAAAGTGAAAGTGAAGTCGCTCAGTCATGTCCGACTCAGTGACTCCATGGGCTGCAGCCTACCAGGCTCATCTGTCCATGGGATTTTCCAGGCGAGAGTACTTGAGTGGGGTGCCACTGCCCTCTCTTATTGGTAGCCTGTAGATAGAACAGATACTCTGTTATTTGAATTTTTAAAATTTCTAATGACTAAAATTTTATTTTTGCCCACTATCTATAGAAAAAAGAAATTATAACATTTTGAGAAATAGAAAAAATGTGATTTATAGTTTCTTGAGGTTATAATATGCTTGAAGGTAATTTTTAAAAATGTTTTAATATATTTAATGTTTTTAATATGTTAGAAAAGAAGTATAGTCTCTATTTTTTTTTTTTTTTGCCCTCTGCTAATTGTATTCTGTTTGTTATTTAGTTCATATGCATGAAATAACTAAACCTTGGCAGGAGTTTTTAGCTGGGCTCAGCTTTTTGTAAGCCAAATGATTTTGAAAGAGGATGGGCATTCTTTAGCTACAAAATGTTGACTCTGGATTCAGCAGCTACTAAGTAATAATAGACTACCCACTGACTTAAAGGTCAGAATCATAGAATGATTAGAACATCATGATTATGTGAAGAAAAAACATTGCATCATTTAGTGCCAAGTTTGAATTAGATTGTGTTCTGTGACCTACTTTTCTTAGATTCATTTGGTCTCTATGAATAAAACATGTACCAGTATTCTCTGGAAACTACTGGTCATTATTTAAAATTTGAAGGATTTAAAGAAATCATATATTAATGAATCTTACCTTCCTGACAATACTAACGAGGTTAATTTGTCAAAAACTATATGATAAAAAGAATGGGAAGCCCCAGAAGAACATTATAGTGTACAAAAACTAAGACAAATAATTTTACTGGAAGCCTTGATATAGTCAAGTATTATAAACTTCACTATTACTTATACAGGTTATACTGGTTGTGTTATTTTGTGTGTATACATATACATATATATGCACACAAAATACAATACATATATATATAATAAGTGAATATATAGTTCAAATGCATAAAACTTATCTTTTTAGGATACAATTCAGTGGTTTTTAGTATATTCACAGTTGTACATCCTCACTAGTATTTAATTTCAGAACACTTTCATCATTCCAGAAAGAAGCCCTGTACCATTAACAGTCACTCCCCAAAGCTGATTCTCTGGTATAAGCCTCTGAATAGACTGACCAAGAAAGAGAGAAGACACAAATGCAGGTTTTAAAGGGATAGTAAGAGGATATCATTATCCTTATCATTATTATTATGAATAACATTGTCAAAAATTTGAAAATGTAGATGGAATGGACAAATGCCTAGGAAAACATAATTTACTACAAGTAAAGAAAGAGAAAAAATATGGAAATCTGAAGAATCTTATAACTGATACAGAAAATGAATCCCTCATTTCTGTCAGTGGTAATATCATTTATCTAATACCAAGCCAGTAAAGGGTGAGACTGCTTCCAGCCTGTGTATTGCCTTTGTAGAAATCAGAAAAAGGCACTGCTTGCAAGTGTACATGCCAGGGGACAGGATTTTGTGAACTAAGTGTTGGATGTCAGCTCCCATGTGCCCTTGTCAGCTCAGCACACTTAGTAAACATGCTGTACAACTGTTTGTGGCAGCCTGGCCTTGGCCTTCTCCCTTTTTTCTCCCTCCCCCTCTTAGATTCAGTTAATTTACAAATACTGCCAAGTGCCTCCAAAGTATATCTTGCAACTGCTCTCTTCTTTTCCACTCCTTCCACCTAAGCCTGCTGCTACTGCTAAGTCACTACAGTCGTGTCCGACCCTATGTGACCCCATAGATGGCAGCCCAGCAGGCTCCCCGTCCCTGGGATTCTCCAGGCAAGAACACTGGAGTGGGTTGCCATTTCCTTCTCCAATGTATGAAAGTGAAAAGTGAAAGTGAAGTCGCTCAGTCGTGTCCGACCCTTAGTGACCCCATGGACTGCAGCCCGCCACGCTCCTCCGTCCATGGGATTTTCCAGGCAAGAGTACTGGAGTGGGGTGCCATTGCCTTCTCCACCTAAGCCTGGCCACCATCATGTCCCACCTTGACTCCTGTCCCCCTTCAATCTATTCTCCATACTACAGTTGAAGGGATCATTTTAAAACAAATCAAATTGTTTTAAATTCTTAAATCTCCTGCTTAAATTCTTCAGTGGCATCCCTTTTCAGTAAGAAAAAATCCAGACTCTACTATGAGCCACAAGGCTCGGCCTGATCCGATCCAGTCTGTGTTTCTAGCCTCAGCTTGGGCACTCGCCTCTTTGCCTTCTCTGCTCTAGCCACGTTAGTCTTTGTTGTTGTTCAGTCGCTCAGTTGTCTTGACTCTTTACGACCCCATGAACTGCATCACCTCAGGCTTCCCTGTTCTCCACTATCTTCCAGAGTTTGCTCAATTTCAGGTCCATTGAGTCATGATGCTGTCTTATTTCACTAGTCTTATTTCAGTTTAATTAATCTGTAAAGATCTTTCTTGCCTCAGGTTTTTGCATATGCCAGCCCTTCTTTTTTGGGATAGTAGAAATAACTGGTTTGCACTTGCTACATACTAGAGACTGTTCTAGGTACCTTCTATATGCATACATTTAATCCTCACAACAGCAGTATGGAATAGATACTATCATGTTCCATATTTTACAGATGAGGAAACAAAGACACAAACAGGTTAAATAAATTGCCCAAATCCCCACAGTTTGTAATTAAAGACAACAGGATGAGCTTTTCCACCGTGTGTAATGGCAGCCCCTTCTCATCCTCTAGGTCTTGGCAGATCGACCCTATCCTTGGAGAAGCTGTCTCTGGCTACCGTGTATAAGGTAGGTCTCATTGTAGGTCTCCATCTCAGCTGCTAGTCTGTGTACTTCATAGTACACACTATGACTTACTGTTATGGTTTTTATTGTTTTTCCCCTGTCTTTCTCATTAGAAAATAAGCTATACAAGGACAGGAACTTACTATGGAAGCATTAATGTGCTCGATTCTTTAAAATATAAAATAATGAAAGAGAATACTCTTTCAACATCCAGCACATTGCTTTGCCACAATAAGCCCTCAGTACATGCTACCCAAGCAATAAGAATAATATATCTTTCCTATTCAGATACTTACCTGCAGAAAATAATTAAATCTTTTACAATTTAAAACTAAATGAAAAAAAAAATACTACTGAAATTACTCCTCAGCCAATTTAGGTGTCTCCAGAAAAAATCCTGCCTATGTTCAACTTACTGTAAGGAGAACCAGACAGATAGTAAGGAATGTGTCTAAGTTGTCTTTTCATAAAAAGTCACTGTGAGTTTTTTTCTTATTCTGGACTAGATTCAATGGTGCTAGTAGTAATCGTTATTTCAATTAGTTAGGAAATATATCTAGTATTTTGTTTTTGGTTGAGTGACTTAATTTAATCTGATGTTCAGTCAGATTTCTTATCCAAAGTGGCAGAAATTAACTGACTAGTTGAAGCAAAGGGGATTTATTGAGAGGACATCAGGCTCACAGGACGAATAGAAGAGTAGAGAATGAGAAGCTTGTAAATAGACAGAAACCAAAAGGTCACTAGAGTTGAAAAGCCAGGAGCAGACCCACAGTCACTGCTTTATCACTGGGTGGGCTGATCAGGGTGCCACCTCAATACTGCCCTTGACCCCTGTCCTTACATTGCTCATGAAATACAGAATACCATCATAATGCATTGGATTAACCTCGTTCATGTGCCAGGTTGCCCAAGTCTCAGTTCTGACCTTTAAACTGCACACAGTTAATTTCCCAGAAGGAAACTGGAAATGTAAATGCTGGGAAGACAAAACCAAGAATGGCTTTTATATTTGTGTAGGAAAAACCAAAAGTGTGTGTTCTCATCTTTTCTTATTTTTGGATTGTAGAATTTTGTTAAAGACATAGACTTTATCCAAACACAGAGATTAGAACATTAGAAGGGACTTTATTCTTCCTCTTGCCAAACTCTCTTATTTTTTTTTCATAGGCATTAAACAAGAAGAAAAAAAACAAACCTGTGCACTCTCATTGAATAGCAAAATACATAATGAACATTTGTGAGTAAGTTGTGGGTGACATGAGCTTCTCAGAATATAAAGCCCAGAGTGCATCCTTGATCTTTGCAGAAGTAGAGAGAGGTGTTTCATTCAGGTCATGATACAATTATATTTTCAACTACCAATGGCCTCTTCATGTGGTTTTCCATATCCGTGAGTTTATTTTGGACATAATGAATTTGAACTCTTAACTCGACATGTCTAAAACCAAACTCATCTCTTCCACACTTGCTACATCTCCTGTTTTCCCAAACCAAAAGCTCTGGACTCAAATATGACTATCCCATACTTCACCCCAGCATGCAGTCATGTTACCAAATTCTGTTCAGTCTTCCTCCAAACTTCTTTTCAAATCTAATGACCTCTTTATCCCCTCTTACTAGTATCTTGGTTCAAATTCATGACATCTGCGTTTCTCATTGCTGAATTTATCTTCCAGTTTTCATTAACTTTTCTAGGTCCCACAGGCTTTCTGGTTGTGGCCATGGTTACAGTTCCAGCCACGTATCCCATCACTTCTTCCTATCTCACCTGAACAACCTGATCTCAGTGTATCCTGATTTTTCATGTGCCTCAGATTTTTATGGTGCTGATTTTTAATTAGTTATTTTTTCTGCCTACTTCTATTACTGCTGTTCTCTCAGGTTGACTGCTAAACTTCTACTCCAGCCTTCCAGACTTGTTTCATTGAATTTTTCCTGAAGATCTTCCCATGCCAGCCAGCACTATCCCCAACTAAACTCAAGCATTTCCTCTGAACTCCATAACACCTGTGCATACTTCTCTAGACTGCTTGCTTCCTCCCATTATTTGTTCATGAGTCTGTTTTTCCTTTCAGATTGGGAGCAGGGGCCCACAGTTGTGTTTTCTCACCACATTCATTAGTGCCTGGTAATGCCATAGGCGGGGCTTCCCTGGTGGCTCAGACGTTAAAGTGTCTGCCTGCAATGCGGGTGATCTGGGTTCGACTCCTGGGTCGGGAAGATCCCCTGGAGAAGGAAACTGCAATCCACTCCAACACTCTTGCCTGGAAAATCCCATGGACGGAGAAGCCTGATAGGCTACAGTCCATGGGGTCGCAAAGAGTCGGACACGACTGAGCGACTTCACTTCACTCACTATACCATAGGCAGCAAATCATGTTTCTTTAATAAACGAATGAAGCATGCTTCACTGAATGAAACCCCTGGATGAAAATGAGGCCCATAGGAAACTATAGAAGTTGATAAAGTACACATTCATCCTGACCAGATTATGCTTGTTACCCCAGTCATGTGGTTGTACCCAAGGGGAGGAACTTCAGGAAAGCAGCCCTCATCACACCTCAAGTACTGGACCCTCTTCTTTCTTGCCCTCCATAATTCTTGTTACCTTATTGCATTTATCTAGAATGCAGACTGCCTTTAGCTCCCATTTCTAGACTCCAACTTGTCTCAAAGTCTTAGCAATGGTCTTGGTTCAGTTCCGAATCTCAGTGTTTGCCCTTACGGAACTTATTCTATCTTCTCCATGCTTTTCCAAGAGATTACACCACTGCATGATCCTTTGACCCCTGGACCATGCCTCAGTGCTGGCCCTCGTGGTCTACATTGCTTTTGGGACTAAAGATAAGGACATTTTAGGCAATGCCAAAATGAGTATCAGTTTAATTTCAGGGAAAAAAAAAAAAAGGAGAGTCATGGGAGAGAGTCCAGAGTGCAGCTTGGCTAATTTTATCTAGAAGCACGCCTTTGTTTTAAAGCCACTTATCATAGTCTTGCGTATACATATCACTTGTATTTACACACTCACACATTCTTCTGTTCATTTATTCCTTTGAGCACTTACTGAACTCAAGCACTATGTTAGGTTCTGGGATAAAATGATATGAGAACAAAGATATTTTCCCTGTTCTTCAGATTGCCCATAATCTGGGAGTAAGAGACAGTGCCATGAATGATAAATAATAAAATAAATGTGCCAATATAAAGAATCACAGGGACTTCCCTGGTGGCCCAGTGGTTAAGGCTTTGCCTTCCAATGCAGGGGGTACAGTTTCAATCCCTGGTAAGGGAACTAGGATCCCACATGCTCCATGGCCAAGAAACCAAAACATAAAAACAGAAGCAATATTATAACAAATTCAATAAAAACTAAAAATATTCCACATCAAAAAAAGCTTAAAAAAAAAACAACAGCTCTGTGCTTCCAATGCAGGGGGCGCAAGTTCTATCCCTGTTCTGGAAACGAAGGTCCCACGTGTTGTTTGGCAGAGACCAAACAAACAAACAAAAAACAGGTTCAGTAGCAGCAGAGGAGAGGAGGTCTGCAATCTTAAACCTGGTAAGCAGTACCTGACTAAACCCTGAAATAATAAATATTTCATGCAATGCTTTCCATAACCTGCCCACTCTATCTTTTCCAATTTTATTTCTTTATGCAATTATATACTCTAAACTCCAACCATATGTGAGACTACTATGGAAAATGTTCATCAGGAATTTTAGACAATTTTTATTTGGGGGAGGGTCATTTTCTTATAGTTAAATGTATACCAAATGCTGCTATGGCAGCAGATTGTACATTCTACAGTCTTGTAATCCAAGGTCATGAGGTACATGATTTTTTTTAGGGAGGAAATTTGATAGGATACCTTTGTATTAAATATAGTCAACCTTCTATCAGCACTAAGCATAATCCCAAATGGCAAATAATCTAAATTTTGTTTCATAGATAATTTAAAAATTGTGCATAGTTAGATTTAGAATGCATTTTTTGCTTTTCTACTTTACCATCTGTCATAGGAGGAATACCCTATAGGTTTCCCCTTTTTATAGCTGTCAACATTTAAACTTTTAAATTAATGACAGTGTTGATAGGTTTCTGATGGATTATGAGGAAGGAAACTGTCTAAGAGCTAAAATTTGTCTTGCATGATCCCCACATGAATTACCAAATATATATATGTATATATATATGGCTGTTTTGATTGTTCTCATGTGTGCATGTCTGGATATATGTAGTCAAGATGTGAACAACTTGCAGAAAAATAACCTCTTACCAAAGAAGTCTACAGTACATGCAATAGCAGTGTTCACAAGTGTGTCTTAGAACCGACCTTTGGGTGGAGTTATATCACTGCCAACGGTTCAGATGTTGTGGTTTATTCTAACACTTACTGTCACTTTGAACGATTGAAGTTGTTTGATCCAACATTAGCAGACTGCGTTTCACGAGAATCAAGACAACATACACTCTAGCTGTCTAGGCCAGCAGCATGCGTCAGACCACAGACAGATTGCCAGCCATTTCTTTCCGGTTCCTGTTTTTGTCTGAAAAATGGCAATGTTGGGAATTGAAAAAATAGTTGTAAAAGCCCTTAAATGTGATTCTGTATAATCAAGGTAAAGAAAAGCATACCTTGTTCCGTCCTCAGATATGAAAGTGTATACAGTACTACTTCCTTTCTAAAAGAAACGTAATTATACGTGATGAACTGGCGCAGTTACTCCCTCTCCCTTCATGCCTTCAGCTTTTATCAGAACACTGCCTCTCCCACTGTGGATGGCAAGCATGCTCTGGTTTCCCTTTGCCCGAGAGGCTCTCCTTGGTAACTCACTGCAATGCTTCCTCTGTGTCCTCGTTTTAATCTCATGCTTCACCAAATGCGATCTGACCCTGCTCTCAAAACGCTGCTTAATCAAAACGCGCCAATCTCCCAACCCCGTGTGCCACTTTCAGGTCATCATTCTATCCACATTTTTTTGAAGTCTTCCACATCACCTAGTTAAGCACTCTTCCCTTGACTATTAAACGTCAGGTATCTTTCAGTCCTCTTTTCCCCCTTTCTCTCTGACTCTCAAATTGTATTTGTGCTTAGAGCATTTCTCAAGTTCCTGCCTTTGACACTCTTCTTTCCTTCCTCTATATGATCACTTGACAATCATTTTTTTCCACAGCTTTTTTTTTTAAACCCTGAAAAGAACTTAGAAGTGACAAATGTGCATTATAACAATACAAAGAATGCAATGGACTATACAG
>SJYX01020124.1:26703-51172 GCA_006410675.1 Oreotragus oreotragus
TCTTTCAGAATTTTCCACAGTTTATTGTGATCCACACAGTCAAAGGCTTTGGCATAGTCAATAAAGCAGAAATAGATGTTTTTCTGGAACTTTCTTGCTTTTCCCATGATCCAGCAGATGTTGGCAGTTTGATCTCTGGTTCTTCTGCCTTTTCTAAAACCAGCTTGATCATCTGGATGTTCACAGTTCATGTATTACTGAAGCCTGGCTTGGAGAATTTTGAGCATTACTTTACTAGCGTGTGAGAGGAGTGCAACTGTGTGGTAGTTTGAGCATTCTTTTGCATTGTCTTTCTTTGGAATTGGAATGAAAACTGACCTTTTCCAGTCCTGTGGCCACTGCTGAGTTTTCCAAATTTGCTGGCATATTGAGTGCAGCACTTTCACAGCATCATCTTTTAAGATTTGAAAGATTCCAGTTGAAAGAGCTCAACTGGAATTCCAAAACTGCCACTAGCTTTGTTCATAATAATGCTTCCTATGGCCCACTAGACTTCACATTCCATTACGTCTGGCTTTAGGTGAATGATCACACCATCGTGATTATCTGGATTGTGAAGATCTTTTTTGTACAGGTCTTCTGTGTATTCTTGCCATCTCTTAATATCTTCTGTTTCTGTTAGGTCCCTACCATTTCTGTCCTTTATTGTGCCCATCTTTGAATGAAATATTCCTTTGGAATNCATAATAATGCTTCCTATGGCCCACTAGACTTCACATTCCATTACGTCTGGCTTTAGGTGAATGATCACACCATCGTGATTATCTGGATTGTGAAGATCTTTTTTGTACAGGTCTTCTGTGTATTCTTGCCATCTCTTAATATCTTCTGTTTCTGTTAGGTCCCTACCATTTCTGTCCTTTATTGTGCCCATCTTTGAATGAAATATTCCTTTGGAATCTCTCATTTTCTTGAAGAGATCTCTATTCTTTCCCATTCTATTGTTTTCCTCTATTTCTTTGCACTGATTGCTGAGGAAGGGTTTCTTATGTCTCCTTGCTATTCTTTGGAACGCTAATTCAAATGGGTAAATCTGTCCTTTTCTCCTTTGCTTTTTGCTTCTCTTCTTTTCACAGCTATTTGTAAGGCCTCCTCAGACAGCTATTTTGCCTTTTTGCATTTCTTTTTCTTGGGGATGGTCTTGATCCCTATCTCAGTGACACAAACCTCCATCCATGGTTCATCAGGCACTCTATCAGATCTAGTCCCTTAAATTTATTTCTCACTTCCACTGTATAATCATGAGATTTGATTTAGGTCATGCCTGAATGATCTATTGGTTTTCCCCACTTTCTTCAATTTAAGTCTGATTGAATTTAATTTAATCCCAAACAACTGTCACATAAATAATTGCCTTCACTGAGACATCCAAATTCCCCGCAGGCAGTTCCTAACTGGGAAATGGGAAGCACCAAGAATGAAAAGACAGTGTGCATTTATGCTGATTTATTTAGCTATGAAACATTCTTGTAAAATGAATGTTCCATGAACACACCTAGAGAGACACTTTTCTAGATACACTCAATTCAAACTGATTTACACACAGATCTGGGCTCAGTTCTGAGAATTTAACAGGAGCTGCAGCACTGCATCAAGCTGACAAGAGACATCATTAACTTACCTTTCCTGTTCCCACAGGTCCGACCACAGCTAACAGTTCACCAGGTCTGACAGTAAAGGAAAGTCCTTGTAGGGTTGGAGTCTCTGATGCCTATAAATTATTTAATTTAATTTACCCATATTAATAAAGTAACACAAATTGTTTTAGAAAGTGGAAAATATAACAATAATCAACATAATTGATATGCAAAATATACCCCACATTTTTCTCTTTTCTATTTTATCATATTGTGTCCTAGAGACCTCTTCATCAAATTTTATCTCTTTGGGGATTTGAGGTAGCTTTAGCTCACTTTAGGAAGTTTCCTTCTTTTTTCCAACTACCATACAATTTCACTCATTTCATATGCTAGCAAAGTATTGCTCAAAATTCTTCAAGCTAGGCTTCAGCAGTACGTAAATGGAGAACTTTCAGATGTATAAGCTGGAGTTAGAAAGGCAGAGGAACCAGAGATCAAATTGCCAACATCTGTTGGATCACAGAAAAGCAAGGTAATTCCAGAAAAACATCTATTTCTGCTTCATTGACTAAAGGCTTTGACTGTGTGGATCACAATAAACTGTGGAAAATTCTGAAAGAGATGGGAATACCAGATCACCTTACTTGCCTCCTGAAAAACCTATATGCAGGTCAAGAAGCAGCAGTTAGAACTGGACATGCAATAACAGACTGGTTCAAAATCAGGAAAGGAGTATGTCAAAGTTGTATATGGTCACCCTACTTGTTTAACTTTTATACAGATTACATGATGCAAAATGCCAGGCTAGATGATCACAAAATGGAATCCAGAATTCTGATAGAATATCAATAATCTCAAACATGCTGATGATGCCACTTAATGGCAGAGAACGAAGGTAAAAGAAGAGAGTGAAAAAGAGTAAGTGTTGGCTTAAAATTCAACATTCGAAAAACTAAGATCACAGCATCTGGTCCCATCACTTCATGGCAAATAGAAAGTGGAAACAGTGACAGATTTTATTTTCTTGTGCTCCAAAATCACTTCAGACAGTGACTGCGGCCATGAAATTCAAAGATGTTTGCTCCTTGGCACAAGAGCTATGACAAACCTAGACTGTGTATTAAAAAGCAGAGACATTACTATGCTGATAAAGGCCCATCTAGCCAAAGCTATAGTTTTTCCAGTAGTCATGTATGGATGTGAAAGTTTTCATCATAAAGAAGGCTGAGCACCAAAGAATTGATGCTTTTGAACTGTGGTGTTAGAGAAGACCCTTGAGAGTCCCTTGAACAGCAAGGAGATCAAACAAGTCAATCCTAAAGGAAATCAGTCTTGCATATTCATTGGAAGGACTGATGCTGAAGCTGAAACTCCAATACTTCGGCCACCTGATGTGAAGAGCTGACTCATTAGAAAAGACCCTGATGCTGGGAAAGACTGAAGGCAGGAGAAGAAGGGGACAACAGAAGATGAGATGGTTGGATGGCATCACTGACTCAACGGACACGAGTTTGAGCAAGCTCCTGGCGTTGGTGATGCACAAGGGAGTCTGGCGTGCTGCAGTTTATGGAGTCGCACAGATCTGGACATGACTGAGAGACTGAACGACAACAACAGAAATGCTGGAGTGGGTGTCCATCCCCATGGACAGAGGGGCCTGGCGGGCTACAGTCTACGGGGTCACAAAGACTCAGAGACAAGTGGAGCAACTGACACGTCACATTCCAGCTCAAAATATTAGATCTAGGTTCTCAAGAAAAGCTATCTGTGTTCTATATCTTTTGTTTAAGGTGATCTTATTGTATAGCACAGGGAATTATATTTAATACTCTGTAATAAAACATGATGAAAAATAAACTAAAAATTAAAAGAATGTATATTTTTTAAGTTCAACATGTGCTAATACACTGAAAGCTCTCTTGCAAATGAGAAAAAGAGTAACATGTCAAATGCCTCAGGCTGATTTTACACTTAATCTCCATTCATTGCAAACCTCATCCCTGATTCAGAAAATTTTTATAATATATTCTAAGTAAATGAGCAAGTCATATTTTACAGTATATGTAAAATCTCAAAATTCTCCAATAAATCTATGTCACATAGATTTATTTTTTAGCAGTCATAATTTTGGAAAGCAAGGTTTCTTACCTTTTCCCAAGAAGCTGTAAAAGCTTGCACATCCACAATCGTTTTACATTCTGATGGCAGCAGAGGGTAGCACTGTGTTATCTCATCAAGTAACAGAAAGTTCTACAGAAAAAAAGCATGGGTCACAAAGACTCAGAGACAAGTGGAGCAACTGACACTTCACACTTCACCTCAAAATATTAGATCTGGGTTCTCAAGAAAAGCTATTTGTGCTCTATATCTTTTGTTTAAGGTGCTCTTATTGTATAGCACAGGGAATTATATTTAATACTCTGTAATAAAACATGATGAAAAATAAACTAAAAATTAAAAGAATGTATATTTTTTAAGTTCAACATGTGCTAATACACTGAAAGCTCTCTTGCAAATGAGAAAAAGAGTAACATGTCAAATGCCTCAGGCTGATTTTACACTTAATCTCCATTCATTGCAAACCTCATCCCTGATTCAGAAAATTTTTATAATATATTCTAAGTAAATGAGCAAGTCATATTTTACAGTATATGTAAAATCTCAAAATTCTCCAATAAATCTATGTCACATAGATTTATTTTTTAGCAGTCATAATTTTGGAAAGCAAGGTTTCTTACCTTTTCCCAAGAAGCTGTAAAAGCTTGCACATCCACAATCGTTTTACATTCTGATGGCAGCAGAGGGTAGCACTGTGTTATCTCATCAAGTAACAGAAAGTTCTACAGAAAAAAAGCAAAACATACTTTCTATACTGCAAGAACAAAGCATAAACAAAACAACTGCTTCTCTGGAATTGGCAATAAAAAGTTTTATACCTATCATTTATACCTACCTATCATTTTACAACTGTATTTTATTAGGTCTTGGCTCACATGAGAAATATTAAATAGTATATAGTATGTAATATATTATTATATGTACAACTAAGTATATAGTATAGCATAGCATATATATATATATATAACATAGCATACACACACATATATAGAGTATGTATGTGTGTGTGTCTCTGTGTGTGTATAAAATAAATAAATGAGTTCCTGGCCATGAGGCTATCTTTGTACTTTCTCAACAAGTGTACTTGTTCCTCTCTAAGAAGAAAATATGGCTTCAAACTCCAATACATTTAGAACCTGGACATTTTTATTGTTTTACTTTTGTGTTAGCAACAATAAACAGGTGAGCTGGTAGGAAATTGTTTCACAAATACTAACTGAATCCCACCGTGTGCCAAGTACCACACGACACTGCTAGAGCGCAGAGAGGAAGGCCCTCCCCAGGCCGTCAGGAAGCAGGTGGCACAGGACAGGCTGGGAACACAAGACCAACGACAGAGACCCAGTGCAAACCCTGTACACTCTGCTCCCCCATCGTGTGTGTCAATACCACATCACTGCTTGTCATTAACTATCACTAAGTCATCATTCTAAAACGGAAACTGTCTCTTTTGCTGTCTCGCATAAAAAAAATCATATTTTAAAAAAATAAAAAGGTAAAAACACACACACACAGGAAGTTCAAAAAAAATAGAAATGTTGTTTCTATGTCTTAAAAAATATTTCACGAGCATCTTTTCACAATCACTGCCTCTTAGTCAATGCCCTCTTTCCTCCACAGCAGGAATGGCTGCACCTCTCACTATATCTTCTATACCACTTTGCACCTAACTGATGCACAGTAGTTGAAGAAAACAAAATCTTATAAATTGCTACAAAGTTGACAAACACATACAAGAAAACTCCTTCTTGCCTTGCAAAAGCTAGACATAATTCAATGAGAAAAGCTAGAGCAATAGAGAAATTGAACAAACAACTTAGACCACTCCCACTCCCCAAGGTCCTCAGAACTGTGAACAAGAGGCAAAGACTGCTGGCTGTCCTTGAAATCTGCTCTTGTTCTTCTGTGGTAACAAACCCTGGATTTTAGCTGCACGTGGCAGCCTGGAAGGAGGCCCTCCCTCTGTCTCCAGGCTCCTGAGCAGACAGGAGCAGTCACATGACTAAATCCAGGGCAGTGGAGAGTGACAGCAACCAGGACCTTCCTCCATCCCAGCCTGGGCCTTGGGGTGCTGCCAGCGGGGTCAAGGTCACATGCAGTGGAGTAACAGAAGAAGAGAGATAGAGTCTGAATCCCAACATCACGGAGGTTCACACTAGCCATGGGACTTGTTATGGTGAGAGTTGCATCACCACATAAAAGATACATCCTAACTCCAGTTAGCTCAAAATGTGACTTTATTTGGAAATTTGGTTGTTGGAAATGTAATCAATTAAAGGGAAACCACAGTGGAGTAGGGTGGGCCCTGAATCCAACATGACTGGAGTCCTTATGAGAAATGAAGAGACAGACAGACATAGAGAAAACAGCTACCTGATGACGGAGACAGAGGCTGGGGTGATGGCTTTCAAGCTAAGGAAAGCCAAGGTTTGCCTGCAACCACTCAGAGCTAGCAGAGGCAAAAAGGATGCTTCCTTATCGGATTCTGAGGGATCATGATTCTGCTCACAGCTTGATTTCAGACTTCTGGCTGCAGTCCCTGGGGTCGCTAAGAGTCGGACATGACTGAGTGACTTCACTTTCACTTTTATCTTTCATGCATTGGAGAAGGAAATGGCAACCCACTCCAGTGTTTTTGCCTGGAGAATCCCAGGGATGGGGCAGCCTGGTGGACTGTCGTCTATGGGGTCACACAGAGTCGGACACGACTGAAGCGACTTAGCAGCAGCAGCAGCAGCAGCCTCCAGGACTGTGAAACAAAACATTCCTGTGGTTCTAAGCCACATGTTTTGTGGTACTTTGTATCAGCAGCCCCAGGAAACCCATACAGAGCCTCACAAGGATTGTTGCATGAGAGAAAAACAAATGACTCCTGTAAGCAGCTTTAACATGGGTACCTCTGAGACCCACAGGTAAACCAAATCCTAACCCATATGGGGAAAAACTGAAACAAGCATGTGAGGATGTTTGAGAAAGAAAACAGCACATGAATAGTAATCTACTACCTTAAACATCTTGACACCCCATCTATCGTGCCTCAGAGTCATAAATGTGACTGCAAACTTCTACTTAAAAAGAAGAACTGGTCAAAACTGAATATGAAAACCCTTGTGCAGGAAAAGAAAGACAGGATCCTTGCATTTCTGTCAAATATCAGCTGGTGGAAGATGCTTTCATTCATTCCTTCCTCCTCTCATCCAAACTCACTGAGAACCTAACGCTGAGCACAGTGACTCCTAACCTCCCCAAGCCCGTGTCCATCAGGAGGCAGGATGGATGGAGAGTGGTCTGAGGACACATTTGCAGGCTTTCAACCACCGCAGCCTGAGTTCTCTCTCCCCACCACCATCGTCAGCCAGGTACCAACTCTCGCCTGTTCTGACACAATTAATCTCTCTCCCAACCCTCTTTTCCTCTTGAAACAACATAATTTCAGAATCTCACTCACTATTAGTTATTTCAATAATGCAACTTTTCTTTTGCTGGTTCCTTCTCCAGTCCTCCCCAACACCACTGATTCTACTCCAAGACTGCTCTCTCCTTATCTCCTTACAGCCCCTCTGAGAGTGTCCACAAGCTTAATACCACCCTCTCCCACAAGTGACTCACCTGCACCTAAGTCCACGCTCCCCAGGAGGCCTCTGCCTGGACACCCTGGGTACTGACCCAACCACTTCTGGTCCATCTCAAATATTAACCCTACTGAAACCAGCTCAGCACATCCCCAGCTGGCACTGCCCTCCCTACCTCTGAATCCCCTGAGGAATACGAAGTCACACAGAGGGGAGACACTACATCATTAATGTGCTTTTACAGTCCCAACTCCAGATCTAGCCTTGCACAGTCAGCCCATCGAGGGCATCAGCTAAAGGAAGGAACAGACTGCATGGCTGTTCACACCATCCAACCACTGACTGCATGGCTACAGCCTCACATAGTCTAAGCTGACACAGCCACAAGCAAAAGGTGATGAGACAGGCTGGGACACGGGACCCTCTACGGGAGTGCTTGCATCTGGACAAACGTCTCCTTGAGCAACAAAATACAAAGAAACCACGAGAGACTAAACACACCTGCACACATGCAAAGGTGATCACGAACAGTAAGACACAAAAACACCACCAGCCAACTGGCATTTCTGAGCTGCTGGGAGCAAAGCAGGGAACTGTGCACAATCCTGGCACATGGCACCTACAAGACGGGGGGGGGCAGACCACTTAAGTCACCCCTGTGGCTCAAACCACCATGCCTCCCCTCCCCTCACCCCACTTCAGGAACCAGCCTACTCTTCTCAAAGCGTCAACAGGGCATCAGTTTCTTATTTTCATACTTTGTGCTGTAGCACAAGCCTCATTGAAGCCTTGCTTGAATTTCTCATCTGGCCTATCATCAACTTCTATTGATTAAAAAGACCAAGGGCCCTGGAGAGTAATGTATATGTTATGTATCTGGTCTATACAGAATCAAATTGCAGTTTCAGCTTAAGCATGTAACCAAGACATCGATACTCAACCTGTATACATTAGAATAAAAACACCCCACTTTCAACCAAAAAANTTTCTGAATGTTGAGCTTTAAGCCAACTTTTTCTCTCTCCTTTTTCACTTTCATCAAGAGGCTCGTTAGTTCTTCTCCACTTTCTGCCATAAGGGTGGTGTCATCTGCATATCTGAGGTTATTGATATTTCTCCTGGCAATCTTGATTCCAGCTTGTGCTTCTTCCAGTCCAGCGTTTCTCATGATGTACTGTACATATAAGTTAAATAAGCAGGGTGACAATATACAGCCTTGACGTACTCCTATTTGGAACCAGTCTGTTGTTCCATGTCCAGTTCTAACTGTTGCTTCCTGACTTGCATATAGGTTTCTCAAGAGGTAGGTCAGGTGGTCTGGTATTCCCATCTCTTTCAGAATTTTTCACAGTTTATTGTGATTCACACAGTCAAAGGCTTTGGCATGGTCAATAAAGCAGAAATAGATGTTTTTCTGGAACTCTCTTGCTTTTTCGATGATCCAGCAGATGTTGGCAATTTGATCTCTGTTTCCTCCGCCTTTTCTAAAACCAGTGTGAACATCTGGAAGTTCACTCTTCATGTATTGCTAAAGCCTGGCTTGGAGAATTTTGAGCATTACTTTACTAGCGTGTGAGATGAGTGCAACTCTGCGGTAGTTTGAGCATTCTTTAGCATAACCTTTCTTTGGGATGGTATAAAAACCATTAAGGACAGAGTATAGAAACAATATGCTCTGAAGGAACAGACAGAAACCCAAATAGAAATGATCTCACTGGTTTTAAACCTGCTAAAGCAGAAAGCCAAGTGTCCACCCCAGATGACACTGTTCCAGGACAGCACAGGGCTGACTTCAGGGATGTCCCAGGAGAATCAGACCAGCAGCAATGAAGGAAGATGTGGATTTTGACCACAACACAGATTAGCTCAGGGCTTCTCCAAATGCTCTTCATCCCAGAGTTTAGCCCCCATCTCCCCTGGTCTCTCCAGCATCCCAGGAAAGCCTGTATTATGGTACCTACTGCTCTCTCCAGTAATTACTTGTGTTTTTACCTCCCTGATAGACTGTGGCTTCTATAGGGCAGAAACTAAGCTTTATTCATCCCTGAAAGTGAGTAGGGGCCTTACTTCATGTTTGATGAATGAATACATGAAAGATAAGTGTCTACTACAATACAGATCTGACCAACAGCTACGATGTTCTGGGTCATGTGATCTATGCTTAAGGTCAGTGGAAAAAAGAGTGTGTGGGAACAGCAGAGAAGAAGTTGTGTCTGGGGACCACCCACCTGAAGGCTCCCTATGCAGCAGGCACTGAACAGGGTGCAGGGAAAAACAATCCCTGACCACCAGGCCTTCATCACCTAGAGGAGGAGGAAGACAGTTCAGCCACACCTACACCACGTGCCAAGAAGGGCCGCTCCAGGAGGACCCCTTAGGGCACTAACCAAGCTGGGCAAGAACACTGCTGCCATTTGTTATTAGAAAACAAAACTCTCACTTATGAAACAATACATATAATTACATCGAAGTTGCACACAGAGAAGTGAAAGTTGGATAAATAGAATCTTTGCCTTACATCCTCAGCAGAACCCTGGCTAACACCAAACCCTGGCACCTGGCATCCCAATAAGCTGAACCCAGTGAGAAGAACAGGAAATGGAAGAGGATCCCTCAGGGGCAGCTCACCTGGTCAAACCTGTTCACGTCGTTGGACAGCAGGTTGACTACCTGGCCTGTGGTGGTCTTCCCCATGGCTGAGCCACTCAGGCGAAGGGCCTGAAATGAGAGAGGGAGACAGAGATCCGGATTCTTAAGGTGATACCAAGACATCTTAGAACATAACACAATGGAGCATGTGTTCTGGGGTCCTGAGTGGCGTCAGCAGGAGCAGGATGGCCCCTGCCAGCAGGGCTCTAGGGACCCTTGTTCAGCTTCTAACTCCTCTGTGTAGTGGCAGCCCCAACCACAAGGACAGCAAAGGGAGGAGCAGGAGGTAGAAGCAACATCCACCCCGTTTCAATGAACTTGGACCTGTCTGAAGGTTAAAGGGTGTAGGTCTGACTTAGGAGACAACTAAGTAATTTTTAGCCAAATTAGATGAGACTAGAGAGGTTGCCTTAGGAAAGAAATTTGGAGACTTGGATTCAATCATTCATCCTGTAGGTGACAATATTTAAACACTTTGGGCTTAGTTTCCTCATTCTGAAATGTGCAAGTATAATGTTCAGAACACTGTTCCTGTGAGGAAACTGTGATCTTGATGCCAGTCTGCTGATTTTAGAAAACACACAAACTGTGTTGCACCATCTCTTTATTTAATAAGAAAAATGCCCTAGAGATCTGAGGAAGCTGAAAAGACACCAGGAGCTGCTTCAACAGACCACCAACTGGAGCTACTGATCCAAACGGAATATCATACTTTATAAAAAACTTTTTCTTTACTCAAGAAGAAAACAATGATCAAGTGAGAATGTAAAATGATATAACCACGATGGAAGAGAATATGGAAGTTTCTCAAAAATTAAACATGACATTAGCATACAATATAGCAACTACACTACTAAGGATACATGCAAGAAGACGAAAAACACAAACTTGAACAGTTTGTACACTCATATTCACAGCAGCAATGTTCACAATAGCTAAAAGGTGGAAACAACTGTCCATTGACTGATGAGCAAACACACAGAGTGTTGCATAGGCCTATAATGGAAGATTACTGAGCCTTAAAAAGGAATTAAATTCTGACCTGCCACAACAAGGATGAACCTTGAAGACATCGTGCTACAGAACATAAGCCAACACAAAGTGCCAAACACGGCACGATTCCAGTTGCATGAAGCACTAAAGTACTCAAGTTCACAGAGAGAAGCAGCAGAATGGTGCTGGGTGCACGGAGAGGGGTTGGGGAGTTAGTGTTTAATGGATGCGGAGGTTCAGTTTGGAAAAAGAAAAAGTTCCAGAGATGAATAATGGTGATGGCTACACAACAATGTGAGTGTACCTAATGTCACTAAATGCTGTACTTAAAACGAGTGAAAATGGTCAACTTTACACTGGGTATATTTTACAACAACAACAACAACAAAAACAATGATCAAAAGCCAAAGGTAATTTTACCAAAGCTGTGGAAATGTATTAATCAATAAATGGCAAGTGATTTTTATATGTGATACCTCCTTCACAATCATTTAAAGTTCAGCTGCCAAGAGCATGAAATGCCGAATGGGCCATTTTAGGAGTGGAATATGTGCAGCCTTAGAGACCTCCTGGAGACCTGCCCCGGCCTGGGATCCATGGTCAGAACAAACTATGGCTGCGGGCGTAGCAGCCACTCCCTTTCTAATGCCCCATCTGATTCCTCCCCCAGGACCAGGGATCAGGAGGCGGGGCCTGAGCATGAACCACAGAAGTTCAGAGGGGCCTTTCAGAGCTGCTCGGCAGCACCAGCTGTGCCCTAAAGAAGCAGCCCACCTGTAACCTGAAAAGAAGTGTCTAGTCTCTCTACCTGTCTCTTATACACATCTAGATGTGTATAAGAGACAGTAATGTCACTAAATGCTGTACTTAAAATGAGTGAAAATGGTCAACTTTACACTGGGTATATTTTACAACAACAAAAACAATGATCAAAAGCCAAAGGTAATTTTACCAAAGCTGTGGAAATGTATTAATCAATAAGTGGCAAGTCATTTTTATATGTGATACCTCCTTCACAATCATTTAAAGTTCAGCTGCAAAGAGCACGAAATGCCGAATGGGCCATTTTAGGAGTGGAATATGTGCAGCCTTAGAGACCTCCTGGAGGCCTGCCCCGGCCTGGGATCCGTGGTCAGAACAAACTATGGCTGCGAGCGTAGCAGTCACTCCCTTTCTAATGCCCCATCTGATTCCTCCCCAGGACCAGGGATCAGGAGGTGGGGCCTGAGCATGAACCACAGAAGTTCAGAGGGGCCTTGCAGAGCTGCTCGGCAGCACCAGCTGTGCCCTAAAGAAGCAGCCCACCTGTAACCTGAAAAGAAGTGTCTTGTTTCTGCACCCCAGCAGGACTCTAGATGCAAGGCTGTGCATGAGGAAATTTGTCTTTTCCAGGTTTCTGGAATTTCAAGTTAGGTCTCTGTTATAATCCCCATAATTCCTGACTTCATATAGGGCTAACATTTATGTAAAATCAAGGCAGTAAATTAACTTCTTGGGAGCTTTTTACATTCACATAAGCCAATGTGCCAGGTCAGATCACATTTCCCAAAGGCAAGATTCCAAAGTGTGGTGGGAAGAGGAAGAAATACAGGTAGACCATGGCTCACCTGTGCAGCCAAGAGTGAGCTTTCACCAAACCATCACCTCACACCTAACTTAAGGTTTCACAACACGGTTCAGGGAAAGTTTTGCAACTATTATGAGAGTTCAGTATGATCTGGAAAGACAAACATTTAGCCAATTTGTGGGAAAATCTGAGTATCCATCTCCTAAACGGTTAAAGATGCAACAGAATAACAAAGATGATGATAAATGACAGTGAAGACCTCTGCCTGCAGCTTGCGGGCACAGCTGCAATTCCCACATCACCCAGAGGGAAAGCAGCTCAGATGCTGTTGTCTGACAAGACAGTGAGATGCCAGGTCCCCAGTTTCACACAATCCTGAAAAGTACAGGACTCTGCTCAAGGAAAAGACGAACTTGAACAGACAGTTTGTACACTCATATTCACAGCAGCAATGTTCACAATAGCTAAAAGGTGGAAACAACTGTCCATTGACTGATGAGCAAACACACAGAGTGTTGCATAGGCCTATAATGGAAGATTACTGAGCCTTAGAAAGGAATTAAATTCTGACCTGCCACAACAAGGATGAACCTTGAAGACATCGTGCTACAGAACATAAGCCAACACAAAGTGACAAACACGGCACGATTCCAGTTGCATGAAGCACTAAAGTACTCAAGTTCACAGAGAGAAGCAGCAGAATGGTGCTGGGTGCGGGGAGAGGGGTTGGGGAGTTAGTGTTTAATGGATGCAGAGGTTCAGTTTGGGAAAAAGAAAAAGTTCCAGAGATAAGTAATGGTGATGGCTACAATATTAGTGTACACTAAATGGTATACCTAAAAGTAGTGAAAATGGTCAACTTTACACTGGGTGCATTTTACCACAATAATAACAACAACAACAAAAAACAATGATCAAAAGCCAAAGGTAATTGTACCAAAGCTGTGGAAATGTATTAATCAATAAATGGCAAGTCATTTTTATATGTGATACCTCCTTCACAATCATTTAAAATTCAGCTGCAAAGAGCACGAAATGCTGAATGGGCCATTTTAGGAGTGGAATATGTGCAGCCTTAGAGACCTCCTGGAGACCTGCCCCAGCCTGGAATCCATGGTCAGAACAAACTATGGCTGTGGGCTTAGCAGCCACTCCCTTTCTAACGCCCAATCTGATTCCTCCCCAGGACCAGGGATCAGGAGGTGGGGCCTCAGCATGAAACACAGAAGTTCAGAGGGGCCTTGCAGAGCTGCTCAGCAGCACCAGCTGTGCCCTAAAGAAGCAGCCCACCTGTAACCTGAAAAGAGGTGTCTTGTTTCTGCACCCAAGCAGGACTCTAGATGCAAGGCTGTGCATGAGGAAATTTGTCTTTTCCAGGTTTCTGGAATTTCAAGTTATGTCTATGTTACAATCCCCATAATTCCTGACTTCATATAGGGCCAACATTTAGGTAAGATCAAGGCAGTAAATGAACTTCTTGGGAGATATTTACATTCACATAAGCCAATGTGCCAGGTCAGATCACATTTCCTAAAGGCAATATTCCAAAGTGTGGTGGGAAGAGGAAGAAACACAGGTAGACAATGGCTCACCTGTGCAGCCAAGAGTGAGCTTTCACCAAACCATCACCTCACACTAACTTAAGGTTTCACAACACGGTTCAGGGAAAATTTTGCAACTATTGTGAGAGTTAAGTATGAGCTGGAAAGACAAACATTTAGCCAATTTGTGGGAAAATCTGAGTATCCATCTCCTAAATGGTTAAAGACGCAACAGAATAACAAAGACGATGATAAATGACAGTGAAGACCTCTGCCTGCAGCTTGCAGGCACAGCTGCGATTTCCACATCACCCAGAAGGAAAGCAGCTCAGATGCTGTTGTCAGACAAGACAGTGAGATGCCAGGTCCCCAGTTTCACATAGTCCTGAAAAGTACAGGACTCTGCTCAAGGAACGATGAGGAGAAGACATCTCACTATCTGCTGAAAAAAGTATTCTGAAGAAGCAGAGGCCCTAGGTAAGCAGCAACCAGGTAAAAGAAGCAATATTTTCAATTTATGAGGACGTTATTTATTAATAAAAATTGTATATGTTTAAGGTTACAACATGATACTTTGGTATAAATACACACTGGGAAATGATTACTGTAGTAAAACCATGTAAAGTATCCACTACCTAATAAAGTTATCCTATTTAACACGTGTAGTGAGAACATTTAAGATCTACTCTCTTTGAAAATTTCAAGGATACAATACAGTCAAATAAGGACTTATTTTTTTTAGCAGTCTAAGGCAAAGACATATCCAGGATCAGCTCTTGACACTGATATATCTGTGGCAATACCTTTGTAAAGATACCTGAAAGCCTTACTCTTTTTACACTAGTTTAGACAAGGGTAAACTCTGGAATAATTTCATGGCATTCCTCAATAAAAAATCACTAAACACATTAAACCAGTTCTTATTAAAACTGCTTCAGTGCATACTAAAAATAAAAGGAAATATTGTATTAAAATAATTTAAATGAAGAGCAACAAATTCTCTCTAGAATTAAAAAAAACAATGTAAAATTTCAAGTTTCATCTCAAGTATCCTATTTTCTTTCATACCATTAACAATAATTATCTATAAAATATAAGGAGTGAGTCTATATTTAGCATGAATTCTCTTTATATTTTTCTCTAGCAAACATAATTATATTGAATATAATTAGATGGGTCTTTTAAAATAGAATCATTCCCTTTATCAAATACATTCTCTGCTCTTAGATATAGTTTTATAGGTCCAATCTCTGAAGCTCACTTTTAAATAGAACTTTGATGTAACTGAAGGTATTAATGAATGACAACAAAAAATTTCCTTAAACAGCACTATGAGATTTGGGCATGAAGATATGGAAAATCAACTTGATACTTTTAATACTTATTCTTAAATATTCATTTAATAGTTTACAGTACAAATTTAGTAGTTATTATGTGACAGCCTATGGCTAAAAGTTGTCAAGGATGGCCCACACTTGATCTCAAAAGAAAACTTTTCATTATTTATTGGTAAAGTTTGCTTCAACAGCAACAAACTTGGCTTGATGCAAAAGCAAGCTTCTCTAGGAAGGTGTAAAGAATCCCAGTTACAAAATTTGTAATTTACAGAGAACTTTCCCCAAATGTTCTGATGCTTCAGGGGAGGAACACACCGTGGTACCGAGCGACACTCACCTTGCGGTAGATCATGTGGCCCATGGCTACCCTCAGCCTCATGCCAACGTGCTGCATGTGATAGAAGTACAAGTTATGCAGAATGGCCCACACGAGCGTGCAGGCGCTCAGCCCTGCTGCATAGCCGCAGGCTTCGTGCAAAGCAGCAGAATTGGCAGGATCATAGTTTTCAATATAACTAACCATTTTCCCCAGAAATATGGGTTGAACTACTCTGGTGCCTTCCTAAAAGAAAAGAAAAAAGTCTTAATTAGAAATGTCAGTTTTTCTTTACACAAGTTTTACTTTTATCATTAGTATGTTTAAAATACAATTTGACAAAATGCTACATTCGTGACTAATTTAAAAGAAAAATATGCAGATTTATTATCTCCTATAAGACAAGCTGGCAACAGTTTAACCTGAAGGCAAAATTTTCCATTCAAACATAGTAAAGCCTTAGTACATTGTGCTTAGCACACCGTGGAAGCTCAAAAATATCACAAACAGGTTCAATACCAACTGAGCCTTAAGGTGAATAAAGAAAAAAGTGGCAGAAGAAGAGGAGGAAATCTGCTCCCACAGGAAGAAGCCTGCTGGCAGCATGACCTGTCCCCCATACTCTCAGTGTCCCAGCCCAACAGAAAGCCAGTGTGGTTCACACATGGGAGACACGCTTTCATCACCTTCTTCATAAATCCTTATGAACTGACACACTGGCACAAACACATCCACTCTTTGCTACCCCACACTCCACACGTAGATCCAGGGAATGGAAACCAGCTTTGGCTGGAGGACCACAGAGAAACCAGGCTTGGCAGCTCTGCAGGCTCTCAGCTCCTGAGAGCACTGCCTCAATGTCTCTACCCTCTAGAAGTTGGAATGTTCCTTGGAGTAAAAAAATTAAACATGGTGGAGGCCAAGCTAAAAAAATCATGTCTTCCGTAGTTCTTGATCCACCATCCACTGAAATTGGTGCTTTGGAAGAAATGACCAATCCTCTCTTCCCCAAGGCCTAAACCAATTGACTCAGGGTGCACTGAGGCTTCTACCCTGAGTAAGATTCAGGGAAAGCAACGTTCTCTCCCAAAGAAAAAGGCAAAGGAACAGCAACACCTACCCGCCCTGCCAAACAGCCACTCCACCTCACAACCTACTTCCTCTCTCTAGTCACCCCTGGAAGGTCCCCTTCTTCCTAGGTCCCCTTCTTCACCGTCAAGGAAAATCATTCAACAAATCCAAGTTACCAAAACTAAACACCTTGGGCCACAATATAATTTCCTCCACAGACTTCTCAAAAGACAAAATGTTAAAAGTTTGGAAGTCTTTCAGGAACAGGGCTCTTCCTTTCTCGGCAATCCCACATTACTAACACGGACAGGGGAAGCTTGGCTGACCTGACAGCTGTGCTTTGATAGCTCTCCTCTGTCTGTCTGAAGCTGAGGAACCCACACACAAGAGGAGGGAAGGAGAATCCATAACACCAAACACCAAAAAAAAAAAAAAAAAAAGGCATTTTCTGCTCAGCCAACCAGTGTCTGATCAGGATATTTATCAAAAGATGTCCCCATCCCTCACATGGGGTCTCATTAAACCTTAATGTCTTGTCTACACAAATGCACACATGCACACACACACGTTAACAGGCACCAATTGCCTCTGCCTCCATGAAGTCATGGAGATTTTCATTTACTACAGAGGATAAAGGGAACACTATTTAGTTGAAGAAGTGTGAGTAAGATGATCAGAACTGAGTAAAATGTAACTGATACATTTCCACCATGTCCTGCCATCCATCCCAAGAGGCACAGAGAGCTCTTGGAAGAGTCCCTCCCACAGTGGATTGTCAAACACACTGTTTACAGTTTCCTGAGATGGAAATGTGGAGGCCACACAGAGAAGCAAGAACATCAAACTGTACAGACAGGCAGTCCCAGCTCAGGTGTCCCCAAAGGCAGTCCAGTGCTGGAGCCACAAACCACCAGAAGCCCAGCAGTAACATCTGCCATCCCAAACTTCCCTGAAACTTATGATTCTATTTGGGAAACACTGTTGCCTGTTACTCAGCTCTCCATTTGAGCTTAGCATCCCTGTAACTACAGGAGAAATAAGAATAATAGCACTCATCAAAGATAATATGGATAAATTCAATAAATCCAGCAAAAAGGAGTGTAAATAAAGGCAGGTCATTACTGCCTAAGCATATCTGGAGATTTTCAGCTTAGAAACAATATTTAATAACCTAGTTGAGGGAGTCCTTGGTGGTCCTTTAGCTACGACTCCATACTCCCAACGTAGGGAAACTTGGTTCAATCCCTGGTCAGGGAAGTGGATCCCACATGCAGAAACTAAGACCCAGCACAGCCAAATAAATCAATTAAAAACAAAACAAAACCAAAAAACACTTGGAGAAATAGCCTCATTAAGGTATAATGCCACTTCATGGCTCATATCTTCCACTTATCTGTGAATTCTTTTTATTCTTGATAATGATTATTAATAATTAATAATTATTTAACATTATTTAATAGAAAATGTGTTATCTTTCAAAAAGATAACAAAAGATTTCAAACATGAACTGTTACTGATGCAGTTTGGGAGGAGAGTCGTTTATGATTATTAAGCACTATTTTGGGACTTCCTCTGATGACTCAGTGTTTAGGAATCCATCTCAGTGCAGGAGTCACAGGAAATGCAGGTTTGATCCCTGAGTTGAGAAGATCCTCTGGAGGAGGAAATGGCAGCCCACTCCAGGATTCTTGTCAGGATAATGCCATGGACAGAGGAGCCTGGTGGCTACAGTCCCTGGGGTCACAAAGGGTCAGACACAACTGAGTGACGGAGCACACATGCACAGCTGTGCCTCCAGCAAGGAGCAGCCCCGGCAACTCAGAGAAGCGACGGAAAGCGCAACGCACAGGAATTTCCATCCCGGCACAAGCTGCAACTACGGAAAAAGAGAATTGATATTATGCTGCATATGAAAAATAGCAGCCAGTAAAAAACAATTTTTCAGTAATTTCTCTCAAAAAAAAAATAGCAGAATAATGAACAGCACAAAATTGTGAAAACGAAACCCCAAGTACATAGAGAGAGTAAGAAGTCACATATTAAATATGATTCTTCCAAGCTTCCAGAACACACAGGGCAGAAGTGACTGCGACCATCACAGGTAGACTGAGTAAATCCTTCCCCTCCACACACAAGGAAAGGTTAGAGATGGAGAGTCGTTTAGCAGGATAGCTGGCAGCAGCATTTGTAATCTGTGAGTGTTTCCATTTCTGACATTTGGCAAAACTGCCTGAGGCAAACCAGGCAAAAGTGTGTCCAGCTGCCAGAAGATTAACTCCTGCATATGCTCAATGCTCTAGTCCAAGTATTAAGACCAAATGAAACAGTGGTGTGAATCCCAAGGATAGATCGAATTCCAGAAGACTCTGCTTGCCTTGGAGAGTCTCTCAGAGAGGCAAGGAGTGGCTGTGGCTCACCCTGGGGACACAGACACTGGGGGCAGCCATTCCCGGGAGCTGCCTCACCACGTGTAAACTGGTGTGGGCAGACACCACCAAGGAAACCTCTCCTCTGGACATTCCTGATTCTCACCATCAACTAAGAAGAAATAAAGCATCTGAGAAAATATTCATTATCAATCCTGAAGCTAACCGAATTAAAACTTTCTTGATAAGCAGGAACAAGGTCAAGCCCTGTCCTTTAAACCTTTCCTCTCTGACATCAATCTATAACCACATGTATATTCTTTCCACAATTGAGAATATAGTTCTTATTCTTTCACAAGAATTCTTCACAACTCTGAAATCATAAAGGATCTTTAAAAGAGCTGAATTTAATACCACAACATCCATTATTCAGGGTTATCTGAGAGTCTGAGTCTCTGAGGCAGATATTTTATTTTGGCCACACCCTGTGGCATACAGAATCTTAGTTCCCAGTCCAGGGATCAAAAACCCTCATATCTGCATTGGGTGCATGGAGTCTTAACCACCAGACTGCCAGGGAAGCTTGTGGTAGCCATTTCTTGATAGAGTCCTTGGTATTCAGCTTCCTGAAAGCACCTGATATTGGGTCCTACCTTTTGCTGCTTAGGATAACCTCCTGCAGGGTTCGGTTAGAAACTAGAACTTCTGCAGTGGATAGAATTTCTCCTCCAAGTTAAGGTACTTGAAACATTTCTCACCCAATTTCCCCACATCTCATTCATGCAAACAAAAACACAAAAATAGAAGCAAGCTAACAAAGAAAAACACTTGAGTGAAGCTATAAGCAGAAAAGAGAGAGCTCATAGGGAAAAACTGAACAGGCAGTTAATCTTTAGAACTGGGGGAGTTCTAAAGTAGAGGTGAGAAAAATCCAGAGATAAGGAGGAAAAGCAGTGAGTCTGGGAAATCATAACCACCATCATTCTAGATATCCTAGCCTTCACTCATCTTTTACACAGTGGTCTTCATCCTGACTGCACCTTAGCATCACCTGGGTGGGGATAAGGGCACTCTGATGCCCGAGGTCCAACCTCCAGAAACTGGTTTAGGTTCAATTAATTAGGGTGGAGCCTGAAGATTCTTCTCCCTGGAAGATTCTGGATGCAGAAACTAACCCCATGTAAGCATCTGCTAACCTCCACTCTTGCACTGTTTTGGCATCTGAGCCTGGAATGGCTACAGACCTGCTATGAAGGAGTTACAATGATCACAAAAAGTTTTAACCAGAGTCCCATGACACATTTCATGCTTCTAGAAAAATCCTTATAAACCCAAGTCCAGAGATTACATTATTGAAATTGAAAATTTCATTCTGCACAGTAGGAAAACTAAAATTTCAGATAAAACTATATTTAAAATACATTAATAAAAAGATGAGTCAAAATTAACCTGGAAAGTTATCTCTAAAAGGAGAAGGAGAATTAGAATAGAGCTAACAAGGATATCAGCCTTCTTTAAAAGTAGCCTTGTCTCAATTTTGGAATCATGAAAACATTATACAGAATTATAATTATGAAAAAACTAATTTTTAAAAAAGCAATTCCTAAAATTTCAGAGTAAATTTAAATAAAAGTACCTAAATATCTACCCATCCTGTTGGTTCAAAGAGCCATACAGAAAAGAACTACCAAAGTGGTTTTAAACAAAACAATTTGAAAACATATTCTCTGCATGATACACCCACCTGAAGACAGTATGAACTGCCAAAAGATAAATCTTACTATGTTTTCAGAAGTCACATTATAAGGTAAAACAAATGAACAATTATGCTAATATCACTGAGAATTGGGCTTAGATATGGGACAAAGAGAATAGATAATGGGAGAAAAGAGATACAGATGTAAGCACAGTACGATGAAGTAAAAAACTAGTGTCCTGTATCTGATTTGGATTGGAAACACCCATATAAACATATTTGTTTACCTTAAAAATGTATTCTAACTTGGTCTAATGAAAAAAAGCCAAGAAACAATAACCAAGAGCAAGAAGCCCCTCTAGCACCCAGACTATAGTCTTTAAATACCATTTCACCCTAAAAGAAGACAGGGCTGCTTGGAGAAATGGATGATTCCAGGGCTGGGCAAATGCTGTACAAAATGAACTGGAAACATCCTGTCACACCAGAAACCAAAAAAACAAAACAAACAAACAAAGACATTAAAAAAAGAAACTAGCCAAGACTATGTGCAAAAGACTTAGGATCCAACCTGAACAGACTCCCACTGCGCAAAGATGGCCAAAGGCTGACACAAGCATAACAGAGGAAATGGACTGAAGCAGATCAGAAATGCTTAAATACATGAGGTCAAACTCACATTCACAAAACCAAACCAAAAAACAGCCATGAAAACTCACTAGGCCCTCTCCTCATTAGAGAAGAACCAATTCCCCAATTTGAAAACAGGTTTTAAAAATGGAAAAAAATATTTTCCCCTACTCTCCCTATAAACACTATAGTTCAGCATTAACCAAAGAGCTTAGAACATCCCCACTTTGCAACCCTTAATAAATTAATGGACCTTGAGCAAGGATCATGAATAGCTCCAACATCACACACACACACACACACACACACGATGTTATGTACCTTATAAGGGGGATATACAACCCTACCTCCTAGACTGTTAGACCTAGACCTCATAGACGAAAGGGGTAAAGAAAATCCAAATGAGTTATATCAAACTTCTAGACCTAAATACCAACCTAAGGTGCCAGAGGAACAAGTTAATTGACACAGGAGGAGATGCAATCAGCCAAATCCAGGCTGTGGGAATCTCTACAGACAAACAACCTAGAGGCACGGGGTGGAGGGGAACAGAAAGGCAATCTGTATAACCTGTGTCAGCCTAGTGTACCTCATTTAATACTGCTGCCAACAGAAGAGGGGAAAAAGACAACTGTGAGTGCTGGCTAGATACTAATGATATTAAAGTTAATAGTTAAGCATAAAAACAATAAGTGAAAGTGAAGTCACTCAGTCGTGTCCTACTCTTTGAGACCCCATGGACTGTAGCCTACCATGTTCCTCCAACCATGGGATTTTCCAGGCAAGAATACTGGAGTGGGTTGCCATTTTCTTCTTCAGGAAATCTTCCCAACCCAGGGATTGAACCTGGGTCTCACGCATTGTAGGCAGACGCTTTACCATCTGAGACACCAGGGAAGTCTATAAAAATAATGTTTATGCTAAATATGTTTAGTGGGGTGAGATTCCACATCTTTTAAAGAAACATACTAAAATATTTATGGATAAAAATGATTTGGAACTCATGTACACCTGTGGCGGATTCATGTCAATGTATGGCAAAATCAATACAGTAAAAAGTAAAAAATAAAGAAATGAATTAAATAAAATAAAAAATTATTTGATGTCTTGGAACTTCTTTAAAGTAATCTTGGAAAGTGAGGGTGAGTTTCAGATGAATCAAGACTGCTCATTATGGCAATTATTGAAGCTAACTTAGGGTGACATAGGGGCTTATTTCCCTTTACCCTTCTGAGTTCTTGGCTGAAGATCCCTGTAATAAATGAATAACAAGAATAACAAGAGAAAATAGAACAGAAGTTTATTAACATGTATATTTCTGATACACTTGTGAAATATCAAGAAGAACTGAGTAACTTCCCTAAGATAGCCCAGGCCATCACCTTAAATGCCATCTCCCCCTAAAGACAAAAGAAAAGGTGATGGAGCGCCAATGAGAGGTTAACAAGAAAAGCAGCTTAAACTACAGTAGGGTTGGATTTGTTATGCAGATTTCATCCTTCTTGAAGACTGTCCTTCAAAAGGATTCTGCTATCATTTAGAGCCACCCTTCTTTTCCTGGTACAGAGAGGGAGACACCTTTACAAATGGAGATTTCCTTTATCAGTGTAAATGTCCCTCAGAAGAATAACTTCTGCTCTGTCTTCAGAGTTTCTCCTGTGTCTATTTCTGAAAAACACAATCAACTCCCAACAATCTTTCTGCCAGAGAGCCCTATTCTGGAGTGTCACATTGTGTTACCTTTCCATTCTATTCTATTTTTGTATTTTTGAAATGTTCTTAAAAATCCACAAGAAATGAAAAAGAAAAAAAACTAGAAATCAGGTGACAGAGGGGCCAGAGCTGTTGCTAGAAAAACAGCTCCTCTTGGCTCTGAGCCTCGGTGGAGGCTGTGGGAGGAGAGAACAGAATGCAGAGAACACGGGTCTAGAAGTCAGAACACTGCGCCTCAGGGGCCAGGTTAGCCACCTGCCAGTCAGATGACCCCAAGCCCATCATGTGCCCTCCTGGGCCTCCGGGTCTTTATCTGTGAAAATACCAGCCGTGCCTCCCTCGGAGGAATCCTAGGACACCTAAATGAGCTACAACAGCACAAAGTGCTCTGAAACCACCATAAAAACAAGCATTTTTCATCACTTTTATTATTAGAAGTCCTGGTAAGAGACTTACTCTATTCTTAATGGCAAAGGCTGGATTCACCAAGGCTTGGGAAACTCATTGTTCCTCACAGACAAACACAGTGGAACGAGAACTCTTGAGAAAATTCATGCGTAAAACCAAATTTTCTAGACTATAATTAAAGTTTCACTTCTACCCAGATTTCAAAAAATTTTAACCATTATGAATGCAATCTTTCAAAAAGAGTCTCCTACTACCTTGACTACATAAAGAAAATGGATTGAGGTGGGTGGAGGAAACAAGTGAAATAGGTGAGGGAACTTAAGAGGTACAAACTCCAAATTATAAAGTAAGTAAGAGAGTTCCGGTCAAGATGGCGGAAGAATAGGACGGGGACACCACTTTCTCCCTCACAGATTCATCAAAAGAACATCTCAAGGCTGAGCAAAGTCCACAAAACAACTTCTGAATGCGGGCAGAGGACATCAGGCACCCAGAAAAACAGAGGACTGACTTCAAAAGCAGGTAGGGGAAAAAATATAAAAGCCGAAAAAAAAAGAGACAAAGGAGGTGGGGAGGGAGCTCCGTCCTGGGAAGGGAAGCCCGTCCTGGGAAGGGAGGCTTAAGAAGAGAGGTTTCCAAACGCCAGGATACACTCTCCCTGCTGAGGCTGTGGCGAGCCTTGTAAACACAGAGGGCAACATAACAGGAAGGATAAATAAATGAACAATTAAAACCAACAGATGACAAGCCCAACAGTAACTCGCCCAGCGGAAAAGCAGCGCAAACGCCTGCGTCCGCCATTACCCAGTGGGGGCAGGGCAGGGAGGCGCGGCAGGCGCGGGCTGCGGTGCTTTCAGAATCGGGCAGGAGCGTCCCGCCGCGCGTAACCAGAATGAACTAACTGCGGCTAGC
>SJYX01020124.1:59434-75964 GCA_006410675.1 Oreotragus oreotragus
GAGTCGGACACAATTGAGCACCTGAACTGAACTGATGTATACCAGAAACTAATATAACATTGTAAGCCAATCATACTTCAATTTTAAAAATTCTTTAAATTTTACATTAAAAACTTACATATGCTTAGAAAAAGAAAAGAATTTATAACCCAAGGTCATCACTGTGGATATTACTAACACCTAATGGCTAATGCTATGCTCTCAAGAACCAGCAGGGGGCACACAGCAGGTCTGCTCTACAGGTCCCCTTCTGCTTGGCTCAAGGCCCCCTCCTCCTCTCCCGCTGTGTGGTCCTCAGTGGTTGCTCTCAGCCCACAGTATCTTTGCCACCAGCAGCCGCTCCTCAGCCTCCTGGGTTGAGCAAAGTGAGGGACACATGGAAGAAAGGGTTGGGGAATAAATGCAAAGACCACTCAACTCTCGGGGAACCAGCCGTGAGTTGAGGCACAAAGTCCACTGTGGGATGCAGAGGATTTTGTTTACTTCCTGTCCATCAACTGAGCTCCAAAGTGAAGGTTTACACACACATGGGCTTCCCATAGCCTCCAACTGGACCAGAGAACATCAGCAAAAGTGGCTTCAAACAAAGGCCAAGTGACTGGACACGGCTGGGCCACTTCTGAGAGTCCTGGGAAAAGGGCATAACTCCTAGCAACACCTCCCCTCTCAGGGGAAGGGACTGGGTGAACCCACTCTGGCTCTCTGAGGTCACCCCGCTTACAAACCAGCAGTGGAGACCTCACCTCTCAGAGAGAAGCGCTGATGACCTGAGGAGGTGGTTTCTGTGACTCAGGCCCAGGCAGAAGGTTCAGGCCCCTCCTCTGCACCCTGAGGGCCCTGGGCAGGTGGGGATCTGTCCTCTCCACCCACAGTACCGTGGAGGTGCACACAGGGGCCAGGTATGCTGGGAACTCTCTGGCTGTTCTGTTGTAATTAGGGGTGACCGGCAAGTGCTCCACAGCCTGCTACTTGTTTCTCTGAGAGGAAGAGATACTCCTCAGTTTTCACAGGACAGTCCATGGAATTCTCCAGGCCAGAATACTGGAGTGGGTAGCCTTTCCCTTGTCCAGGGGATGTTCCCAACCCTGGGATCGAACCCAGGTCTCCCTCATTGCAGGCAGATTCCTTACCAGCTGAGCTATCAGGGAAGCCCTTCTCATAAGACAGAGGTTTTTCACATCTCAAAATCCTAAAACCCTAAGAGCCTCACCCTGGACTGGCGTCACCCTGCTTTCTCCCACTGGTGCTGCCAGGAATACCGGCGAGGCCCTACTCGTGCTATGGGTGGAAAGACCACGCTGCTTGGGACCATGAATGATCCACGGGGCATTCTGTGCATCTGAGGGATTCAAAGAGGGCCAGAGATCAAAAAGGAAACATGTTTATGTTTTAGAAAATTCTGGGCTGAGTTTAGATTTCCACCATCTAAAATATAAAGAACAACAAGCAGTACAGATTGATCACAACACAGGCAGTTGCTTCAGAAAATCGATTATTTAGCGAACTGGCACTGCTACTAGGACTAGCAGCACTACCACACAGATGAGCCCCTAAGTTTACGTCCTCTCCTCCCCTCTTCTCCGCCACGAACACCCAGAGACCAACCTCCTGAAAGGGCCCAGGGCTCCACCAGTTGCACCTTATGCAGCCCCAGGCCTGGCCTTCCTGGATCCCCAGCAGGAAGTATTCCTGAGGCTGGACAACTTTGAAATTAGCACCCCCAGCACCACAGTGGGGAGGATTCCCTCTCCCTCTATGTCTGCTTCTCCCATGAGCTGCCACAGCCAAGATCCGGGACTCATATTAGGATGGGATCCATCCAAGGCTTAGTGACCCCAGCCAGGGAGCCAACAGCCCAGGACAGCAAGAAAAACCAGCAGCTCAGTTCAAACCCAGCCACAGGGGCTATGCTGTGAACCCACCTGACTTTAAGACTCTTTAGCATCTGGTACCAAAGAGAAACAAGAGAGCCAGACACAGCAGAGAAAGACCTGCTCCAGGATATGATCCAACATTAAACCCGGAGGCCACTCATCCAACCAGGCACCTGGCATGAGCCACAGGCAGACACCGAGGCCCCAGGGTTTCCTGAGAAGCAGAATTCATGAGAGCTCTGCTGTGTGAGGTCAGGAAATCCTGCACAAACAGGCCACACCAGCTTGCCACCTGGTATTTCAAACAGAGACTTACTGTGACTGTGTGGAAATTCCACGACTGGACAGCTGCCCACAGGACAAAGAAGGCCTGGGGCAGCCTGATGGGCTCCTGCTCCCTCTCCCGCCCCGTCCTTCACAAGGCACTGCAGTAGCTAGGTGGTCAGTGCCCTCTCAAAGGCAGCACTCTGCCCCACACACCTGGCACAACAGCCAATCCTCTTCTGACATCAGTGAGAGCTCCATCCCCCAGGACCATCCAGTCACCTGGGAGCTGATGGATTCTCTGGTCTCTCCAGTTGTGTGGGGCAGACTTCACCTGCCCAGCTGCCCACTGCCAGAGTGCCCTCAGTCCAGCACAGCCTTTAAACAAGAGCCACATCGCCCACCTGTAAACCACCTGGCCCATCATGTCACCCCAACACAATGGACTGAGGACAGCTCACATTTCTCCACCCCTTTCACAGCACCTGCATCTTCCATCTCTCCTGCCTTCACACACTCCCAGTCTCCCGTGTCCCTAAGACAGCTCTAAGGGACCATGGAGAGCACGAGCCCCCCAGGGGGATCTGCAGCAGACCCACAGCAGGCTTAGCCAGGACAGGGGGCTGCCAGCAGTGTCCCCAGGTGGACTGTCCTCTGGGGGATCTTGACCCAGGATCTTCAGGGTCATGGAGCTCACTGACCTCACAGCTTTCTGCCTCTGGTTTGCCCTGCACATTCCCTTCTATACCCTCTGCCAATGCCAAGCTATTAGGACTACCCCTTCAACCAGGAATCCATCCCCACAACCAGGGAAAGAAAGCAGCATGGAGGGTCCAGAGAATTCACAGTGAAGCTGGAGCTCCTCCCTACGGGGGCTTTGGCTCACAGTGCCAGCCCACAGGGAAGAGGGCAGCCTGGGGCAAGGTGTGCTCTTAGGAGTTCTGGGTGGCTACAGTCCAGATGCAGGGCCCTGGATTCTGTTCTCCTGGAAGAGGAGCGGCGATGGTATCTTCTTAGAAAAGCATTTATCAGACGTGACCTGGTCAAGGTAATAATTTTTACCTTGTTAAACTTTAACAAAGTGCCATAAAATGTACGTTATTCTGGGCTCAGGTCCAAATTATCTTCCTCTAAATAACAGGGCACATATTGCCTGAGGTTGCTGGAATCTTCTTTTGGTCAAAGATCAATCAGCATTTATACTGAGCACCAGGAACTTTCTACCATAATATAAAATGTCTTTTATTTCAAGGCCATCCTTCCAAAACACTCTTTAATCAGTTAAAAGAAGAACAGTACCCCCTGGAGTCCAGCCTTTGCCATTCTAAAGATGAATACAACCTCTGAGCTCTATCATGTTTCCATGAGGGTTCATCCTCAGACCTTAGACTACTGGCCTCTCTCCCACTCATCCCGTCCACCTCAGTACTGAGGTACATACACCAAAAATCAATGCACAGCATGAAAATCTTTTACCTCAAGAAATGTAAACATTCCCCAAACTACATAGGATTTCCAGTAACACTTTACGATCGCTTTCATTAAGGAAGGCTCCCGTGCGTCCTTCTGGGCTCTCTTCACTTCCTGATCCCAGTGCCTGCGATGGGAAACAGAGCACAGTGAGGAGCAGCGTGTCCACCAAAGGGGAAGGGGCGGGGCGGAGTGGGAGACGAGCCTGCGCTACAGGCTCTGCGGCTGCGCAGTAGATGCCGGCTACCTGCTCACAGGCTCCTGAAAGACGAGCGGGGCAGACCCTGAAGCACCAGAGGAGCAGACCTTGAGGGAAAAGTTCCAGATTCTGGAAACAAGTTCCTGCCAAGCTTTGCTGGACTCACAGGTCATGAGCAGCTCAGGAGGGCAGACTCCCTCCTCCAGGGGCCCCACCTCCGAGACAGAGCTCAGCCTCCAGGGCCGTGGGTGTGGGCTCCCTCCACGTCCACAGATGCACAGGGAATACACGCTCCCCCAGCCTCCAAAGTGGGCTAAGCCTGGGATCAGCCTGAGGGGGTGAGTGTGCAGTGTCAGGCAAGGAGGCTTAGGAAAACCCAGAGGAAGGCACAGCCTCCCCCAAACCTTTAGCCCCACGTGGAAATTCTCACTCTCCCTCCCTCCTCCCTGCTGCCTGTGCTCACCCTTGCAGCTCTTCTCCAAGGCGCTGGGAGCGATCTTCTGGAAGCACTGAGTACATGTCATCTGGTTCTAATTTCCTTTTGTGACCGATTTTAAATAAGGGGTTTAGCCACCTGTTAAACATGAAAAGGAGAGTGACATATATCCAAATTACACATCTCTAATTAGAAACCTACATTCATGGACATTGTTACAAAAAAAAAAAAAGAAGTCTACATTTTAAATATATTAAGATACAGGGGGAATTTAGACATGTGCTTACACACATACATTCTAGGTATAGGAAAGTCATGCTGGCTTATACATGGTATAACTTAAAAGCAGGCTGTTTGTGGCCTACTGAACATACATTGTACATCTGCTTTAATTATTAAGGAAAAAGTATATCTAGAAATGAAAATAAAATAACGGTGTTTAAGGCAAGCAGAATAGAGCTGAATGCCCATTGTGGGTAAGGCTGTAGATATGTTCCTGTGTTACTGAATCTGAACTGTATCAGATTCAAGGATACCTACGTGGCACTAGTAGTAAAGAACCCGTCTGTTAATGCAGGAGATGTAAGAGATGCTGGTTCGATCCCTAGGTTGGGAAGATCCCCTGGAGAAGGGAACAGCAACCTATTCCAGTATTCATGCCTGGAAAATCCCATGGACAGGGGAGCCTGGTGGGCTACAGTCCATGGGGTTGCAAAGAGTTGGATTCGACTAAAGTGTCTGAGCACCAGTCATATTCAAAGCAGTTGCAACCCTGATGTCAAGATCTCCTTAGATCAGCTGTCAACAGAGAGGAATATTTACAAGCAATTATTTTATGGACACAAAACCCTGAGTTTAAGAGGCTCTGCACCCTGAATCCTTACAGTCCTGTCAGACTCCCATCAGCTAGAATGCTCATGTGAGCCTCATTCTGACCCCAAGCTTCTGAAGACAACCACAAGATAGGTAATACCTTCCCAGCTAAAATGCACAATTGATTCTTCTTATGATCCTCCTTGGTATCACTCCCTGGCAGATTAATTTATTTTAAAAAGTAACATTCAAACAGGCAAAAGGGCTGAAGTTTTACTGACTATTGTATCTGTCACCATCAGCCTCAGTCGGGGAATAAATACAGCCCGCCAGACTTTCAGGGAACTGCACTAACAGCTGATAGCATCACCAAACTGTGATTTAATTCCTCCACGCCCGGGCTTCTGCCTGGGGACATCAAGGTTATCCACTGCCACCACACCCCTGCAAAGGCGTATGTGTTAGTCAAATCCCTGTTTTCTGGGAGTTCAACCAACTGTTCAGTATGAGCCCTCCACCTACAGGCATGGCTGACTCTAGATAGTTATCATGCTTAACGGCTGTGGAACAGGATCATACCAAACATGGAGGGGTCTGGCTACCTGCAAGTACCCTGGATGGAAGGGTGCCACCATGAGCCTAAACTTAATTCAAGAAAACCCAAAGACAGTGTGTGCACCCCTGTGGGATGTTTATTTCTCGAGGCCCCTGTGACAAGGGCCACCCATGTTGGGCCATCAATTGTCTCCAAGAAAACTCTACCAAGGGACACTGGGCTATAGGTGGTTCACACCCAGATCAAGGTTACATTCAGATTTTAATTACTCTCGCACAACCTGTGAATCAAAGGGGCCATTCATCTCGTCAGGAGGGGAGCTGGACTGGTAATAGCAGTGGTCTCTCTTGTAGGATCCCTGATGAGCCTGGCATGAGAAACAATTTATAATCCCATAACCATAAAAAAAAAGTCAGAGACTGGCCTGGGTAAGTAGAGGACCCAGTTCTAACCTTAGAATGACAAAATCTTCCTGGACCCTCTGGCCCACATGACTCTTGACCACTACAAAGCTCTTGATTACCTGCCGGCTACTCAAGGGGGAATCTGTGCCCCAGCAACCATTTCCTGTTGTTTCTGTGTTAATACAAGCAGTCTGATAAAAGAGTGCATCCCAACTGCCAGAGAAAGCTGCTTGCAGACTAAGACAAATATCATATGGTATCACTTATACATAGAATCTTTAAGAAATGGTGCAAATGAACTTACCTACCAAACAGAAATAGAGTTACAGATGTAGAAAATGAACTTATGGTTACCGGGGGACAAGGGAAGAAGGGACAATGGGAGACTGGAATTGACATATATAAACTACTATATCTGTGTCTGACTCTTTGTGGCCCCATGAACTGTTGCCCACTAAGCTCCTTTGTCCATGGGATTCTCCAGGCAAGAATATTGAAGTGGGTTGCCATCTCCTTCTCCAGGGATTCTTCCCAACCCAGGGATCTAATCCAGGTCTCCTGCATTGCAGCCGGATTCTTTATCATCTGAGCCACCAAGGAAGCATATATAAAATAGATAACTAATAAGAACCTACGGTAAAACAAAGGGAACTCTACTCAATACTCTGCAATATCTTTATCTTTTTTCTTTTTTAAAGAAAATAATATTTTAAGAAAGTAGATATATATATAATTGATTTACTTTGCTGTACTCCTGAAACTAACACAACATTGTAAATCAACTATACTCGAATAATTTTTTTTCTGAGAGAGGCCACTTGGCTAAATGCTCAGAACAAGAATGGCCTGACTGACAAATCTGTGACAGTTTCAAAAGAAAGATCCCCAGCTTCCCTGCGCTTCTAAGGCCATTCTTAGAGCCCTGCCAGTTACTCTCCTTCTCTTGCTCTTTGGTCCATGATTCCTCAATTGTCTCATGAGTTTTATCTCTTGGAGAACTGAGATAATGAAGCTGCAGATGGTCTGTACCCAGGGCTATGAGAAACTGGGACTCTAGCTTGGTGACAAGCAGATTCATTTTTGGTGAATCAGGAAAAATTCTGCCCCTCTAACCCAGCAGATGACAACACCCATGCTCAGCAAGAAGCATTTCAGAAGAGCAAGCTCTGCCCCTTCAGAGTCTATCAGGAAAGATGAGTAGTAAAAAGGAAAGGCTGTTGCCCCAGAATTATATCCCTGCCCCTTTCTCAAATGGAAACCAGTTGCTCTTATCTGAGTTTCAGACGCAGTCATAAAATCAAAGAGAAAAATAAGAACTGATTAGAACTAGCCAGGACCCAAGTGGCAGAAGACCTAACCTGCAATAGACACAGAGCATCATTCCGCCTTCACTGTAACATAGTAGCATGCTAAATGAACCCACTAGGGCCATTACAGTTGACAATGGCTATGACAACAACGTGAAGAGCTCATACAAGGACTAGAAAGGAGTGTTTTCTTAATTTCAGGTCCAAATCACACCCCGTTCTTGCATAAGCCATGAATATTCCTCCCTCTGTTAATAGGATTTCCTTCCATTTGCTTCAACCCTGCTAGATACACAGTGTCTAAGACAAACTGAGCTGAGAGGTCCATTTGCAAACTAGTCTCCATTTCTCATTCTTTGGTCACCGAGCAAAGCTTGTGCTCTACCAGTCTCACCATCAGTTTACTTATTGGTTGTGGGAATCTGAGTGGAGAAAGAACCTCCCCATCATGATAAGGGGTCTCAGCCTGGGCTAGGACCCTGGCACAAGTCCAGGCAACCAATTCCATGGCAAGCACAGCAGTTACATACACAAGACATGCAGACTCCAGAACCAGACTGCTGGCTTGAGAAGNTGTGGGAATCTGAGTGGAGAAAGAACCTCCCCATCATGATAAGGGGTCTCAGCCTGGGCTAGGACCCTGGCACAAGTCCAGGCAACCAATTCCATGGCAAGCACAGCAGTTACATACACAAGACATGCAGACTCCAGAACCAGACTGCTGGCTTGAGAAGATCCCACTCCGCTGCTTACTAGCTGTGTGATGGCAGGCAATCACTCAACCTCTGTGCTTCAGTGTCTTCAGGTGTGAAATAAGAGGCTCCTTCCTCTCCATAAGGAAAACTGGAAATGGGTGCCATCCAAAATCAAAGTCTCCACCTTCGATTTCTATGCACATCATTTTCAAAATCAACAAACAGAATGTGCTTTGAGAGTTTCTTGCCCTACCTGAAATTAAGGAGACATGTATCTATTTTGCTAGTATTTATGGTAACCACACACATGTTCCTTCTTCTAGGACCCTCTTTCCATAAGGGACATCAAATAGGCAAGAGATGTAGCCACATACACTGAATATACCACCATCAAAACAAGCATAGGAGCTGCCATCCCCCTGGGGATCCCCTGCTGCTGCTGCTGCTAAGTCGCTTCAGTCGTGTCCGACTCTGTGCGACCCCACAGACGGCAGCCCATTGGGCTCCGCCATCCCTGGGATTCTCCAGGCAAGAACATTGGAGTGGGTTGCCATTTCCTTCTCCAATGCATGAAAGTGAAAAGTGAAAGTGAAGCCGCTCAGTCATGTCTGACTCAGTGACCCCATGGACTACAGCCTACCAGGCTCCTCCATCAATGGGAGTTGCCAGGCAAGAGTACTGGAGTGGGATGCCATTGCCTTCTCTGGGGGATCCCCTAGGCTGTCCCATAAAAGAAGTATCAGAATTTGTGGAAAAGATGAATGAGTTAGAGTTGAGAAACAAAAGATCTAGTAATCACCCAAGTGTGATTAAAGTCCAAAAGTTCAGGCCTGCCTTTCTGTAGTCCCAGCTATTAGATGAAGACTTCATTTAAGAGCTTCAGTACCCTGCAGCATTTTTCATCTGTGTGTTTCCTCCCAGATCAGTGATTCTTCAGTGGTTTCAGGACCATAGGACTCCTGGGCAGGACAATCTACATCAAGACCATGTACTGCTTCTCTCAGCTAGAGATCTGGATAAGAACCCCCAGGTTTCATGGACCCCATTCCCAGGGTTTGGTTCTCAGAAGTAGAAATGGAGATATTTACAATAGGGAAAGGGGCTGTGGTCAAATAGACACTCTGCTCCTGGCTGTGTGTCCCAGGAAAAAATCAAAAGGTGTTCCAGAACAGTGTTCCCATTCATTTCATACAAAAAAAAAAAAAAAAATTGTGTTTTGTAAACAGGACAAACAGTCAACCACACAAGGAGGGAGGCAGGGAGAGAAAGACATGGTCACAGACAGGGGGACAGAGGAAGCCCAGGGCAGCTGGAACTGAGATGTTCACCTAAGGAACATGGGGAAAGTGGGGAGATTATTGGAAGATGGCAAAAGTGCAGGTCACTGATTAAAGAAAGTTGTTCCTTGAGGTGAAAGTTGCAGCTTCTTTCAGAACTGACCGTGAATTGCTGAGCGGCTCTGAGGCAGCTGGATAAGGTGGACACCAGGTCCCTGGGTCCTCCTCCCACCCCTATTGCCACCAGTCCCGAGCGCACCCTCTCCTTGTCCCTTGGTCCCCAACAGAAGCCAGCAGTGTCAGGCATGTGCATGCAGGAATTGTCACAGCTTAGATGGGGCGCTCACCAGACAAACAGGCGCGAGCAGAAGTTCGCCTTCTGCAGCGGGTTGGTCTTCACCTCCGGGGACACGGGCAGCATCCTGCTGGCCAAGGTGGACACAGACTGGGGTCACCCTGCTAGGGGGCGGNATGCAGGAATTGTCACAGCTTAGATGGGGCGCTCACCAGACAAACAGGCGCGAGCAGAAGTTCGCCTTCTGCAGCGGGTTGGTCTTCACCTCCGGGGACACGGGCAGCATCCTGCTGGCCAAGGTGGACACAGACTGGGGTCACCCTGCTAGGGGGCGGTGGGGCTCCTGCTGCTCCTGGAGGTGCTGGCAGGGATCCTGGGGACTGGCCACCCCGCAGGTCCACTGGGCCGGAGCCTGAGAGCACCTGCTTCTGAGAGTGGAGCGCCCTTTGTGTGCCAGGTCTCACCTCCCAGGACTGAGAAACCTCCAGAGTCCACCTTCGAGGCACCCGCTCTGTGCAGCTGCTGCCACAAGCCTAGGATGGATGGTGAGCCTGCAGGACCAAGGGACATTCAGGTAGATGCTTCTAGGAGCCCCACGCAGGTGGGAGGCAAAGCTACCAGCTCTTTGATAAAGGCAGGCAGGCAGGCAGGCTGACTGTGGGACACAACCAGCCCAGCTCCCTGGAGCGCACCTGGCTGCAAACTCTGCGGAAGTCCCTGCTCTGAGTCCAGGAACTCACTGCAGGCGTCTCAGGCCCCGCCCATCTCTGCTCCTCAGAGGCTGCCCATGCGCTGCAGAGGAAACCTGGAGAAAGCTGGCAGAAGGAGACAGCAGCCCGCCCTCTGGGCACGCTGCCCTCCTCAGGACCAAACAAGGGCGCTGTGGGAAGGTCTCCAACTGGAATGGAGCAGGACCCTGAGGGACCTTCCTGGGATAGACCCTACCCCCACCCCATGCCCTCTGCCTGGCTCTTGTTTGTAGAAAAGCTTCATTCTCCAGGCCTGCTCTGAGTCAAAAGGCTGGCTCAAGGATGATTGGAAGAATGTGAACATCTAATAAAAAACACTTCATCAATAGATCAGCCACACAGCAGTCACGGAATCTTTATAACAGGGTCTGGTGCACATTCCTGACTTGTTTTGCAGAAGCTAAAATGTCCACCAGGTGGAAGAAGTTAACTGCATGATGACCAGGATAAACTGGAACCTATGGTTTTATGATGATAACCCCTATTACATTACCCTGCTCCTCCACACCAATCGGAATAGTGCATGAGCTAATCAAGTACCCTGGGCTCTCCCTCAGCTTGCCTCTAAAAATCCTCCCCTGAAATCCACTGAGGAGTTCCAAGCTTCTGAGCATGAACATCCTGTACTCCTTGCTTGACCCTTGCAATGAGCCTTTCTCTGCTCAGAACTCCAAATTTTCAGTTTGTTTCACCTCAGTGTACATTGGGCACAAGACCTTGGTTTGGCCAATACAAACCAGGTAGGCAAACATTTGATGATCCAACAACAGGGTTTAGCACATATTATGCCTATAGAGCTGCAAGATTTAATGTGACAGATTAGAAAACTTCAAACGATTTCAAAAGATGAATTTGCTGTCATTAGAGATCTCCACAACATGTGAAATGGCTTGCATCTCACAGGTTACATTGTGGCGGGACTCTTGTGAGCTTTTTGCTGCCCTCTTACAAGGGGAATTTGGGACAGAGAGATTGCCTTATGATTTCTTTCATCATGAGCTCAGCTCAATAAAGCTGGAGGAGAAATCTATTTTAAAGAAATCCTTAATGTATTCAAACATTTTTTATAACTCAAACATGTAACAGTGGCATATGTTATAGAACACAGGTTATGTACATTTGTGGGGAACTTACTTTGCTTTTAACTCAAACAATGCCCTATTCAAGGAGGTGTTATCTACTTTACAGATGAGAAAAATGAGGCTCAAAGACAGCACTTCTCCAACGTCTTCGAATTAGTAAATGATGAATCTTGATTTGGATTCAAGTCCAAGTCCAGCATGACTGTCCCACTGGTGGATGGTCAGTGTGTGATAAGTGCCAAGAATATGCTATCCAAATGAATCAATGACTGTAGGACTGAGAACAAAATCTTAGGCCCTCACTCATAAGTGATAAGTTATTTCTGTGGCTGCCTTACCAGCTCAGCAGCTTTTCTTCCCTTTCATTCTAAATGAAGAAAGATCAAAGTTTGTGGGGCTTATAACAAGATCACCTCATTATTCTTTGATAATTTCTGATCCACCTTGGCTAAAATGGTGTTATTAACAATGACTTTTAGCTTCAGTTATGNCTCAACCGCTTTTCTTCCCTTTCATTCTAAATGAAGAAAGATCAAAGTTTGTGGGGCTTATAACAAGATTACCTCATTATTCTTTGATAATTTCCGATGCACCTTGGCTAAAATGGTGTTATTAATGATGACTTTTAGCTTCAGTTATGCAAGATGAATATGTCCTGCAGAACTAGGATATGGCAATGTGGCTACAATTGACAATTCTGTACTTTGCCCTTTTCATTTGCTGAGAGAGTAGAGCTTAGGGGTTCTCAACATAAAAAAAGAAAAAAGAATCTAAATGATTAAGATGTGAAGTGATAGATACATTAATTGGCTTAGTATGATGAGCATTTCAGTGTATATGTATGTCAAGTCATCAAGTTGTACATCTAAATATATACAGTTTTTGACTGTCAATTAGACCTCAATAAAGCTGAAGGAGAAATCAATTTTAAAGAAATCCTTAATGTATTCAAACATTTTTTATAACAAACAGGTAACAATGGCAGTGTGTTGATTATTTTCTATTAATGGGCATGATGGTGGTTTATTATACTATTTTCTTGATATTATTTTCTTAATTTTTATGCAGGTTTGAAATTTTCTATTGCAAAAAGGAAGACAGAGCTGAAAATCATCAGTTTTCAATTACCCATCTTTCTGGTGTTAACTCTTTCTCGGATAATGCAATCTACAATCTAAATAATCACTCCTCACCTAATTTCCAGTTGTTTTTTAAATTCTCTACATTTTCCATCCCTATAAATGTTCAGCTACTAGTTCTTCTTCAAAGATGAAGAAATTGCTTGCTGAAGTTGTGAGTCTGGTGACTTCCCTTTTTCCAATTCCCCAGACTGTTCTCTCCAGTTCCAACTATCTCAGGACCATAATTGTCACCTCCAAACTGTCAACTCACTCAGTCCCTTCAGCTTCTGCTGTATTTTTTAAATGAAGAGTTTTTTGAAAAATTTTAGCATTCTTTTCTGAGCATAAACTAATACGATGTTTAGAAGAAATGTTGAAATCCAGTGTTAACCTGTTCAGAAAAGAGTGGCTGTAGAGCCAGGGGACCAGATCCTTCACTCATCCTCCTTCCTACAGGGCTACTGTGAGCCTCAGGATTTGTGAAAGCATTTTCTAAAACAAAAACCTAAAACAACATACAAATAAAACTTTGTTTTGAACAGATGTTCAGTGAATGCCTTTCAGGTGCAGGACCACTAGGCTAGACACAGAGCTTACAAACGGGGGAGATGTCATAAGACCTCTATCTGCACTTGTTTACTGATCTGAAATGGCTCAATACTACAACTAAAGGAACAATAACAAGTGATGGAGAAGATGCAGAGAAACTGGAATCCTCATCTACTGCTGGTGGGAAAGTAAAAGGGTACAACCACAAAGTTACCACATAACCCAGCAATTCTTCTCATAGTTATCTATTCAAGATAAATGAAAACATACGTCCACTTGAAAACTTAGTTACAAATGTTATAACACCATTATTCATTAAAGATAAAGGTGTGAGAGATGGGAGGAAGTAAGTGCACACCACCTTATGAATGGGTAAATGAAATCTGGAATACATGCAATAGGATTTGGTTTGTCAAGATAGATACACTGATGTATGCCACAAAGCAGATGAACATTGAATATATTATGGCGAGTTAATGAAGCCAGCCATTGACTCTAGTGAGGAGGACAAAACAATGTCTAAGGAGAAATGCAATCTTGTTGGACTTGTTGATTCATTTCCAAACAAACCTCAGGGATAGACGGTGGAAATTTGTATCTGTGCAAACTATAAAATATTATATGGTCTACAGCAGGGGTCCTCAACCACTGGTCTGTGGCCTGTTAGGAACCAGGCCACATAGTAAGAGGTGAGTGATGGGCAAGGGAGAGAAGCTTGATCAGTATTTACAGCCATTCCACTCATCACTCACATTACCACCTGAGCTCCGCCTCCTGTCAGACCAGCAGCAGCATTAGATTCTCATAGAGGCACAAACCTTATTGTGAACTGCCCACGGAGGGATCTAGATTTTACACTCCTTATGAGAATCCAATGCCTGATGATCTGAGGTGGAGCTGAAGGGATGATGCTAGCACTGGTGAGCACCTGCAAACACAGATTATCACGAGCAGAGAGGTTGATAACACAGAGACCAAAATAAGTCAATTGCTTGCAGACGCATATCAAAACCCTTTCAGTGAGTGGCAAGTGACAAGCTGCATCTGCTGGCAGGCTGTACAGTAGCATGAGTTGATGTACTTCAACTGGACAGCCGCATCTCGTGATAGGCTTTAAGTCAGAATCCAGCACTCATTTCAGTGCGCGAGGCCTGCCCATTATTTTCCATCAGCAGCTCTTCCTACACTGCACACTTGTCTCCGTCTCAGTCTGGTGAACCCACAGCTAACTTTACCAAAATGAGTGAAAAACAAACACAGCTGGAGAGCTTCTTTGATAAGGGGGAGAGCCAATGATGAGAGAGCAAAAGACTCTAAGACCGCCAACGAAAAGGAAACTTCATTTAAGATACAATATCGAGAATTTTACTTCAATTATAGGTTCATTGCAACACGTATATGTGGCAACCAGTTATCCAACAAAGTAAAGTGGCTGCATTCCATGTCAAACTGGATCTATGGGGGTGACAAGTGAACACTGAGATTTTTGACATGTTTCAAATATTAGCAGAGATTTTGAAAGAGACTGAGTCAGGGACATCTTTCTCCCAGCTGGTGTGTGATCACTTATCTCAACTTTCTAAAGAGTTTGAGCATTACATCCCAACCACAAAAGANGGGTGACAAGTGAACACTGAGATTTTTGACATGTTTCAAATATTAGCAGAGATTTTGAAAGAGACTGAGTCAGGGACATCTTTCTCCCAGCTGGTGTGTGATCACTTATCTCAACTTTCTAAAGAGTTTGAGCATTACATCCCAACCACAAAAGACTCTTGAAATGGGAAGGAATGGATTGTGACCCATCTGTGAATAAGCCAGGTAAATCGACTTTGTTCATACTAGAAAGAGCATCAGCTTCGTGAGATTGCAAATGAGGATGACCTAAAAGTATGTTTGAGTCAACTTCAAATATCTATACATTCTAGATTAAAGTCAAGGCGGACTATCCTGCCACAGGTATTCTCTGTGGCAGAGATTGCCACAAAGCACTGAAACGCCTGCTTCCATTTCTAACAAGCTATCTTTGTAAAGCAGGGTTTTCTGCAGTGACAGCATCAAAGCAAGATCACAAGCTAGACTGGACTTCAGAACACACTTCGGTGTCACTCTATATCTATACATTCTAGATTAAAGTCAAGGCGGACTATCCTGCCACAGGTATTCTCTGTGGCAGAGATTGCCACAAAGCACTGAAACGCCTGCTTCCATTTCTAACAAGCTATCTTTGTAAAGCAGGGTTTTCTGCAGTGACAGCATCAAAGCAAGATCACAAGGTAGACTGGACTTCAGAACACACTTCGGTGTCACTCTCTCCCATCACCCCTGGATGAGACCATCTAGTTGTAGAAAAGCAAGCTCAAGGCTCCCTGATTCTGAAATATAGTGAGTTGTAGAATTATTTCATTATATTACAAGGTAATAATAATAGAAATAAAATGCACAATAAATAAAGTGATTGAATCATCTCTAAATCATCCCACTCTCCCTGGTTCATGAAAAAATTGTCTTCNAAAACTTCATCAATAGATTAGCCATACAGCACTCACAGAATCTTTATAACAGGATCTGGTGCACATTCCTGAGTTGCTTTGTAGATGCTAAACAGTCCACCAGGTGGAAGAAGTTAACTGCATGACGACCAGGATAAATTGGAACCTAAGGATTTATGATGATAACCCCTGTTACATCACCTTGCTCCTCAACATCAAACAGAATAGTGCGTGAGCTAATCAAGTACCCTGGACTCTCTCAGCTTGCCTTTAACCCCCGCCCCCCGAAATCCACTGGGGAGTTCCAGCCTTCTGAGCATAAATATCCTGTACTGCTTGACCCTTGCAATAAACCTTCCTTTGCTCAGAACTCCCAACTTTTCAGTTTGTTTCACTTCAGTGTACATTGGGCACAAGACCTTGATTTGGCCAATACAAACCAGGCACCAAATATTTGATGAAGGCCAACAACAGGGTTTAGCACAGGTTATGGTTATAGAGCTGCAGGACTTAGAGAAATGAAACAGAAGATTGGAAAACTTCAAACGATTTCAAAAGATGAATTCTCAAGACCTTGATTTGGCCAATACAAACCAGGCACCAAATATTTGATGAAGGCCAACAACAGGGTTTAGCACAGGTTATGGTTATAGAGCTGCAGGACTTAGAGAAATGAAACAGAAGATTGGAAAACTTCAAACGATTTCAAAAGATGAATTCATGCAGTCACTGGAGATCTCCACAACATGTGAGATGGCTTGCATCTCACAGGTTACATTGTGGGGGGACTCCTGTGAGCTTTCTGCTGCCCTCCTAAAAGGCGAATTTGGGACAGAGAGATTGCCTTATGATATCTTTCATCATGAGCTTAGGGCCTGCCTAGCAGAGTAACAGTGGCATATGTTGAAGAATACAGGTTATGTGCACTTGTGGGGAACTTTTTTTTT
>SJYX01020124.1:93006-114165 GCA_006410675.1 Oreotragus oreotragus
GGGGCTCCAAAATCACTGCAGATGGTGACTGCAGCCATGAAATTAAAAGACGCTTACTCCTTGGAAGAAAAGTTATGACCAACCTAGATAGCATATTCAAAAGCAGAAACATTGCTTTGCCGACTAAAGTCCATCTAGTCAAGGCTATGGTTTTTCCAGTGGCCACATATGGATGTGAGAGTTGGACTGTGAAGAAGGCTGAGCACCGAAGAATTGATGCTTTTGAACTGTGGTGCTGGAGAAGACTCTTGAGCGTCCCTTGGACTGCAAGGAGATCCAGTCCATTCTGAAGGAAATCAGCCCTGGGATTTCTTTGGAAGGAATGATGCTAAAGCTGAATCTCCAGTACTTTGGCCACCTCATGTTAAGAGTTGACTCATTGGAAAAGATTTTGTTGTTGGGAGGGATTGGGGGCAGGAGGAGAAGGGGATGACAGAGGATGAGATGGCTGGATGGCATCACTGACTCAATGGACATGAGTCTTAGTGAACTCCCGGAGTGGGTGATGGACAGGGAGGCCTGGCTTGCTGCAATTCATGGGGTCGCAAATAGTCAGACACGACTGAGTGGCTGAACTGAACATTAGTATTTAGTACAAGTCCCGGATACATATTTCACCCACTGATACTGGAGTACACATTTCCAAGAGCTAAACACTTGAGAAAGATAAACACAGTACCATCATCCCTTTACTAATCACCTTAACATTAATATTTAAGTGTGTGTACAGATATATATACTCATACTCAGTACAGTTTCTCAAGAACATCTTAAGAAATGGACAATTGCCTGCTAAAGTCTTAATGCTAGGATTTCACTACAGTTTTCTTCAGATCCATCAGCCTTTATAAGCATACACATTTAATTCAGCATTACAATCCTTTATGTATTGAACTCAAGAGGTTGTTCCGATGATCACTGGTTCCTTTTCTATTTTTTAATTAAATTTATTTATTTTGATTGGATGCTAATTACAATATTATATTGGTTTTGCCATACATTGACATGAACCCAGCACGGGTGCACATGTGTTCCCCATCCTGGACCCCCTCNAGAGGTTGTTCCGATGATCACTGGTTCCTTTTCTATTTTTTAATTAAATTTATTTATTTTGATTGGATGCTAATTACAATATTATATTGGTTTTGCCATACATTGACATGAACCCAGCACGGGTGCACATGTGTTCCCCATCCTGGACCCCCTCCCGCCTCCTCCCCATCCCATCCTCTGGGTCACTCTAAATCATCACAAGCAATTGGTTCAACACTGCACCTGGGCTTCCTTGGTGGCTCAGGCGGTACAGTATCCACCTGCAATGCAAGACCTGGGCTTGACCCCTGGCTTGGGAAGATGTCCTGGAGATAGGAAAGGCTACCCATTCCAGTATCTGGCCTAGAGAATTCCAGGGACTATGCTCATGGAGTTGCAAAGAGGCCAACACAACTGAGTGACTTTCACACTTATTTGGGATTTTACATGAGGGCAGTTTCTGGAATGATTTATTTCTTCCCTTTGAAACATTGGATAATGAGCTTCAGTCTTATCTTGATACCACTCCTTTTCTTTTGTTATTATGCAATAAGCGAATGAGATAATTTTCCACCCTACAACTGGAGCCACATAATAAACATGAGTTTGAGGGCTTCCCTGGTGGCTGAGATGGTAGAGAATCTGCCTGCAATGTGGGAGACCTGGGTTTGATCACCGGGATTGGGAAGATCCCTTGGAAAAGGGAATGACTACCCACCCTGAATGAGATAATTTTCCACCCTACAACTGGAGCCACATAATAAACATGAGTTTGAGGGCTTCCCTGGTGGCTGAGATGGTAGAGAATCTGCCTGCAATGTGGGAGACCTGGGTTTGATCACCGGGATTGGGAAGATCCCTTGGAAAAGGGAATGACTACCCACCCTCATATTCTTTCCTGGAGATTCCAGGAACAGAGAAGCCTGGCAGGCTACAGTCCATGGGCTCACAGAGAGTCGGACATGACTGAGCGACTAATACTTTTACTTTCACTTTGAGGAGAGGTAGGAATGGACCAAAGACCTGGAGTTTTGGGAGGGGCTGATGGTGACAAAGAGGTCAGTTCAGTTCAGTCGCTCAGTTGTGTCTGGCTCTTTGACCGCATGAGTTGCAGCACGCCAGGCCTCCCTGTCCATCATCAACACCTGTAGTTCACTCAAACTCATGTCCATCAAGTCAGTGATGTCATCCAGCCATTCATCCTCTGTCATCCCCTTCTCCTCCTACCCCCAATCCCTCCCAGCATCAAGGTCTTTTCCAATGAGTCAACTCTTTGTATGAGGTGGCCAAAGTATTGGAGTTTCAGCTTCAGCATCAGTCCTTCCAATGAAGACCCAGGGCTGATCTCCTTTAGAATGGACTGGTTGGATCTCCTTTCAGTCCAAGGGACTCTCAAGAGTCTTCTTCAACACCACAGTTCAAAAGCATCAATTCTTCAGCACTCAGCTTCCTTTACAGTCCAACTCTTACATCCATACATGACCACTGGAAAAACCATAGCCTTGACTAGACAGACCTTTGTTGGCAAAGTAATATCTCTGCTTTTCAATATGCTATCTAGGTTGGTCAGAACTTTCCTTCCAAGAAGTAAGCATCTTTTAATTTTATGGCTGCAATCACCATCTGCAGTGATTTTGGAGCCCCCCCCCCAAAATAAAGTCTGACACTGTTTCCCTTGTTTCCCCATCTATTTCCCATGAAGTGATGGGAACAGATGCCATAATCTTCATTTTCTTAATGTTGAGCTTTAAGCCAACTTTTTCACTCTCCTCTTTCACTTTCACCAAGAGGCTTTTTAATTCCTCTTCACTTTCTGCCATAAGAGTGGTATCATCTGCATATCTGAGGTTATTAATATCTCTCCTGGCAATCTTTATTCCAGCTTGTGCTTCTTCCCCAATGCTACAGTTCAAAAGCATCAATTTTTCAGCACTCAGCTTTCTTTATGGTCCAGCTTTCACATCTATACATGACTACTGGAAAAAACATATCTTTGACTAGACAGACCTTTGTTGGCAAAGTAATGTCTCTTCCCAGCATTTCTCATGATATATTCTGCATATAAGTTCAATAAGCAGGGTGACAATATGCAGCCTTGACATACTCCTTTTCCTATTTGGAACCAGTCTGTTGTTCCATGTCCAGTTCTAACTGTTGCTTCCTGACCTGCATACAGATTTCTCAAGAGGCAAGTTAGGTGGTCTGGTATTCCCATCTCTTTCAGAATTTTCCACAGTTTATTGTGATTCACACAGTCAAAGGCTTTGGTGTAGTCAATAAAGCAGAAATAGATGTTTTTCTGGAACTCTCTTGCTTTTTTAATGATCCAGAGGATGTTGGCAATTTGATCTCTGGTTCCTCTGCCTTTTCTAAAGCCAGCTTGAACATCTGGAAGTTCACGGTTCATGGACATGGAGGTCAGGGGCCAACAAATGTACCTTTTCCTCCCTGTCACAGTGTAGGGGATCTGCTTCTGGTGAAATGCTGTGATGTGTGCCTTTGCTGTGTGTTCAGTGCCCCACACCCTAGTTTAAAAGTGAGATAAGAAACTAAGCAACACCTCAGACCCTCCTGCCTTTCCCATACTCCCCGGTTCTCCCCTTGTCCTCCTGAGTGAAGTCACTCAACTATCAAGGGGTAAAATTTTAAACAAAGGAAAAGATGGCTTAAGAAAGATTTCAGCTCTGAGGTAGAACTCTGGGAAACCTTGAATGAATATGAGAAGAAATCCAAGGGCAAATACAAGGGCCGAGGGAATGGAAGGGTGGAGGTGATGGGGGCAGAGCAGGGGGAGGACTGGCTGTGGGACCAGAGGACACTCATTCATCTCACCTTCCTCCCCACCTCTCAGTCATGGGCTCACTCAGCAATCAGGAGGCTGGAGATGGAGACAAGACAAACCTTCTCTTACCCTCAGCCCTGCTCTTCTGGGGAAAGTGAGTGAAGAGTTCTCAGAGGTTGAAGGATAGGAGTCAGCGACAACCAGTCCTTCCTTCCCTGGGAGTGGATGAGAGATTTAGACACTGTAACATGTGTGACGTCCCTATTTAAGTGGCTTGTTTGGGGGTGCAGAGTAGTAACCACTTATACAAAGAGACACAACACGTGTTTCCCTCAAGTTGAGTTTCCATTCACAGCCTTGACCTCAGAGCCTCTGCATATCAGAGAACCAGCCAGAGTGAGCCCTCAGGGAACACCTCCATGGCACATTCATCCTGGGAGCCTCTTTCACACACACACAGGACAGGCTTTGTGCGAATCACAGCAACTGGCTGTCGGCCATGCTCTTCCTGAACTTCCCGGTTCTTTTCTCCCTTCTCTCTCCAACCGTCTTCTATTTAAATCATGCAGTTGTCCTAACCCTCCCCCCAAACACCTGAAGTTTATTAGTCACCAAGTCCTACCTCCAAGGGGAAAAAAAGAAGCAAGTGGACACATGTGAGACTTGGAAAGTTGTTCCCCTACCGCCTGGGTGCTTTCAAAGTCAGCCACCAAATACTGAGTCCTCCTGTGCCCAGGCTCCCAGACAGGTGCTGGGGCCCCTGGAGGAGACACAGCTGCCGCTCTTCCAGGCTGGAGGAGGGAGGAGACAAGAAAGGAGCCAACACAGGTGGGGAGGGGGCAGGGAGGGGGGCTCATCTCAGGGAGGAGTCCTGCTGGGGAGAGCTATGTCTCACCTGTGACCTGAGAGGAGAGTAAGAGTCTGTCAATAAAATATGTGTGTGGGGGGGAAGGTTTCCTTGGCAGAAAAAGATGGGTCCAAAGGTCCAGAGCAAAGGAGAGGTTAGTGGATGAGAGAAACTAAAACAGTTAAGACACATTGGAACTCAGGCTAGAGTGAGAGAAAGNGGAAGGTTTCCTTGGCAGAAAAAGATGGGTCCAAAGGTCCAGAGCAAAGGAGAGGTTAGTGGATGAGAGAAACTAAAACAGTTAAGACACATTGGAACTCAGGCTAGAGTGAGAGAAAGTCTGGAGATGAAGCAGGAGAGGAGGCAGGACTCAGGTGGTGGAGGAGTCATCCCACTTCCTCCTGTGGACACAGTCTTCCATCCTAAAGGAGTCCTTCCCCAACTTCTTACATGCCCCATTATGGTTTTTCACTGAGCAGTTAAAATCCAACCTTCCTCAGCACCTACTAGGGCAGGCCTGGAACTAGATCTGGAGGAAAACAGTGATAACACTCAGTCCTCCTAATAAGGGGGCCATGTAATTATGTTCTTTTTGAAACACCAACTATTAAACACAATGAATCTATCTAAGACATAGAAGAAAAAAATTAAAGATTAAAAAAAATTTAAGAACCCCGCATAATCAGCTCCTTTCAGTTCAGTCACTCAGTCGTGTCTGATTCTTTGCAAACCCATGGACTGCAACATGCCAGGCTTCCTTGTCCATCATCAACTCCCGGAGTTTACTCAAACTCATGCCCGTTGAGTCAGTGATGGCATCCAACCATCTCATCCTCTGCCATCCCCTTCTCCTCCCACCTTTAATCTTCCCCAGCATCAGGGGCTTTTCCAATTAGTTCTTCTCATCAGGTGGCCAAAGTCTGGAGCTTCAGCATCCAATGAATATTTAGGACTGATTTCCTTTAGGGTGGACTGGTTGGATCTCCTTGCAGTCCAAAGGGCTCTCAAGAGTCTTCCCCAATACTACAGTTCAAAAGCATCAGTTCTTCAGCACTCAGCTTTCTTTATGGTCCAGCTCTCACATCTATACATGACTACTGGAAAAAACATATCTTTGACTAGATAGACCTTTGTTGGCAAAGTAATGTCTCTGCTTTATAATATGCTTCTAGGTAGGTCATAACTTTCCTTCCAAGGAGCAAGTATCTTTTAATTTCATGGCTGCAGTTACCATCTGCAGTGATTTTGGAGCCCCCCAAAATAAAGTCTCTCACTGTTTCCATTGTTTATCCATCTACTTGCCATTAAGTGATGGGATTGGGTGCCATTATCTTTGTATTTTGAATGTTGAGTTTGTTTTTTTTTAAAAATTTATTATTTATTTTTTTATTTGGTATTTATTTATTTTTTTACACGAACTCCCAAACATGATCTGGAGGGAAGATGTGGGGTGGGAGGTGGGAGGGGGGTTCATGTTTGGGAGTTCGTGAATGTTGAGTTTTAAGACAGCTTTTTCAATCTCCTTGTTTATTTTCAAGAGTCCTTTTTACTTTCTGCTAAAAGAGTGGTGTCATCTGCATATTGATATTTCTCCTGGCAATCTTGATTCCAACCTGTGCTTCTTCCCGCCCAGCATTTAGCATGATCTATTCTGCATATAAGTTAAATAAGCAGGGTGACAATATACAGCCTTGATGTACTCTTTCTCAATTTGGTAACACCATGTCCGGATCTAACTGTTGCTTCTAGACCTGCATACAGATTTCTCAGGAGGCAGGTCAGGTAGTCTGGTATTCCCATCACTTCAAGGATTTTCCACAGTTTTTTGTGATCCACACAGTCAAAGCCTTTGGCAGAGTCAATAAAGCAGAAGTAGATTTGTTTTTCTGGAAATCTCTTGCTTTTTCTATGATCCAATGGATGTTGGCATTTTGATCTCTGGTTCATCTGCCTTTTCTAAATCCAGCTTGAACATCTGGCAGTTCTCAGGTCTTGTACTGATGAATCCTCACCTGGAGAATGTTGACCATTAATTTGCCAGCATTAGATTTGTTTTTCTGGAAATCTCTTGCTTTTTCTATGATCCAATGGATGTTGGCATTTTGATCTCTGGTTCATCTGCCTTTTCTAAATCCAGCTTGAACATCTGGCAGTTCTCAGGTCTTGTACTGATGAATCCTCACCTGGAGAATGTTGACCATTAATTTGCCAGCATGTGAGATGAGTGCAATTGTGCAGTAGTTTGAACATTCTTTGGCATTGCCCTTCTTTGGGATTAGAATGAAAATTCACCTTTTCCAGTCCTGTGGCCACTGCTGAGTTTTCCAAATTTGCTGGCATGCTGAGTACAGCACTTTCACAGCATCATCTTTTACAATTTGAAATAGTTCAACTGGAATTCTATTACCTCTACTAGCTTTGTTCATAGTGATGCTTCCTAAGGTCCATCTGCCTTCATATTTTAGGATGTCTGGCTCTAGGTGAGTGATCACACCATCATGGTTATTCAGGTCATTAAGATTTTTTTTGTATAGTTCAGTGTTTTCTTGCTGCTTTTTCTTAATATCTTCTGCTTCTGTTAAGTACATTCTGTTTGTGTCCTTTATTGTGTCCATCTTTGCATGAAATGTTCCCTTGGTATTTTAATTTTCTTGAAGAGATCTCTAGTCTTGCCCATTCTATTGTTTTCCTCTGTTTTTTTTTTTTTTTTTTTTGCATTGATCTGTTAAGGCTTTCTTATCTCTCCTTGCTGTTCTTTGAAATTCTGCATTCATATGGGTATATCCTTCCTTTCTTCCTTTGCCTTTAGCTTCTCTTCTTTTCTCAGCTGATTGTAAAGCCTCTTCAGACAACCATTTTGTCTTTTTACATTTCTTCTTCTTGGGGATGGTTTTGATCACAGTCTTCTGTATGATGTTAGGAACCTCCATCCATAGTTCTTCAGACACTCTATTTTTTTTTTTTTTTTTTTTTTTGCATTGATCTGTTAAGGCTTTCTTATCTCTCCTTGCTGTTCTTTGAAATTCTGCATTCATATGGGTATATCCTTCCTTTCTTCCTTTGCCTTTAGCTTCTCTTCTTTTCTCAGCTGATTGTAAAGCCTCTTCAGACAACCATTTTGTCTTTTTACATTTCTTCTTCTTGGGGATGGTTTTGATCACAGTCTTCTGTATGATGTTAGGAACCTCCATCCATAGTTCTTCAGACACTCTATTTATTGAATCTAATCCCTTGAATCTATTTGTTACTTCTACTCATAAGGGATTTGATTAGGTCATATCTGAATGGTCTAGTGGTTTTCCCTACTTTCTTCAATATAAGTCTGAATTTGGCAATAAGGGGGCTCACGATCTGAACCACAGTCAGCTCCCAGTCTTGTTTTTGCTGACTGTATGGACTTCTCTATCTTGGGCTGAAAAGAATAAAATCAATATGATTTCATTGTTGACCATCTGGTGATGTCCATGTGTAGTCATCTCTTGTGTTTTGGGAATTGGGTGTTTGCTATGACCAGTGTGTTCTCTCGGTAAAACTGTGTTAGCCTTTGCCGTGCTTTGTTTTGTACTCCAAGACCAAATTTGCCTGTTACTCCAGGTATCCTTTGACTTCCTACTTTTGCATTCCACTCCTCTATGATGAAAAGGACATCTTCTTTTGGTATTAGTCCTAGAAGGTCTTGTAGGTTTTCATAGAACCATACAATTTTAGCTTCTTTGGCATTAGTGGTTGGGCCATAGACTTGGATTAGTGTGATACTGAATGGTTTGTCTTGGAAACGAACAGAGATCATTCTGTTGTTTTTGAAATTGCACCCAAGTACTGCATTTCAGACTCTTTTGTTGACTATAAGGGCTATTCCATTTCTTCTAAGGGATTCTTGCTCACAGTAATAGAAGAAATGGTCATCTTAATTAAATTCAGTCATTCTGGTCTATTTTAGCTAACTGATTCCTAAAATGTCGATGTTCACTCTTGCCATCTTCTGTTTGATCACTTCCAATTTACCTTAATTCATGGACCTAACATTCTAAGATCCTATGTAATGTTGTTCTTTACAGCACCAGACTTTACTTCCATCACCAGTCACATCCACAATGGGGCATTGTTTTCCCTTTGGCTCTGTCTCTTCATTGTCTCTGTAGTTATTTCTCCACTCTTCATACTGAGCAACTACCAGCCTGGGGAGTTCGTCTTTCAGTTCATATCTTTTTGCCTTTTTCATATTGTTCATGGGGTTCTCAAGGCAAGAATACTGAAGTGGTTTGCCATCCCCTTCTCTAGTAGACCACGTTTTGTCAGAAATGTGAATGAAAGTAGCTGCCATTTGGGAAGAAAGATCTTTTGCCTCCAACAGTGGTTCTCAGTTGGCAACAGGGTGGAATCACGTGTGGGGTTTTATTGATAAAAAGTGTTGATTCCTGCCTCCCCTCTTCTGAGATTCTGATTTAACTGAGATGACTACTCAGCACTGGGATTTTATAGAGCTCCTCTGGTGATTCAAATTTGCAGCCAAGTTTACAAACCACCGGCCTTTGTCATATTGAGGATATAAAGGACTGTACCTGGAGGAGATAGCTGAATATACAGGGACCAGATGATTCTGCAGGAGCAGGAGTGTGTGTTTCTGTGTGTGGAGGGTGCGGTGAACGAGGGTGAGGCAAAGCTAGAGGCCCCACCTCTCTTGCCTGCTGTGAGGCCTTCCTGGTCCCTCATTCCATGTCCTTCCCATGCGCCTCACCTGGACGCATGGATTCTGCTGCCCCCTGGTGGTAATTTTCAGTATGGTACAGTTGTCCCTGAAGGTTTCATACAAGCCCCTCCTCGGTTTGGTTCAGTTCAGTAGCTCAGGTGTCGGATTCTTTGTGATCCCAGGAATCGCAGCACGCCAGGCCTCCCTGTCCATCACCAACTCCCGGAGTCCACTCAGACTCACGTCCATAGGTGGTCTGGTATTCCCATCTCTCTCAGAATTTTCCACAATTTATTGTGATCCACACAGTCAAAGGCTACAAATCTGTGAGCACGATTCCCTCACATTGTTGGAAAGGAAATCCTGGGAGCCATACACAAGGAGCAGCTCGCCAGTAACTTCAGGAGTTGCTCCTGCACAGAGAAGCTCAGGGAGCTCTAGGTCACTGGCCAAGCACAGGTCTGGCACATGCCTGTGACTGGAGCCTTCCTTTGTCTCTGGTTTGAGGAAATTGATCTTAACAGCCAGTGACAAGTGCCTGTGATATCAAGCATCAGGAGGTGCAGAGCTGTAAGTTGACAAGCTTCACAGTAAATGGCAACAGTCCTGCTGTGTATTGCGCCCTCCTGTATAGCAAAGATGTGTTTTTCCTTAATTACCATGTTTACCTGTAACACAAGCCTAGAGGGTGTTAGGATCCCCATCTCACAGACAAGGAAGCAAGCCTACAGAGCTTAACGAAATTGCTCATGGTCATACGACTCATAACTGACAGACACGGCCTCTGAGCCCAGGCAGGTGGGACCGCACAGTCTGTCCCCACTCCTCCCGTGCCCTGGCAGGACCCAGACTTCTCTCCTGTCCAAAGATCTGCCCAGTGGCTTCAGCCCGACTCCCCGGGTGGTCCCTCCAGGTGCCCACAGCCACTTTGCTCCCTGACTCCCATCCTTCATTCTGCGGGTTTTCCCTGAGAGCCCCACAGTCGGCAGGAGGACATCCTTGCCTCATTCTGGCAGCTTCTCCCTGCATCCAGCTCCCGGAGGTGGGGTCAGGCCAGGTTGTGAAGGCTCATGAAAGAAGGAGGAAGGGGGTGGGCTCATGGTCAGCACCTTCCTGTGACCTGGGACCTCCCTCTCTCTCCCTGACACTTCCCGCCACTTATGGCAGCTCCCCTCTACGCTCCTCTTCCTCCACCCCCATTACAAGTGCTCCTGTAACTCTGCTGTGGATCAGTCTCTCCAGGGGAGAGGTCAGAATGCAGAGTCCTAGGCTCCATTCCCAAAGATCTGATCCAAGAGGTCACACAGTGGGGCCTGGGAATTTGAATTTTTATCAAACATCCCAGTGGATTGGGGGATTGGGATGCAGGGGGTCCTGTGAACACTCTGAGAAACATTTAATAGACCTGCCACTGACATCTGTGAGCCCTGGGTCAAGAGTACAAATGAAGGCCATAGTGTATTTTTAAATATTTAAAAGTTATAAATAAATCAAAGAAAACTGTCAACTACGCCTTCCTAACTACTAATACCTGGCAGACTGTGTTTTGGACACTGAGCTCCAAGCCAGAAGGCAGAAGAGTAGAGGGAGGGGCCATCCCAGCCCCCAGCCCTCCCCCTACTTTTCTCACCTCTGGCTCTGACCCTCTCTGTGTCCTGAGGAATCTGCTGCTCAAGCAAGAGCACTCCTATCCTTCAAGTTCAAACTCAGGCCTCACTCTTCCCACCCATGAACAGCTGTATCTTGACCACCTGTCGGGCTAGGACATGGGCACCGGGAAGGAGGCCTGCACTGGTGCTGGGAGCAGGGGTTCTGGGGTCCAGATGCTCAGAGCACGGCCTGGAGGGGGCGGGGCTCCAGGTAGCCACACCCCCTGGTCCTCTCTGGCTGCACCTAGGGAGGGTGCAACCACAGGAGGACTGAGCAGGGCCTCGAAACCAGCGCTTCTCTAACTGTACTGTGAGCAGGACTCACCTGGGATCTGAAGATTCTGAGTCAGGAGGTCTGGGATAGAGACAAGATTCCATGTCCTAACTGCCTCCCAGGACAGCCGATGCTGCTGGTCCACAGGCCAGAGCTCTGGAGCAGGGTGGGCAGAATTTTTCTGTAAAGGACCAGGAAGTACATTTCCAGACTTGGTAGGTCTTATGGTTTCTGCTCAGGAAAACATCTACTTCTGCTTCATTGACTACCCNCTACTTTTCTCACCTCTGGCTCTGACCCTCTCTGTGTCCTGAGGAATCTGCTGCTCAAGCAAGAGCACTCCTATCCTTCAAGTTCAAACTCAGGCCTCACTCTTCCCACCCATGAACAGCTGTATCTTGACCACCTGTCGGGCTAGGACATGGGCACCGGGAAGGAGGCCTGCACTGGTGCTGGGAGCAGGGGTTCTGGGGTCCAGATGCTCAGAGCACGGCCTGGAGGGGGCGGGGCTCCAGGTAGCCACACCCCCTGGTCCTCTCTGGCTGCACCTAGGGAGGGTGCAACCACAGGAGGACTGAGCAGGGCCTCGAAACCAGCGCTTCTCTAACTGTACTGTGAGCAGGACTCACCTGGGATCTGAAGATTCTGAGTCAGGAGGTCTGGGATAGAGACAAGATTCCATGTCCTAACTGCCTCCCAGGACAGCCGATGCTGCTGGTCCACAGGCCAGAGCTCTGGAGCAGGGTGGGCAGAATTTTTCTGTAAAGGACCAGGAAGTACATTTCCAGACTTGGTAGGTCTTATGGTTTCTGCTCAGGAAAACATCTACTTCTGCTTCATTGACTACCCTAAAGCCTTTGACTCTGCAGATCACAACAAACGAGAAAACTTAAAGACCACCTTACCTGTCTCCTGAGAAACCTGTATGCAGGTCAAGAAGCAACAGTTAGAACCAGACATGGAACAACTGCCTGGGTCAAAATTGGGAAAGGAGTATGACCTGTATATTGTCACCTTGCTTATTTAACTTATATGAAAAAGAATGTATGTATAACTGAATCACTGCTGTACAGCAGAAATTAAGATATTGTAAATCTCTGATACTTAAGTAAATATTTAAAGAAACAAGCAAAAAAGTCAAGGGTGTCAATAGGTTCACTATTAATAATATTTACTCTGGTTACTTGCTTAGCCAGGTGTTTGCCAGACTTTTCCACTTTGAAAATACAATTCTTCCCTAAAGAATTAATCTGAGAAGATACCTTGAGTCCATGAAAATGCTGTGTCTCCCCTAACCCATGAACATTCACCATATATTCAGACAATGATGAATTTTGTCTGAATTATTTATGACAAGGATGGCTGCTATATGGTACTTTTCTGTCAATCTGTCTACATTTGTGAGTTGACCTTCTACTGCAAAAAAGGGCTTTTTATCCTACTATTTTATGTCTTATAGGAATCAGTATAAACTCATGGATTTTTAAAAATTTTTTAGTGTTGTAAAAATGTAAGGTTTAAAAGTCCTCAGTTCTTTGTTTATTGTTATTTACTTATGACATTTCTAATGTGATAAAAACTCCATCTGAGAGACTCATTTTTTGATAATCTGAAAATTTTTTCCCTGCAATGTCCTCCAGAATTAAATATGATAAGCTTTTGAATCAAACACTGGTTTGGAATACCCAAAGCTTCCACCTATTGGGATGGATACTTGTGAGCATGTTTGCTGAGTGAAAGAGTGAATTTTCAGGATCATCCAATGTAAACTTCTTATAGAACATTCCTACCCACTCCAGTGTTCTTGCCTGGAGAATCCCAGGGACGGGGGAGCCTGGTGGGCTGCCGTCTATGGGGTCGCACAGAGTCGGACACGACTGAAACGACTCAGCAGCAGCAGCAGCAGTGTATCTAAGTCTTAACCTTGGTTCATATTAAAAAAATCACAGAATCCCAGTTTGACTCCTAAGGCAAGTGAGATGGGCCTGGAGTTCAGATGGAGGTCTCATAGGGCTGGGGCTTGCTATTCCTTCTAATAATGTTATTTTTTAGGTTTAAATTAAAATAAATATATATATTTCTTCAGTGTATCTAAGTCTTAACCTTGGTTCATATTAAAAAAATCACAGAATCCCAGTTTGACTCCTAAGGCAAGTGAGATGGGCCTGGAGTTCAGATGGAGGTCTCATAGGGCTGGGGCTTGCTATTCCTTCTAATAATGTTATTTTTTAGGTTTAAATTAAAATAAATATATATATTTCTCAGTTTTCAACACACATTGCTGTTTTAGTTTTTGGAAAAAAAGAAACACTTTCCTTAGAACATTAGGTTTAAAAAACAAAACCTCAGTTAATCCACATTCTTTCTGTTTTTAAAGGAAAATTAACAGCTTACACTTAAAACCTTGTGTTTAAAAAAATTCTGAAGGTTTTAAAGGGGCCTATTGTGCTTCCAGGGACCTTCTTCAACAGTAGGACCATGCTGTTGATTCAATAATAGAATTGGTAAAATATATGCACATATTGTTTTTAGACTTGGTTAAAAAAAAAAAAAACCTTTAAACTTGAACAGGAATTTAATATTTCTAACTTTTTAATGTTATTAAAAACATTGATAATATATAGTAGGGCCTTTTGAAAGCCTGTGTGCTCTAATTTTAAGATAAATATGATGGTAACAATTAATAAAGAAGATAGAGCTGGAGAGGATAGTACCGACTGACAGATAATCACATAGCCAGCATTGTTCAAAAGCAGTGTTTCTCACCTGTCTGGGATTAAATAGCAGTTTTATTTAATTTTACATTTTCAGCCCATTGCAACCTAATCAATGACCCACTGTGCACGGCTAGTGTGCAGCTCAGCCATGGGCCCCTCCTCTACCCAACAAGTGCAACCCTCACACTGGTCCCCGGGGTGTTCAGGATCCCACCCATCCTGAGGGTGGATGTCACAGCAATACAGATGATCGTCATTTCTAGCTCTCTTGAATTTCCTGTACTTATTTCTAATCGGGTTACAAACAGGTCAGAGACTGGCACTAGTGCACAGACCGCACTGTGTCACTGTCACAGTTAATCTTTGCAGCAGCCCTCTGAGAGTCATACTATCCCCACTTCAACTTTCAGACAAAGACGCCGAAGCACAGTGGGCTTCCCAACCTTACGAGCCCACACTTACCAGCTAGCAGAACTTGTATCCAAACCCAGTCAGGGCCCAGAGGAGCCAGGATTTTTCCCTGGAGGGCTGAATCCAGAGCTTGTGCCTCTCCCCATGTGCTTGTGTCATTTTAACTACATAGGGAGGAGGAGCAGTTTGGTTTAGGCCATCAGATGAGGACCTCCTCAAGTACACCTTCCACAGCCTACAAACCTCCTTCATCCACACCCATCCTGTCCTCTCCTAGTGATAAGAATCTCCAAGGTCAATGATTCCACCCTGTGTCTTTGGATGCTCTTAGTCCATCCATCATCCCAACCAAAGCAATGGTTCAAGAGCAGGAACTGTATTCATTTTCCAGACAAAGAAGCTGAGATTGAGAGGTTGAGATGTTTACTCAAGCATGTAACTAAGACTACGTGGCTGTAGGGTGTCCAGCGCCTACTTTGTCAAGGATGGTGCCATTCTAATGTCCTGGCACCTTGGCTGGTTACTGCTTGCCCACACCCACACTGCTAGTGAGCAGTAGAAAAAGGACACATCAGTGTGACTGACTCCAAAACCAGGGCTTTCTGTTATCCCAGGCTATCTCTTAATATCTCAAAGTTATAAAGTTGAGAAGGAAAGCTTGCTCTCAGTCATCATTCGTTCATTCCACAAACATTTACTGAGCACCCTCTGTGCACAGATACTCTACTGGAAGCCATAATCAAACAGTGAACAGGGCACAGTTTCCAGGGCACTTAGTTTAGTGAGAAAAAGACCACATGTGAGCATTCACACTCAGGGCAGGCCACATGCACAACAGAAAGAACAGGCCCCTTGTTTAATAATAAAGTCTCTCAAGGCGGTGACACAGGACACTAACCTAGTATGGTTCAGTTTAACACGACAGAGGCTCAGGGTAACACACAAATCTGAGTTACCTAGGATGACAACTGATCTTCACATGACTTCCTACAAGAGGTGACAACTGGGCTGACCCTGGAGAATGAGGCTATCTCCCCTACATGGACCTTCTCCTCTATTTTTTAGACCAGAGGGTATTGAGCAGAATCACTGAATCATCATTTTGACTTAAACATCAGTCATCAAGAGTTTCCCCACAGTACACTCTCATCACCTACCTCTGAAGCTGTGATACATGCCCAGGGGGGACATGGAGACGTGCTGTCCTGACCTCCTTTCAAGGAATTGTTGTCCAACAGATGGAAGTGCTGCCAGTGGGCAACCTTAAACCACCAGCCCCTCTAGGGGCAGTCTACATTCAATGACCCATCCGGATAGGGGTATAAAGGCCTGGTCATTGGATGCGTCAGGACAACCCTGAGGGGCCATCGTCACTCCAGACCCATGAGGTCAGCTCAGGTCGTCTGGCTAGTGATCCAGTTTGATCCTTCCCTCTGCCCTACCCTGTTTCATCTCTCCTGATTCCACAGTGTTGATCCCGAGGGCACCCCTGATACACATCCCAGTACTAAACTCCATCCAAGTCTCCATCCCAGACAGCCAGCCTGCAACACGTATAAGAAAACATTCCAGTATTTGAGGAGGATTTTTATTGAAAATTACTAGTTACACATGTACTTATAACATTTTAAATCCCCCCCAATAAAATACAAAATCGTAGAAACAAGGACCTTTTGCATGAACATGGTTACCTTTGGTTTTAAATTCACAATCTAATGTTGTCTGACCAAATGAAATTAAGTTATATGTTAATAACAAAAGAAAACTGTATGTTGAACCATATGAAACTGCCACTTAATAGCTTGTAAAAAGACTGAATGTTAGCAGTTCCATATGGCTGAATCTAATTTAAAAATCTATTAGCATTTGAAATTTAGAGAACATTATACTTATGAATAACTCATGGGTAAAAGATATAGTTAATGAGTTAAATTAGGAATTAGAAAATACATAATACTATGGCTATTGACAGTGGTGAATACCAAAACTTGCAGGTTGCAGCTAAACTGGATCTTAGGAAAAAAAGTCAGTTTTATATATTTATATCAGAAAAATGATGATGTTAATAATCTCTTTTCAATTTAAGAATTTAGAGGAAAAACCTCAAAGTTAAGGAAAAGTTGAAGGAAAGAATGATATGATGAACTAGGGAAAAAAGAAAGCATCAATTAAGCAGAAGGTTGATTCTTTGAAAATAGGAAAAAGCTATGCAAGATTATCATAAAAAAGAAGGTTAAAAGAAAATTTAAAAGTCAAAAAAACAGAGGTACTGCCGATATTAAACATATAAGATATTGTGAATAATTTATGCCAATCAAGCTCAAAACTCACAGGAAATAGATTCTTCCTAGAAAAATGAAACATCAAAATGACTCTGCAGAAATAACACACTGAATAGGAAAACCATAATTACCAAAAGTTACACAGACAATGTGGCTACATAATACTGTGAAAGTGATTAATGCCACTGGATTATGTGACTAAAAATGGTTATATGGCAAAATTTATGTTACATATTCTTTACTACAATTTGTAATATAAAAAAAAATCCTCTATCTAGAAGACAGTCTAGCACATGTCTGCCCTTCATTAGCAAATCCCTTATAAGGGTTCCTATTTTGAGAAAGCATATTTTCTCTTCCTTCTCTTTTAGAACATATAATATTGTCCTTCTGTATATTTAACCATATATCCATTTTTTTGTTACTTAAGCTATAGTATATTGTATGTTTTTCCTATCAGTTTTCTCTATAGTATTTTAACCAGAGGTCTTTTGGTGGAAAAGTGAATCCTAGTCATGTTAAATGAAGTGGTGACACAAAACAGCAACTTCAGTCTTCAAGTAAACAGAACCCCTGATATAATCAGAAAGTAATATGTAATTCTGGGAACAGTAAAAAATATCTGTGACAAGTTTGTCTCAAAACTTAGAAAATGAGTCTGGCTCTGGAGTCTCTCAAGACACAAAACCTGGGAGACAGCTTTTATTGGTGACCTGCACCTCTGATTTGGATAAGAAAGAAAGTAATATAACATTTAAATAAACATAATAAGTCCCTTTTCAAGAGCTTGAAATCATTGAGTGAAGTTGGAGAACTAACATATTGTAATATGTAAATATTTTTGCTGGTGTAAAAAAAGTAGAATATAGTTTAGGCAGTGCAAAACTTATTGGAAAAAAAGCCTTTGGAATAGACACAAACTCATGGTAGAATCACAGTGTTGACTCAAAAATTGTGAAGGCTAGGGCTGTCCACTGGAAACATTCATAACCACAAGGTCACTGTGAGTAATATCTGACTATCTCCTTCTGAAGTACACCTGAGGGAGAAAAAGACAAAAACAACATGTTTAAAAGTTTCTTAAAGTCCTCCACCTAAGGCAACACATTTCTAGGTTTCCTTCTTCATGTGAAGCAATCATATCCCTATCGGAGGAATAGTTTTAAAAAACCAGGGCTGTATTTATTCTATGGAGGAAGTAGCCCCACTAAAACCCTCAGTGGGGCTGGATGTAATGCCAAATAACCTGTAAATCTACTAGATATCTGATCATTCTGATTCACAGATATGCTTTATCACTACAGTAAATTGATAAGCAAAATCATTTTATTCCCTGGAATAAATTAAAAACAGGGTAACAAAGAGGATAAGAAGTCTAGCATCTGAACAGGGTTAGTCATTTTCACACATAAAAGGAGCACAACAAATTTGGATGTTAGTATCAGGTTGTTATCTTTATATTTTATAAACTCTGATTGACAGGCACTGAAACACTGGCATATATGTATGAAATATCCTGGTGTTTAATTTGTGTGGCAAAGCAGTTATAGGGCCTATAGAAATGTGATCTGTGGATAGTGGGTCCGAAGAATGAAAAGAGAACCAAAAGTTCTAACAATGACTCAACCAAGAGACTTCTCTGAAATGTAAGATGATACCCAATAATAGGACAGATCTGTGCCAGACCTTTGAGCTCTTGAATTCTACCAAATTCTAGCCAAACCAGAATAGATATAGGTCTTCTCAGTGTATAATCTCTTGTGTCTCCTTCACTTCACGACAGTTCCAGGTGTCAGTAGTCTAAAACCATCGACACAACATAGAACCAAGGAATGTTTACGTGTATTGTTTTATTTTATTACAGTCCCGAACACTTCGGAAAAAAGACTTGTACAAGTCCCCCTTTTTTCCTGAAGTTCACATTGAGAAATAGGAGTTTCTTCTTACACTTTTCAAAACAAACTCAGAAATTTTTTCTTTCACATAGCATATAGTCTCCGACTGAGTACAGTGTTTGACCCAACGAATCTGTATACTAAGGTCTAGAGAAAATATTTTGGACTGACGTTCACGTAACACCCACGACATTTGTCTCAATAGTAATCTCTCTCACTTGAAGTGTGTACTTTGTCTTTTCGTGATCCTGTCGATGGAAGTGTCATTCACGTGAAAGAATGAGAGATCAACGATTGTATTGGACGAGACGTATACTTTACGATATATAAATTTACAGTGAATTCCCCTTTTTATTTGGAAGGTTCTTACGGACCCGGGTGATCGACTTTAGACTCCGATAAAGGTAACATTACCTTCGTAAATTCTTATTCGGAAGCCACCCTCAACCCCCCTCCCCAATTAACGTATAATAGTGGGAAGAAGTAAAATAACTCGATCTGTATAAAATACTAATATCTAAATACTACTCTTTTGGTGAAACTAAAAACAATTAAAGGAGCAAAGAAAAATTAATTTCATTTTCTACTGCTTAGTATTGTTTCCAAAATCATCTGGTTCCTTTCTCTATAACCCTTAATACAATTTTTTATAAAGAAAATATTATTTTTAGCAACTTTTAGCTGAAAAGGACTTTGCTTCGTGGTCTGAAATACCTGTACCAAATACTGCAAAGGATCTTCAGCAGTTGGGGACCCCTGATTTAGAGTCTGTAAAGTGACCTGGAAGAACTATGGGTATATTTGTTTTGTTATTGGGAAGCAAGGTTTCTACCTATAGACTTTTACAAAATGATCCCACTTTAATATTGTAAAGCGCTCTATATTCTCAAAGCACTTAAGCATCTGCTCTCTCATCTGATCCCTGTGGTAAGTGTGAAAAGGTGGCAGGACTGTAATCCTGCTCTACACACAGGTGAGGACCTCAGGATAGAGATCCGGGGGGACAAAAGGCCACATGGATGCTAAGTGCCTTCTCCACCTATCCAACTAGACTAGGCTCCTAGAGCTAGGATATGAGAATTTTATAACTGCTGGGCTGTATTAGGTGATTTCATAAATAGTCAAAATGACACCTGTTACACACTGGGAATAAAGAAACTTCAAAAAACCTCAACCAGATCTGCTTCATCACAGAACAGAATGGATAGCAGGCATTTATTCTTGGAGCTGAACTGTGTCCCCTCTGAAAGGCTGTTGCTGAACCACAAAAGATGTTGTGATCTTGGTCTCTAGAGGAGAATAATTCAATCTGGGGCCAGTGACGAAGCTTGATCATTCAGAGCTTTTGTGTAATAAAGTTTTATTAAAGTATAAAAGAGAAAGCTTCTGACATAGACATCAGGAGGGGCAGAAAGAGCGCCCCCTGCTAGTCTTTAGGCGGATGGTGTATAGCTACGAGTAGTAGTAATGTTAGTCACTCAGTTGTGTCTGACTCTTTGCAACCACATGGACTGTGGCCTGCCACGGTCCCCTGTCCATGGGATTCTCCAGGCAAGAACACTGGAGTGGACTGCGATTCCCTTATCCAGAGGATCTTTCTGACCCAGGGATCTAACCCAGGTGTCCTGCATTGCAAGCAGATTCTTTACCGTCAGAGCTATAGGGAAGATCCATATAGCTACTCCATTCAGTCGCTCAGTCATGTTCGACTCTTTGCAACCCCATGAATCACAGCACGCCAGGCGTCCTTGTCCATTACCAATTCCAAGAGTTTACCCAAGCTCATGTCCATCAAGTTGGTGATGCCATCCAGCCATCTCATCCTCTGAGGTCCCCTTCTTCTCCTGCCCCCAACCCTCCCAGCATCAGGGTCTTTTCCAATGACTCAGTTCTTCACATGAGGTAGCCAAAGTATTGGAGTTTCAGCTTCAGCATCATTCCTTCCAATGAACACCCAGGGCTGGCCTCCTTTAGGATGGCCTGGTTGGATCTCCTTGCAGTCCAAGAGACTCTCAAAAGTCATCTCCAACACCACAGTTCAAAAGCATCGATTCTTTGGTGCTCAGCTTTCTTCACAGTCCAACTCTCACATCCATACATGACCACTGGAAAAACCATAGCCTTGACTAAACAGACCTTTGTTGGCAAAGTAATGTCTCTGCTTTTGAATATGCTACCTAGGTTCGTCATAACTTTCCTTCGAAGGAGTAAGCGTCTTTTAATTTCATGGCTGCAATCAACATCTGCAGTGATTTTGGAGCCCCCCAAAATAAAGTCTGCTAGCAGTCTGCTAATTAGAGAAAGGAAATATCTCAAAACTCAGAGATTGCCACCAGGCCCTTCACATACAGCTTGCATTTTGACATAACGTTGGCAAAAGGTGAGCTGTCCCAGGCCATAAAATGATTGACATGAATCTTGAAGAAAGGCAGGTTTCTAAACAAACAGTCTTATTGACATAGCTTAAAAGAACATTTTCTTGAGTAAAACATACTGGTTTCTCAAGTCCATTCTGAGTCTTAAGGGGAATCTATTTGAAGACAGAGTCTAGGGTAAATACACAGTTCATTAACATAGCTT
>SJYX01020124.1:157366-203212 GCA_006410675.1 Oreotragus oreotragus
TGTGGTGTTGGAGAAGACTCTTGAGAGTCCCTTGGACTGCAAGGAGATCCAACCAGTCCATTCTGAAGGAGATCAACCCTGGGATTTCTTTGGAAGGAATGATGCTAAAGCTGAAACTCCAGTACTTTGGCCACCTCATGCGAAGGGTTGACTCATTGGAAAAGACTCTGATGCTGGGAGGGATTGGGGGCGGGAGGAGAAGGGGACGACCGAGGATGAGATGGCTGGATGGCATCATGGACTCGATGGACATGAGTCTGAGTGAACTCCGGGAGATGGTGATGGACAGGGAGGCCTGGCGTGCTGCGATTCATGGGGTCGCAAAGAGTCGGACACAACTGAGCGACTGAACTGAACTGACAGCCTCTGCTAGATCAGGTGAAGCAGGAAAATATGTAATTCAGCACTTGTTTCAGTGCTTTTCCCAAATAGGACTCCCTGAACAGATAAAAACAGATAATGCCCCAGCTTATACTTCTGCTGCTTTTAAGAGATTTTGTCAACAATTTTCTATAGTGCATTCAACAAAAATACTTTATAATCCCCAAGGCCGAGCCATAGTGGAAAGGGCGCATCAGACTTTAAAAAATCAGATAGCAAAACATGATAAATGAATTCAATAGCTGAATCTTTGAAAAGGTTGGTAACTTGTAGCATGACAAAGAAGAAAAGACGTAAATCCCCAACATGATGACCATCAAAGGGTATATCACAACAGACAGCTCAGGCAGTAAGAGGGTAATAAGGAAGTACAACAGACAACTCTGTGCATGTACATTTAATAAAATGAACCAATTCTTTGAAAAGCACAAACTATCAAAACTCACCCAGGGTGAGACAGGTAACTATTAGTAGTCTTGAGTCTATTAATGAAATAGAATTCCTAAAATTATGAACCTTTATAAAAAATCTTCAGATCAAAATGCCTTGAACGAAACTGTCCCAAGAAAATTACAGACCAATATCCTTCATAATGTTTATAAAACTTTCAGTTCAGTCACTTAAAAAAAAAATCAGATAGCTAAATTAAGGCAGGGAGCATTTAAGTATTCCTCTCTACATCATGTTCTACACCATTCTTTGTTTGTAATTAATCATTTAAACATGGACATGCAGGGGCAGACTGCGATGAGACACTGGATTCCTGGAGGGGCTATGGCTCAGCCCCTGGTCAAGTGGAAGGACCTCTTTACCAGAGAGTGGAAAGGGCCAGATGTGCTGTTAACTTGTGAGAGAGGGTATACTTGTGTGTTTCCACAGGATTCCACCTGTCTCTTATACACATCTAGATGTGTATAAGTGGCGGGTGATGGACCAGTAGGCCTGGCGTGCTGCGATTCATGGGGTCGGAAAGAGTCGGACACGACTGAGCGACTGAACTGAACTGAAGGAGCTTGACGACATCTGGCTAATTGAGTGGACAAATGGAGATGGAACTTGCTCTATGCTTGGATCCCTGACAGACTGATTCGACATGTCCAGTCCCATGAGATCTCCAAGATCACAAAGACCCCTGAGATCACTGAGCTCCCTGGAGTCCAGGACCGAGGGAAGATGGGGGAGATCAGAAGCTCGTTGAGTCTGGACCTGAGGGAGCCAAGGAGAAGCTGAAGAGTGAGTGGCCCTTCACCTGAGGTTTGACCACTAGTACATCACTTCAGGCACCTGGCACTTCAGGAGAGACATGCTGATCAAATCTAGCCATATTCTGCTCCATTTCATCACCATCATTGTACTCAAGCAACTACCTCCAGCACGGTGCCAACTTGGGGCCAGCTGAAACATCTCGCTCAACAGGCTGAAGAATTAATAGAAAGGGGGAGACATGAGGCCACTCCTATGGTAATGTTTGTGGCTACGCTTGCTGTGTTGGCTTGTCAGCCAAGGCCCTCCAGCGCAGAAAAAGTTCATTGGGCCTATTTGCCTAATCTACCTTCCTTTCAGCCTGTTGATTGGATAAATGAGTCCATTTGTGTTTTTGTTAACGATGCTCATCTTTTGGGCGGGGCTTCTATCTATCCTAATAATGCTAAAACAGTGGTCAGTGTGCCCTTCAATTTTTCAGGTGTGTCTGTTTATCCACCTATTTGCTTTGCCATACCTTCCTCCTTACAAGGATCAGCTCCGGTTTTGAATGGATGCATTAGCACTTCCTTGAAAGGCATGCTTACTGATTCTCCAAGAAGCAATGGCAAGAGAGACTTTCGGTCCTTACAGCTGCCAATGCCTGGGGCACAAGAAAAACAATATGATGCCATAAAACAGGCAGCCCCTCATTTAAAGGACTTTCCGAGTTGCACACTCCCCTCTCTGGATTCTGATGAACAAGGACTACAGGCCTGGGAAAGCATAAGAATTTCTGGCTTTCCTCATTGGAAAGAATGCATGTATGCCCTAAAGTTATCTATTCCCATTGTTGCCACCAGACATTTTCTGATCGAATGGGGGTGCCCCTATCTTTCAGATCAACGATTGAGCTTGATTTTTGAAGAATCTTATAGATCCATATGGAATGATTCATTTATCCCTTATCCTTTAGCAATTACTAGGTGGCATGTTAATGGATGGGTTCCTCCTTTAGTGAGTTTCGATGGAAGAGGTCCCATGCAGCCTGAATTATGGAGAGCACTGGCTGCTATGGCACCTGTGATTTTACAGAGACCTTTAAATGAACAAAGATATATTGTAGGGGCCTGTGTACATTCTCCCTATGCCTTTTTGTTGGCCAAAAATTGGAGTGATTTTGGAGTTTTTGAAGGAGAAACTGTTTACAATGTTGTATGTGTGAATTGTTTTATATCAAATTGTGTTGATAGGAATGATTATAGTAATTATAAGGTTGTTATGATTGTAAAGCAACCACCATATTTGATGGTTCCTGTAAAATTAGAGGGACAATGGTTTGATGATTATGCATTGAAAGTTTTGTATGAATTTAATAGCTTAATTCCTCGACCTAAGAGATTTATTGCAGCTCTGATTGTGGGAATAACTTCCTTGATTGCCATAATTCCTTCAATTACGGTTTCTGCTGTTGCTCTGTCAAAAGAAGTGCATACTACCTCGTTTGTCGATCAGCTGTCCAAAAATGTCTCCATAGCTCTTACTGGAAATTACAGATAGGAAAATAGAAAATAAGGTCAATGCTTTAGAAGAAGCAGTTCTGCTTATAGGGCAAGAAATTACAAACTTAAAAATTTGTCTTTAAAGTGCCATGCTGAATTTAAATAGATGTTCGTTACCCCTATACAACTGAATGATTCCGTACATTTTTGGGAATGCATTCAGTTCAGTTCAGTCACTCAGTGGTGTCCAACTCTTTGAGCGACTGAACTGAACTGAATGCGTTCCCAAAAATGTACAGAATCATTCACTTGTAGAGGTGTAACGCACATCCATTTAAATTCAGCATGGCACTTTAAAGACAAATTTTTAAGTTTGTAATTTCTTGCCCTATTAGGAATGCATTAATATTTTAGGCATCTGGAATCATTCAGATTTTAGTATTGATATTTCTAAGTTACACCAGGATATTCAGAGTGTGAAGTATGCGGAGTCTGACTTTTCCTCTCAATGGCTTTCTAATTCCTTTTTAAAAATCTGGAGGGTTATCATTCCCATGGATCCTTTTTTACAGTGATGATTAATGCGGCCATGTGCTTATGCCTGTTGGTTCTGATTTGTGTAACAGCTCCGTGCCTTTTCAGAATACTCAACCAAAGTGTTTCTGCTTTATCTACTGAGTTTCATACTAATGCTCTAAAAAATAAGAAAGGGGGAGATGTCAGGAGCCACGTTAGGCGTTGCTGACAAAATGGAGGCACGGCCCCAACCCCCTCTCCTCGTCCTGCAGGCATGGTCCCAGGATGAAGGAGTTAGGTCCTGTGATTCTGACTTGTTTTTTCCTTTCTTCGATTGAGTTGGCTGGAAAGAATGTTAAGGTGCTTTTTGTTCTTGAGAGGAGCATCAGAAGGCACAAAGCCTTTTGCAGTTGTGCCCAGAGAATAATCCATAAAGTTAACCATTGACATTTGTTCAAGGATCTTCACAAAGAGCGTTCAGGATGAGCATGTAGGCTGCAGCTTGAGACCATGGGAAGGATCATTATCTGAGACCTGTTTGTGAGGGAAATGTTTATGGCAAAGGAAGTTTGCTGAGTTTAGGGTTTAGGAATAGCTAAGAATAGTTATAAGCTAAAAGTTTATGTAGTGTTAGCATATTTTACTATAGCTTGTAGGGATTAGGAATTTTAGAGATATTTATAGCTAGAAGCCTTTTCAGGAGATAGTGAGCTTAGGATATTAGGGGCAAGCAGGATTTAGAAAGATAAGAAATAAACTGAGGAATGTGGTATGCAGCCCAGACATAAGCATGAGTTGCAATGTAATCACAAGTAAACACGATTCTGAGAGAATTGCTGAGGCAGGAACTCTGTTTGAAGGGCAACAATGAGACAATTAATCTGGGTGAGAGGGAACTGAAAATGTCAAACCTCTGACCTAATGATTTTGTCAAAGTATAAAAGAAAACCTGAAGCTGGAAATAAATACATTCCTTGGCAGTGGAAGAACCATCATTCTACTTCAGATTTTTATAAAAACTTGTTACTCTTTGTAATTATCAACCTTAAGATTCCCACATGCAGGTGATTTCTCATCCTTCAGATGTCTGCATGAGTTTTACACAAGCGACACAGCCAGGCGAGGGGAGGCTGGTCCCCAATATTCTTCCTCCTTCCCTTCTCCATCTTCTCTCCATTTTCCAGGTTCTTTCAAGTAAGCAGGCTACTCCATGCATATAATCTCAATTGGTGGTCTTTCTGGGGGACATATTTAACTACTTCAGGTCCCAAGCACAAAGAACACACATATTTCAGCTACCTGTTGTGTTTCAGGAAATTTTTTAAGAAGAACTTTCATTTTAGATTATTCCTAAAATTTTGAACAGAAGTTGAGGAGTACCTTTTTAAGAACACAGTATTCATCTTTGAAAGTTCCCCCCCACCCCAGGACTGATGGTCTATGTCCCCACTCCCATGTCTCTGCTCCTACCCAGGTCCTTGTTACCATCAAATCTCCCCAGTTCTGACCTGTTCTTGCAGGGTCAGCAGTGACGGGGATGAACCTGGGAGGAAGAGAGAACACCATGGAAGCTCCCTGCTGCTTCCTGGATCACAGAGACCAGGGAACCAGGGAAGATGGTGTGGGCCTGGCTCACCTAAGAGAGGCAACTCAAAGAAACAGCACTGGGCTCCCCCTCTGCAGAGTCTGCTCTCAGCTTCCTAAGTTCCCTACATTGGGGTGTTCAGACACAAGCATCACTGTTTCCTACTCATTTGAGGGGAAGATGAATGTAAGTTTTTGCACTTAGACAAGTAAATTCAAGCAACCAAACTAACAGATTTTCTCCACCTCTGCAGCTAGCAAGACGCTGTAAAGACAAAGGGCTCTTGGTTGGGAAGGGATAACATTTTGAGTATCTCCTCCTGACACATATCAGCCCATGACATACAAGTGCATAAACCCATTTCTAAACTGATATTGTCCAAATGAGGGACAGAGCAATAGGGGTAGTATCTTCTGGCTTTGTTCTATACTTATTCATTCTTGCTATGGTTTGGGGAATCCTTTCAAGTGGGATGGTAGGAAAAATGGGGAAAATATCTGATGAGTACAACACAGCTGAAGAATTGATGCTTTTAATCTGTGGTGTTGGAGAAGATTCTTGAGAGTCCCTTGGACTGCAAGGAGATCAAACCAGTCAATCCTAAAGGAAATCAACCCTGGATATTCACTGGAAGGACTGATACTGAAGCTGAAGCTTGAATACTTTGGCCATCTGGTGTGAAGAGCTGACTCACTGGAAAAGACCCTGATGCTGGGAAAGATTGAAGGCAGGAGAGGGGGGATGTTTGGATGGCATCACCGACTTGATGGACATGAGTTTAAGCAAGCTCTGGGAGTTGGTGATGGACAGGGAATCCTGGTGTGCTGCAGTCCATGGGGTCACAAAGGGTCAGACACGACTGAGAAGTGGACAGGTGGATACTGGACAGCGTAGGTCTCTGTCATATGACTAGTACTTTGGATTTCACTCTAACTGAAACTCTTCACTATACAACTGAAACACTGTGAATCAACTATACTTCAATTAAAAAAATAGACACACATAAAATTTGAATCCTGGTTCTGCTCCTTAATTGAAAAGTAGGGTAAGCTCCCAGAAACTCAGGTTTTAAATCTGTCAGGTAAAGATAGCAACAAATTATGAGGATTAAGCAGGAAATGGTGGGATAAGAAACTAAAATGTATTAACAATTCCATAAACGTTAGGAATTATTATTCATACTCTTGTACCTTGTCAGGGACTGTAACAAGCACTAGAGGAACAGAAATGAGAGATACAGGCCCTGTCCTCAAAGAGAGAAAGAAAATAGTCAAGAGTATGGGGAGGGCTGAGAAAAAGGCTGGAGGTCTTGGTGGAGGATTGGAAAGTAAGAGTATGTACAAGGCTATGGTCAGGAAAGAAGCTGATGGGAGGAAAGCCAGAAATCAAAATACAAAAAAAAATTTATTCTGATTTCTTGCTTTTGGTGGAAAATGTTAGATACATTTCTCTGTTATGCTTTTCTCCAAAATTTCTATTGTGTGTTTTTGTTTTGTTTTTGTTTCTTTGCTTTACTATTCATATTTATGTAACAATTTAGTTTTTATCATTAAACAATAAATATAAAGAAAATCACCAAAGATCATGAACACATAAACAGAAATTAAAGAGAAAAGTCATTTCAGAAGGTGTTACTTTTTTTACTTAAGTAGAAACAATACCCAAAAGGCCAGGGCCCTGATTCTTAAGAATAATAACAGTTCCTGATGACTGAGCATTCCTAAGAATGAGACATGGGCACAAACATTATCTCACTAAGTTACATCTTCACAAATCTGTGGGGAAATGATTTCCAGACCAGGTTTAAGGACTAGGATGTTGACGCTTGGCAGCCAAGTTACATCATCAAGGCCCCACAGTTGACAAGGCAGAGCAGGAATAAACTGTGGGTCACACTGACACCTGGGCTAAACTCTCAAACATTCTAGCCCTGTATGCCTCCTGAATGGCTTCCTGGGAATCTTTACACATTGCAAGTTCTCTCCAGATTCTTTTTCTTTAATCAACCAACACTGCACCTTGGAGACAAAGGCATATAAAGTGGAATATACATAGATACAAAGCTTAGCACTATTCTGTAAACACACTCTCTGGAGTGTGTACCTAGAACATGCTCCAAGGAAGGATGGAAACCACCAGAACAGAACCAAAACATGCTGAGGTCAAGGAATGTTTAATCTTTGCTCAGATGTGCTTTCAAATATTATTGGCAGAGCCAAGAATCAAACAGTGTTATTTATTTACAGAGTTATTTTATGTATACAAGCATGTATACAAGCATTTTCCTATTAAGAAGCATTAAAAATAATGCAGGGTATGTTTCTAAAGCTTTGCATCCAAGGATATGAAAGGACTTTACAGACATGCCCTTTATTTCTACTAACTAATCTCACATGGCCATTTCAGCAATGAGTACCATCAAAACATAAAACTTGGGAATCTAAGCTAATTTATTTTCTACTGTAACCATAAGTCATAAATCTAATAGCCAGAGGAAATCCTTAAATATGGGGACTGAATGTGCTAAAAAGTACTTCCCATTTTTCCTGAAAGGGATACCCTTGAAAAATTTTTTTCAATTGTGATAAAATATACATAAAATTTGCTAGATTAACCACTTTAAGTGCACAGTCCAGTGATGCTAAATACATTCACATTGTTGTACAGTCATCACCACCACCCTGCCACAGATCTCCCTTCATCATAAAGAACTGAAACTCTGTACCCATTAAACAACAACTCCCCTCTCCTGGACACTCCTGGCACCCACCATTCTACATCCTGTATCCATGAATTTGCTATTCTAGGTAACTCAGTATTTGTCCTTTGTAAATGACTTATTTCACTTAGCTTAATTTTTTCAAGGTTCATTTTCTTCTTTACTAAAGCTAAGTAATATTCTACTGTATGTATACTCACCACTATGGACTATGGAATGAGGTTCGTGACATTGTACAGGAGAAAGGAATCAAGACCATCCCCATGGAAAAGAAATGCAAAAAAGCCAAATGGCTGTATGGGGAGGCCTTACAAATAGCTGTGAAAAGAAGAGAGGCGAAAAGCAAAGGAGAAAAAGAAAGATATAAGCATCTCAATGCAGGGTTCTAAAGAATAGCAAGAAGAGATAAGAAAGCCTTCTTCAGCAATCAGTGCAAAGAAATAGAGGAAAAGAACAGAATGGGAAAGACTAGAGATCTCTTCAAGAAAATTAGAGATACCAAGGGAACATTTCATGCAAAGATGGGCTCGATAAAGGATAGAAATGGTATGGACCTAACAGAAGCAGAAGATATTAAGAAGAGGTGGCAAGAATACATGGAAGAATTGTACAAAAAAGATCTTCATGACCCAGATAATCATGATGAGGTGATCACTAATCTAAGCCAGACATCTTGGAATGTGAAGTCAAGTGGGCCTTAGAAAGCATCACTAAGAACAAAGCTAGTGGAGGTGATGGAATTCCAGTTGAGCTGTTTCAAATCCTGAAAGATGATGCTGTGAAAGTGCTGCACTCAATATGCCAGCAAATTTGGAAAACTCAGCAGTGGCCACAGGACTGGAAAAGGTCAGTTTTCATTCCAATTCCAAAGAAAGGCAATGCCAAAGAATGCTCAAACTACCGCACAATTGCACTCATCTCACACGCTAGTAAAGTAATGCTCAAAATTCTCCAAGCCAGGCTTCAGCAATATGTGAACCGTGAACTCCCTGATGTTCAAGCTGGTTTTAGAACAGGCAGAGGAACCAGAGATCAAATTGCCAACATCCGCTGGATCATGGAAAAAGCAAGAGAGTTCCAGAAAAACATCTATTTCTGCTTTATTGACTATGCCAAAGCCTTTGACTGTGTGGATCACAATAAACTGTGGAAAATTCTGAAAGAGATGGGAATACCAGACCACCTAACCTGCCTCTTGAGAAATCTGTATGCAGGTCAGGAAGCAACAGTTAGAACTGGACATGGAACAACAGACTGGTTCCAAATAGGAAAAGGAGTACGTCAAGGCTGTATATTGTCTCCCTGCTTATTTAACTTATATGCAGAGTACATCATGAGAAACGCTGGACTGGAAGAAACACAAGCTGGAATCAAGATTGCCGGGAGAAATATCAATAACCTCAGATATGCTGATGACACCACCCTTATGGCAGAAAGTGAGGAGGAGCTAAAAAGCCTCTTGATGAAAGTGAAGGAGGAGAGCGAAAAAGTTGGCTTAAAGCTCAACATTCAGAAAACGAAGATCATGGCATCCGGTCCCATCACTTCATGGGAAATAGATGGGGAAACAGTGGAAACAGTGTCAGACTTTATTTTTGGGGGCTCCAAAATCACTGCAGATGGTGACTGCAGCCATGAAATTAAAAGACGCTTACTCCTTGGGAAAAAAGTTATGACCAACCTAGATAGTATATTCAAAAGCAGAGACATAACTTTGCCGACTAAGGTCCATCAAGTCAAGGCTATGGTTTTTCCAGTGGTCATGTATAGATGTGAGAGGTGGACTGTAAAGAAAGCTGAGTGCTGAAGAATTGATGCTTTTGAACTGTGGTGTTGGAGAAGATGCTTGAGAGTCCCTTGGACTGCAAGGAGATCCAACCAGTCCATTCTGAAGGAGATCAGCCCCGGGATTTCTTTGGAAGGAAAGATGCTAAAGCTGAAACTCCAATACTTTGGCCTCCTCTTGCGAAGTGTTGACTCATTGGAAAAGACTCTGATGCTGGGAGGGATTGGGGGCAGGAGGAGAAGGGGATGACAGAGGCTGAGATGGCTGGATGGCATCACGGACTCGATGAACATGAGTCTGAGTGAACTCCGGGGATGGTGATGGACAGGGAGGGCTGGCGTGCTGCGATTCATGGGGTGGCAAAGAGTCAGACACGACTGAAAGACTGAACTGAACTGAACTGAACTGATGATAATTCCATCATTAACTTTTCAGAGCAACCACTGAGTTGATTTCCATAGTAGCTGGACTATTTTACATTCCTATCAGCAATGAACAAGGATTCTGATTTCTCTACATCCTTACCAATACTTATCATTTTCATTTTTTTCTCTTTTCTTTGATAGCAGACATCTTAAGGGGTGTGAGGTGGCATTTCACTAGAGTCTGAAAAGAATATCTTGGTTTTAAAATTACTTAGAGTAATTCCAGGTATTTTTGAAGTCACGGGTAGGTAGCAACAGTTGTACCCAAGTCCACATTCACCTTCCTTTGGGTGCCATGTTGTACATGCTTCCTGATAAACAGGTATTTCAGGACACATTGCACCCACATCCCAGGAAGTACATTTTCCTGGTTCATTGTCTCTCCTCTCCTCTCTGTTTCTCATCTCAAGAGGGTATTTTTCTGAGCTTCTTTTGATGGGCAAATGATTACTAAGTATATAAATAAAAAACTCAATTTTTTTTTAAAATAAGCAAGTCTGTCAAACCAGAGGGCAGGATGATAGATGAGGACACAGGGATTAGGTTGCCCTTGGCTATATACCTGGAGGATAGTAATTTCTCAGTAAATATCACGGAATTATGTTCAGTGAATGAACCACAAGGAAAGACAGGAGTGTCTACTCGTCCATATAATCCAGTCTCCAAAACTTTCCCTGAAAGTTATACTACTTTATGAAGAAGAAGAAAAGAAAACAGAATCAGAGCCCAGGAAGAGACTGCCAACTCAACACTCCACCATCATAGCAGGCACATATGGGTCTACATGAAGCACTTCATACTCACTGACCTATTTTGTCCTCACAACAGATTGAGGGTTAGGTTGGTCCTGTTATCTGCCTTGTAAGACAGAGAAAACCAAGATACATAGAGACAGAATTCTGAGTCCCCTGCTCTTCCTCAGTATTCTGTATTTCCTCCCTGGTGAAAATTATTCATTAATGGCTAAACTGTCAGTCTCTCCAAAGCATCTATATATCCTATAATTCTCAAAGCCCCACAATTTCACAGAAAGTTCTCCGAGGAGATATCACTTTTTAAAAGATGTCCTCATTTCCTACAGCAAAATTATATCTGTAAGACATTTATTAATAAAATTCATGTTTCCCTATAGGAAATTCTCTAGTGCTAAGCAAACCATTTATCCTTCTGTTCTCAGAATTATATGATTATCAGTGGATAACACTGTGGACACTGAGGAAGTCTGAGTCCATAAATCTATCTCAGTAAGTTATTAAATCACATGCATACAAAACTAACAGATAAAAACAAAATAAAACCTGGTATCCAATGAAAGTGTTCGTTGAAAATACCTCCTGCTAAAAATATGCTCTATTGGAAAAAAAAAGGATCAACTCATTCACTTAACTTGAAAAGACCAATCAAATTAAAAGCACTTAAACTTTAGACACCTTATAAAAAGAACATGTGAGACTGCTCTGCTGTGCATACCTGAAGTGCAACTGACATTTTCTTCCTTAAATCGTGAAGTCCAATACTGGTTGTCAAGATTCCATCAATATAAATGTCACGTTCAGGTTCTGACAATCTAAAAAGGGCAGCAATGAGGGAATTTTTCCCAGCTCCTGTTCTTCCCACAATGCCAACCTGTAAAGACACCCAGGGGGATGAAGAATTAACAGGATGCACAAAACCCAGGAGAACCCTGATTGTTGAAGATGAATTTTAAAAGTTCTATTATATGTAAAGAATAGTCTATAAGTTTCTCAAGCAAGGCCCTGCTGACACTTTGGACCAGATAATTCACTGTTGAGGGTCGGGGGCCTGTCCTGTATACTGTAGGATGATTAACAGTAGCCATGAACCCACTAGACACCAGAGGCAACCCCCAAACTGTGGCAACCAAAACTGACAGAAATTCACAAACGTCCCTGAATGAGGCCACCATCATCCCAAGAATACACAATATAAACTACAGTGACTTTCATGCCTTCTATTCAGATTTCCCTGAGTAAATGCTTACTATGCAGAAAAATTGCTTGTTTTCTATAATTTTCACATAGTATCCATTATGTGGTATGTTAGAGGGGGAGACACATATGTGTATGTGTTATATATGTGTGTGTGTTCGTGTGTATGTATGTAACTAACATCCATAAATAAAGGAAGAAGATGACTTAAATAATCTGACTGTAGTGAAAACCCAGCAGTCTCCTAAGTGGTCCATAATAAGTCAATTTTAAATTAGTTTTATTCCTACTCCCTGTGTAATTTGACCTTGAGAATTACATGGGTAATTTTACAGAGATATCAACAAGTCAAGTCAGAAGGATTATACACAAACAAGTATTCACTTTCTCAGGGGTATGTTATTTATTTAAGAGGAATTATTCTTCGGCAGAAAAATGAAATCACTTCCTGATATTAAATACCTTAATTATATTTTATCTTGAAAGGAAATATCTTCACATATAAAATGCAGGTATCAGTCTTGAAAGACAGAGGCCAGTAGACAAAATGTACATAATGAGATCAACAACAACACAGATAATATTTGCTATTTACATGGGACCTTTCATCAGAGCAGTTCAAAAGACATTTTATTAATACATTAATACTTAAAATTGAACCTTGGAAAAACACATGTCAAGCATCAGTCTATTTATTAAAAGCAAAGCAGAAAGAAATTAAATGCACTAACAGCAAGGTTAAAGAATCAATACAATGTAGGTAAAATGCTGGTGGTTGGTAGCTTAGTCACTAAGTCATGTCCAACTCTTGCAACCCATGGACTGTCACCTGCCAGAATCCTCTGTCCATGGGATTCTCCAGGCAAGAATACTGGAGTGGGTTGCCATTTCCTTTTCCTAGGTAAAATGCTGGTGGGGGATAAAACCAAATCAAATATATATGCAGAAACTGGCATTTTTTACCAATGAATTTTAAAGTGAAAGAAAGCATTTGATGATCAGTCATGTCCAACTCTTTGCGACCCCATGGACTGTGCCAGGCTTCTCTGTCCATGGAATTCTCCAGGAAAGAATACTAGAGTGGGTTGCCATTTCCTAATCCAGGGGATCTTACTGATCCAGGGATGAAACCTGGGTCTCCTACCTTGCAGGCAGATTCTCTACCGTCTGAGCCACGCAGCAAGCCCAACTAAAAATTCTCTGAAGGAAGCTTTCCAAGAGATGGTTTCATCTCTATGTAAAATCTGGAATTGATGAGAGTGTAAGATATGCTTGAATCATTTGTAAATCAGTAATGTTTTAAAACTCATGGCTTTAAATAAAGAAACAACTAAGTCTTTCTGAGCAATATAATCAGAATGCTTAGAACTTTTCATGTTTCCTGATTCGAAAACCTCTGAAGTTTCACATCTTAGTCTGTCAAATCAATCATGGCACTTCAAAAAAGAATTTATCTTTATAGAAGTTAAACGTAAGAAAAGTGGGTTCAGCTACTTTTATTATCTTATAAAGATAATGCAATGACTATAAGATATTTTGATATTGTTCAGTAGTGTCTGACTCTTTGTGACCCCATGAACTGCAGCATGCCAGGATTCCCTGTCCTTCCCTATCTCCTGGAGTTTGCTCAAACTCATGTCCATTGAATCAGTGATGCCACCCAACTATTTCATCCTTTGTCGTCCCCTTCTCCTCCTGCCTTCAGTCTTTCCCAGTATCAGGGTCTTTTCCAATGAGTTGACTCTCTGTGTCAGGTGGCCAAAGTATTGGAGCTTCAGCATCAGTTCTTCCAATGAATATTCAGGGCTGATTGCCTTTAGGATTGACTGGTTTGATCTCCTTGCTATTCAAGGGACTCTCAAGAGTCTTCTCCAGCACCCCAGTTCAAAAATATAAAGTCTTCAGTGCCCAGCCTTCTTTATGACCCAACACTTACATCCGTACATGACTACTGGAAAAACCATAGCTTTGACTATACGCACGTTTGTCAGCAAAGTAATGTCTCTGTGTTTTAATATTACGTCTAGGTTTGTCATAGCTTTTCTTCTAAGGAGCAAGTGTCTTCTAATTTCATGGCTGCAGTCACCATCCACAGTGAGTTTCGGAGACTAAGAAAATAAAATCTATCACTTTTTCCATTGTTTCCTAATCCATTTGACATGAAGTGATGGAACCAGATGCTGTGATCTTAGTTTTTTGTATGTCGAGTTTTAAGCCAGCTTTTTCACTCTCCCCTTTCACCTTCATCAAGAGGCTCTTTAGTTCCTGTTTGCTTTCTGCCATTTGGGTGGTATCATCTGCTTATCTGAGGTTACCGATATTTCTCCTGGCAGTCTTGATTCCAGCTTGTGCTTCATCCAGCCCAGCATTTCGCATGCTGTACTCTGCATGTAAGTTGAATAAGCAGGGTAACAATACACAGCCTTGAGGTACTCCTTTCCCAGTTTTGAACCAGTCCATTGCTCCATGTCCAGTTCTAACTGTTGCTTCTTGATCTTCATACAGGCTTCTCAGGACATTTTGTACCTTATGTTAAACCCTAATTCATATAATATAGATGGGCCATTCTCTGCATACAGGCAGGTCATAGTATGTATGTGGCTCATGCATTCTCCTACAGGCAGGCCTCAAAGATATTCTGAATATAAAAATAAACCAAGTTATATGAATGTTTTCTCTGTGCAAATAAAAGTTATGTTTATACTATACTGTAGTCTAGTGATGTACAATAGCATTATATATAAAAAATGTACATACCTCAATTTCAAATACTTTATTGTTAAAAGAATGCTAACCATCTAAGCAGAGAGTTCCAGAAAAACATCTATTTCTGCTTTATTGACTATGCCAAAGCCTTTGACTGTGTGGATCACAATAAACTGTGGAAAATCCTGAAAGAGATGGGAATACCAGACCACCTAACCTGCCTCTTGAGAAATCTGTATGNTGAATATACTGTTATATGTGCTTTCATTTCATATTTCATAAAAATTTACTTTAATGGTTGCATAATATTATAGTACATGTGATCATTTATTTAACAAATTCTCAACTGCTTGATATTTAGGCAGCATCCAACAGTTAGCTATTATAAATAACTCTGCCTTAAATATCCCTGAAGCTAAATCTTTGCAAACAACCTGAATCATTTTCTTCACATAAATTCTCAGATGTGGAATTGCTGAGAGTCAAATATGAACCCCTTGAACAGCAAGTATGCATTCGCTGGACAGCAAGGAGATCAAACCAGTCAACCCTAAAGGAAATCAATCCTGAATATTCATTGGAAGGACTGATGCTGAAGCTCCAATACTTTGGCCACCTGACACAGAGAGTCAACTCATTGGAAAAGACCCTGATGCTGGGAAAAATTGAAAACAGGAGGAGAAGGGGACGAAGGATGAGATGGCTGGATGGCATCACTGATACAATGAACGTGAACTTGGGCAAACTGCAGGAGATGGTGAGGGATAGAAAAGCCTGGTGTGTATCAGTCCATGGGGTCACAAGGAGTCGGGCATGACTAGGTGACTGAACAACAATAAGGTATGAACATTTTCAGAGGAAGCTGTTAAGCTGCTAACCTACCCTCCAGAAGTATGATACCATTTTCTGCTCCCACCCATTTCCCTGCATGTTCACAAATCCAGGTGATATAGCTTTGTTTTAATCTACATCAATTTGATTCCAAGAAGTGAAATCACTTTCCCAGGATGTCTTGCTGGAGGCATAACAGCTCCTGGCTCCCTGCCCCCTGCACCTGCCCACTCTGGTCCATGTGCTCTCACTTCTCAGATTAAACTCCTGAATGCCAGCTCAGCACCCAACACTCCACCCAGGATGCCTCTTCTACAAAACTGTCCTCTCTAACCTCTCCATTCTTGATGTACATGAGTCAGCGTCCTTGGCATCACTAGTGGTGAGGGTTGAATGTAAAAATGTGTGTTACACACTCTGTAGTTCATTTTCCTTAGTGCTTTGCAGGTGTCTAGTTCTTCATTCACTGTATCAGGACATCATGCTTTTGCTTATCCTGGTCCCACCTCCTGGAATGCCTTTCACATGCATTTCCACCTGCTGAAACCCTAACCACACATCACTAAGTCTGTTTCACATGTCTAATTCCTTGGAAATGCTCTCTGTGTCTCATGTGGGTTTGTTTCAACTCTAACAGATGTTATGTCATTTTTTATATACATCTATAAAAATTGTGACCTCATTCTAGCTTACAAAGCTAATATAGCCATTTTCTTGTTTCTTCAACTAGACTGTATATGTTGACATCAGGATCTGTATTGGATTTGACTCTTTCTTATTTGTATTGCCTGTGGAGCCCTGAGACAAAGAAACTTCCACTGGGAGCTGAGATTTTTAACTCAAGCCAGATAAATTTATGGGAAATCTATTACCATATTATTTAGGTATAAGATAAATCAGACAGAAACAGACACAGCAGATGGATCCTATAGCCATAAATACAACTTCAAACGGCCAACACCTCATTCTCATGGGACAGATAACACCTTCCACAGTGTAAGTGGTTATGGTCATTTTACACCCTATGAAAATGATGACCATTTTTGTTCAAGTATTTACTCTTGGTGCTTTACGTGTCTTATCTCAAATTGTACATCAGGCCTACAGGTTACATCCTTTCACTTCCATTTTGCATAAGAAAAGATTGAGGCTTAGATAAATTAGTCTGTCTGGATATCAGAGCCTGTAAGTAGCAGGATGGGACTCAAATCCACATCTGTTGGCCTCTTTTCCATCTGCTGATGGGCCTCATTATCCCCTGGATGGCCTGACAACTTATCATGCCCCTCTGTGTAGACAGAACAGAGAAAGTGGGGAGAGGTATAGTTGTAGTTAAGGGAACAGGCCTACGATAGAGATCTTATGGTCAGAGAGTTAAAGCATGACGTAGATACAGGCATATACGTAATGAGTGAGAGCGAAGAGGGTACCTGAGGGCAGGTGGACCAGCTGTCAGCAGAAAGAACCAGCACTCACAGCTGGACTGAGAGAGAAACCTGCGTAAGTGGGACACATGGTGCCTGGGGAACAGGCCAAGCAGACCTCGTGCCCTGCTTGGGGCAGCAAGACTCATTTGTGATCCCATCAGGTGGTGAAACAGTCGAATATATTGCTGCATGGGGCTGTCTCTGACTCCAGGTCCAGGCAGGGCTGAGTCTGGGAAATCCCTCCAGTCCCTGCAGGAGGCTGGTGTGGGGAAGGACAGACAGCAGGATGAAAACTGCCTGTGATGAAGACAGACTCCACTGGAAAGACACAAATAATGTGGTGGAATCACACAGAATTAGATTATAATGTAAAAGTGCAACTTATAGAGCGTAAAAGTAAGTAAATCTAGGGACACAGAACAGTCTAGAGCCTCTTGCTCAGTCACAACAGAGATTTGGGAATTCTTGAGTTCAATTTCAAACTGTCAAAGGACATTTCTTGAGAATCAAAAATGTCACTCATCAAAAACTGTCCATGGGAGAGAAAGGAAGAGGTTATGTTCAGATACGAATCTGAGTCAAGAGGTCTGGGTGAGCCTGAGGCTCTGCATTTCTAAGAAGCTCCAGGAGAGGCAGGTTCTACTGGCCCTGACACCACAGTCTGAGTCACAGGGAATTAGGAAGCCAGCAGGGGAAGGGAATAATCTGGGAGTGAAGGGATCGGTTTTTAAGAAAATACTATGTAAAAAAGGGAAAAAGTAGTAAACTAATATTTTTGCACATTATAGCATGGTCTACTAAGCCTCTGTAAAAATGTATCATCAAAATAACAGCTGTGAGCAAAAACAAAGCAAAATCAATCTATCTCAAGAGCTGGACAATACTTTATTGTTCAGGACTCTCTAAAATGATCAAATCAATCACAAAATCATCTAAATGAAAAAAATGCAGCCCATGTTTAGACTCTAACCAGGAAGTCTAGGGTGCTATTTACTTCATGTTGATTTTTTTTTCTGTTTGGCTGTGCTGGGTCCTGATTGCTTTGCCCGAGCTGTCTCTAGTTGTGACAAGTGGGGGCTACTCCTGCAGTGAACAGGCTTCTCACTGAGGGGGCTTCTGTTGTTGCTGAGCAAAGACTTCAGGAGTTGTGGCATGTAGGATCAGGAGTTGTGGTGCAGGGCTTAGTTGCTCAGTGGCATGTGGAATCTTCCCAGACCAGGGATTAAACCAGTGTCTCCTGCCTTGGCAGGCAAATTTTTATCCACTAAGTCCTAGTTCTTTATTTTCACTTGCTATTTTTTCTGTGAATTAAAATTCTGCATAGTACCTACTATACACTCCTACTGATTGTAACTTCTAGGAATTGGGATAGAAGAAGAAATGAGGGAAAAAGAATAAAGCCCCCCTTCTGCTGGGTTGGCTCATTCCCATGTCCCCACCCCCCCAGGCTGGGCAACAGCTTCTCTCAATCAAATCCAACACCAAAGGCATGTTCTGGAGTGACGGGGACTGGGACAGGTGAGCAGGAGAGGGAACCTGGGTTATACACAGGCGGAGTGAAATCAATTCATGAACACACTGCCTGGGTATCACTTCCAAACACAGAAATGAAGCTAACAATGATATTGAGAGTGGAACAAGGCACAGATCAAAAGTCAAGTTCTCCAAATTCAATTTTCCCTCAAACATTTTAGAATCTCAATGATCCTATGATTTACAGGTTTTAAGAAGGAAAAAGAATAATCTGTTATGTTCCTAAGTTGTATTACAGAGATTCTTACATAATTCATATTTTATGCTTTGTGGAAAATTTAAGACAAGTGCAGGTTAACAGAATTACTTTTACAACAGAAAATCTGACAGACACATTGTCTGAGTGTAAGTAAACATCACAAACAGTGCTCTCAGGGACAAAATTGTATCAAGAGCTGTGATTAATGTCTTCCTTACACAGCAGTTCACCTTTTTCCTGACCTACAATGAAACTGGAAATAAATAGGACCAGCTTTTGCTCTGTGACTAACTGAAGCTTCTCCCTGGGTAACATTCAGGCATTAAGTTGAATATTCTTTTATGTTACAAGGGTTTCATTCATTCAGTTCAGTTCAGTTCAGTTCAGTCGCTCAGTCGTGTCTGACTCTTTGCGACCCCATGAACTGCAGCATGCCAGGCCTGCTTGTCCATCACCAACTCCCAGAGTTTACCCAAACTCATGTCCATCGAGTCGGTGATGCCATCCAACCATCTCATCCACTGTCGTCCCCTTCTACTCCTACCCCCAATCCTGCTCAGCAGCAAGGTCTTTTCCAGTGAGTCAACTCTTCGCATGAGGTTGCCAAAGTATTGAAGTTTCAGCTTCAGCATCAGTCCTTCCAATGAACATCCAGGACTGATCTTTAGGAAGGACTGGTTGGATCTCCTTGCAGTCCAAGGGACTCTCAACAGTCTTCTCTAACATCACAGTTCAAAAGCATCAATTCTTTGGTGCTCAACTTTCTTCACAGTCCAACTCTGACATCCACACATGACCACTGGAAAAACCATAGCCTTGACTGGCCAGACCTTTGTTGACAAAGTAATGTCTCTACTTTTTAATATGCTATCTAGGTTGGTCATAACTTTCCTTCCAAGGAGTAAGCATCTTTTTAATTTCATGGCTGCAATCACCATCTGCAGTGATTTTGGAGCCCCAAAAAATAAAGTCTGACATTGTTTCTGCTGTTTCCCCATCTATTTGCCATGAATTGATGGGACCAGATGCCATGATCTTAGTTTTCTAAATGTTGAGCTGTAAGCCAACTTTTTCACTCTCCTCTTTCATTNTTTCATGGCTGCAATCACCATCTGCAGTGATTTTGGAGCCCCAAAAAATAAAGTCTGACATTGTTTCTGCTGTTTCCCCATCTATTTGCCATGAATTGATGGGACCAGATGCCATGATCTTAGTTTTCTAAATGTTGAGCTGTAAGCCAACTTTTTCACTCTCCTCTTTCATTTTCATCAAGAGGTTTTTTAGTTCCTCTTCACTTTCTGCCATAAGGGTGATGCCATCTGCATATCTGAGGTTATTGTTATTTCTCTTGGCAATCTTGATTCCAGCTTGTGTTTCTTCCAGCCCAGCATTTCTCATGATGTACTCTGCATATAAGTTAAATAAGCAGGGTGACAATATACAGCCTTGATGTACTCCTTTTCCTATTTGGAACCAGTCTGTTGTTCCATGTCCAGTTCTAACTGTTGCTTCCTGACCTGTATACAGGTTTCTCAAGAGACAGGTCAGGTGGTCTGGTATTCCCATCTCCTTCAGAATTTTCCATAGTTTATTGTGACCCATACAGTCACTGGCTTTGACATAATCAATAAAGCATTACAGCTATTTTCCACTAGATGGGTCTGTGTGGTGCTAAGAGTTTTAAAGAGTAGTTCTTTCAGTTATTTACAGAGTTTTCACGGTTTGTTTGTGTGTGTGTGTGTGTGTGTGTGTGTGTGTGTGCTAGTTCCTGCTTGCTCACACCTGTGTTACTCACCCACCCCCACAACCAGCAGTCCCTCAGCACCCTGTCTGTGCCCTGCAGAATGCTACTTTCTGGGAACAAATATGAAAACAAGATGCTCCCTCATTTTAAAAAGCCTCAAGGTACTATGAGATACAGATCCCAAATTACAAAGCATCCTACAGGTGCTCTCTTTTCTTTTCATTATGATAAAATTCACATAACATAAAATTTAACTATTTAACCATTTTTAAGTAGACAATTCGGTATTCGGTACATTCATATTGCTGTGCAACCAAGCTTGAGAATTTTTTCTGCCTCATAAAACTGAAATTCTTACCCATTAAACAAACAATTCCCCATTTCCCCTCCCCCAGTCCCTGGAGACCATCACCCTACTTCCTGTCTTCTTGAATTTGACAGATCTAGGAATCTCACATAAATGGAATCAGAGTATTCATTCCTTTTGTGTCTGGCTTATTTCATTTAGCAAGATGTCATCAAGGTTTATCCACAGGTCAGAGTTTTCTTCCTTTTTAAGTCTGAATAATACTTTATTGCAAAGATTTAGTTCCTTCCAAGTTTTGGCTGCTATAGATATAGGTGTGCCATAAACACTATCTTAAAAGAATATATAAGACACTAAGGAAGAACTTGGGGTCTCAAAGATGTGTTAGGGTTGACTCAGAAAATGAGATTTTCACCATCCAGATGATGGAGGGCCTGGGTCTCTGAGGTAGAGGGCCAGCATCCACACTGGGAAAAGGGAGGACATGATGCCTTGGGAGAAACTACACACGATCCCAGTGTAGGGGGGCAGGTGTGTCAGACACAACTGGCTGCAGAGCAAGGTGGGAAAGAGCTCCTAATGCCTTGTCTATTTCGGTTCAGTCTCTTCTTCAAAATTCTGTCCTGATCCCAGCTAAGAGCCTCAAACTCAATGTGGAAGGAACATCACCAGCAGACATGGATGCTGACTGGTCCAGGTCACAGGCCTCTTTGCCATCTCCCACACAGATCTTCTCTGCTCCCATCAATTTGCTTTTGACTTTGAGCCAATCTCTAGACCTTGCCTCCATCTGATACCATGATTCCTCACTGCTGACTGGGTCATTATTGAGGCTTTTCTCTGGTGGACACAAGCTCACCCCACGGCCCCTGCGGGAGTGGACTCGAGGCTATGCTATGGTTCCAGCAGCAGCTCAGCAGGCCAGTAAGGATCAGATCTGTGCTAAAGAAAGAATCCATCTATGGGGGTGGGGGGTTAGGGGGCTGGCAGCCCAGTGTGGGTGAGTGGAGGACAAGGCTACAGGAAGGCCTAAGGGACAGGGAAGGACGCTGAAACCAGAGGGCACCATGGGAGGAAGAGAAGATTTCAGAAATACAAACAAGAAAAAATATAAAGGAATGAGATATTGGAGAGTTAGGGCCAGGAAGACAAGGCTGACATCCCAGATTTTGTATGAATAATCAGGTGTCACATATAGATAGTGTACTGAGTCACGTTAAGATGGTGCCCTGGATCCCAGGGCCCATCAACCATCATGAGGGAGCTCACAACACAGTGAAGAAATTTCCTGGGATCCCCATTCCATGGTCAGTTTCCAAGAAAGATTCACCTACAGTGTCACTGATCTAATCTGCATCCATAGGACAGAGTCCCCCTGACACACTGACAAGGAAGCCAAGAGCAGATGTTGTGCTAAATCTTTAGCTGGATTTTAAAGAGGCAAATGGCTTAAACTAACCTTTCGTCCTGGGTAAAAGTCTAGATACATGTCCCACAATACCAGAGGCCCATCCGACGTATGCCTGAAGTTCACATTGTTTAAGAAAATAATCCCTTTGCTGGGCCAGGATGGCGGTGGATGATACTCAAGTTCCCAGGGCGCTTCTTTCACAAGGTCTGTGTATTCAATCACTCTTTCCACTGAAATCATCTGAAACACGTATGACATCTCATGAGTTAGTATCAGAGGGTCTTGCTTATGGATATTTAGAGATTGTAAATGAAACCTTCTGCTTTTCTATGGTTCAGAACAACTTAGATCTCAGATTCACAAAGGACAGAAGTAGGAGTCTGATGAGGCCTTGGATGATTTGAAAACTTGTTCATTATCTTCAACACTTTTACATACGACTACTTCCTTCAATTTTATATTAAAGTTAAAAAATTAAATAAATTCATGGTAAAATTTTATTGATCCTCCTTTCACATCTGAATTTTTAAAAAAAGAATTTTTTCAAATTAAAGAATACTTTTGGACACCAATTAGTAATGTGTGGCCACAGAAGGGCCACATGTTACAGATGAACAGAACTGGATGGTCATCAAACTTTATTTTAATAATCGGTCATTTTCTACTCTGTTTTGAGCTTTCCTGATAGCTCAGTTCGTAAAGAATTTGCCTGCAATGCAGGAGATGCTGGTTAAATTCCTGGGTTGGGAAGTTCCCATGAAGAAGGGATAGGCTACCCACTCCAGTATTTTAGGGCTTGCCTTTGGCTCAGCTGGTAATGAATCATCCTGCAATGCAGGTGACCTGGGTTTGATCCCTGGGTTGGCAAGATCCCCTGGAGAAGGGAAAGGCTATCCACTCCAGTATTCTGACCTGGAGAAGTCCATGGACTGTATAGTCCATGGGGTCAAAAAGAGTTGGACATGACTGAGAGACTTTCACTACTTCTACTCTGTTAGAAGAAAGAAATGGAAAAACTTCATTTTTATTGCTTTTCTCCCTTTAGGAGAAGGTACAAATATTGAAAAGTGAATAATATATACATTGATTAAGGTCTTCTAAACAACCATGACTCCACACCTTAGAGAGCACATTCTGAGAGGGAGCCTACCCTACCCAGGAAGAAGGGCCACCAGCAAGTTTGGTGCTCAACTCACACAAGAATAAATGATAAAATGGGGGAGGGGTGGAGAAACATAATAATTAAATAAACCTCAAAATACTGGATTATTTTCTTTTACCAAAAATGAGGAATTACCCATTAAGAAACAAATGCAAACAAGCTGCTAATAAATTAGCTTATATTGTCTCCAGAATTTCAGAACCTCCCTCCTACAGAGACATTTATTGTATTTGAAGACAGTTTATGATGAATACAAAACCTTCTGACATAGCATACACATGACTGAGAAATAATATGTATATATTTTATTTTACATTAACGTTAAGCACATGGAAAGTGAAAGTTGCTCAGTCATGCCTGACTCTTTGCAACCCCATTGACTGTAGCCAGGCTCCTCTGTCCATGGGGATTCTCCAGGCAAGAATACTGGAGTAGCCGTTCCCTTTTCCATGGGAATCTTTCCAACCCAGGGATCAAACCTGAGTCTCCTGTGGCTCCTGCATTGCAGAAGGATTCTTTACCATCTGAGCCACCAGGGAAGCCCGTAAGAAGATGCAGGAGAATGTAAAAAACTTTATAAAATTATATAAAAATCAGAGTTTTATTATTTTATATCAGAATTGCTTCTGTGTCAAATAACAGCAAGGAGACCTGAAAAGGCTAAGAACAGAAAAATAAACATCACCATGTTCTCAGCTTCCACACTTTGCCTGACACACCACTGGAACATACTGGTAAGTGTGATGGTAGTGACAGCACCAGGCCAACATGCCCAGCATCCAAAGCTAAAAGAAGAAGAAGGGTAAAGTCAGTCTACTTCTCAATCTCTCACACAGGCCCTTCTGTCACTCTACTAAGACGACTTCTTTATTTTTGTGATTTTTATTGGAATATAGTTGATTTACAAAGTTGTGTTTGTTTCAGGTATACAGTAAAGTGAATTAGCCAGACATATATGTAATCTGCTCTTTTAAAATTATTTTCCCACATAAGTCATTACAGAGTATTAAATAGAGTTCTCTGTACTATACAGTAGGTCTTTTTTAGTTAGCTATTTTATATATAGTAGTGAGAAGACTCCTTTATAATATATAAATCATTTGCATGTAATGATAGTATTACTCATTACTTCTGTTGTATGAGACAATAATAAAGTTAAAAAAAAAAAAAAACTATGAGGGACTTTCCTGGTGTTCCAATAACTGAGACTTCGAGCTCCCAATGCAGAGGGTCCAGGTTCAGTCCCTGGTCAGGGAACTAGATAGACTTCACTATCAGGGAACTAGATAGACTTCACATGCTACAACTAAAGTCCTGCCTGTTACAACTAAGACTGAAGATCCTGCATGCCCCAACTAAGACACAGTACAGCCAAGTAAATAAGTCATTTAAAAAAAATATTATGAATTTAGAAAGAACAAAGTTGTTAGACGACAAAGGATGAGATAGTTGGATGACATCACCGACTTAATGGACATGAGTTTGAGAAAACTCTGGGAGTTGGAGATGGACAGGGAGGCCTGGCATACTGCAGTCCATGGGGTCACAAAGAGTCAAACATGACTGAGAGATTGAACTGAACAAAGTTTTGTTCAGTCATTAAGTCATGTCTGACTCTGTCACCATAGACTGCAGCACACCAGGATTCCTGTTCTTCCTATCTCCCAGAGTTTGCTCAAACTCATGTCCATCAAGTCGGTGATGCCATCTAACCATCTCATCCTCTGCCACTCCCTTCCCCTGCCTTCAATCTTTCCAGCATCAGGGTCTTCTCTAATGAGTCAGCACTTCGAATCAGGTGGTCAAAGTATTGGAACTTCGGCTTCAGCATCAGTCCTTCCAGTGAATATTCAGGGTTGATTTCCTTTAGGACTAACTGGTTTGATCTACTTACAGTCCAAAGGACTCTCAAGAGTCTTCTCCAAAACCACATCTTGAACGCATCAATTCTTTGGCCCTCAGCCTATTTAATGGCCCAACTCTTATATCTGTTGACAACTCTTACGTGACTATTGGAAAAAATATACCTTCACTATGTGGATCTTTGTTGGCAAAGTGATGTCTCTGCTTTGTAATATTCTGTCTAGATTTGTCATAGTGTTCCTTCCAAGAAGCAAACATCTTTTCATTCATGGCTGCAGTCACAGTTTGAAGTGATTTTTGGAACCCAAGAAAATAAAATCTGTCACTGCTTTCAATTTTTCCCCATATGGGACCGGATATCATGATCTTAGTTTTCGAATGTTGAGTTTTAAGCCAGCTTTTTCTCTCTGCTCTGTAACTTTCATCAAGAGGTTCCTCACTGTCAGTCATTAGAGTGGTATCATATACATATCTGAGGTTATTGATATTTCCCCCAGAAATCTTGATTCCAGCTTGTGCTTCTTCCAGCCCAGCATTTTGCATGATATATTCCGCATATAAGTTAAATAAGCAAGGTGACAATATACAGCCTTGTCATTCTCCTTTTCCAGTTTTGAAGCAGTCCATTGTTCCCCGTATAGTTCTAACTGTTTCTTCTTGACTTGCATACAGGTTTCTCAGGAGACAGGTAAGGTGGTCTGGTATTCCTATCTCTTTCAGAATTTTCCACAGTTTGTTGTGATCTACACAGTCAAAGCCTTTCACACAGTCAATGAAGCAGATGTTTTTCTGGAATTCCCTTGCTTTCTCTATGATCCAGTGAATACTGGCAATTTGGCCTCTAGTTCCTCTGCTTTTTGTAAACCCAGCTTGTACAACTGGAAGTTCCTGGTTCATGTACTGCTGAAGTCTTGTTTGAAGGGATTTGAGTATAACCATACTAGCATGCAAAATGAGTGCAATTGTATGATAATTTGAACATTCTCTGGCATTGCCTTTCTTTGGGATTGGAATGAAAAGTGACCTTTTCCAACCCTGTGGCCACTGTTGAATTTTCCAAATTTGCTGGTATATTGAGTGCAGCACTTCAGCAGAATCATCTTTTAGGATTTTAAATTGCTCAGCTGGAATTCCATTACCTTCACTAGCTTTGTTTGTAGTACTGCTTTGAAGTTAAGGTCCACTTGACTTCACAGTCCAGGATGTCTGGCTTAGATGAGTGACCACATCATCATGGTTATCCAGGTCATTAAGATCTTTTTTGTACAGTTCTTCTGTGTATTCATGCCATCTCTTCCTAATATCTTCTACTTCTCTTAGGTCCTTAACATTTTTGACCTTTATCATATTAATCCCACCTGGATTGAGATACACTTGACAGTATAATATAGGTGAGGATGTCATTGTTCAGATTTATATCCTTATCCTTCAATTATCATTATGTAATTTCACTTTTGATGCCCAATGTAGCTGCAGTTGAAATCACAAAAACAAGGCAATGGTTTTTGCAAAACAAGGCAGTGCTTTTAAATCTAAAAAATTACTCTCATTTTTGCATTAAAGACTGTGAATCAGGGCTATTGCTATGGAATAGTGAAGGATAGTGAATTCATGCCACACATTCCAACAACTGCTCATCTGTGACCCACACAGCAGTGAGGATGCTGTTTTTGCTAACAGAGACTCTTTCTCACACCAGTACACCAGACTCCTACAACCAAGAGATCCAAGTAGCCCTAAAGTTAAACCTATAACCTAAGCTGTTTGGTATAGAAAGCTTAATAGCAAACTTGGTTCTCTCTATCCAACTACAGGACACTACCTGGGATGTTCAGAAGGTCATCTTGCTACAGTTATGTAGACCTCAACCCATTCAAAGAAAGATAAAAAGATAAAAGATCTTCATGAATACCTACTATAAACAAACAACTTAAGCAACCTACGGATTCAATGCAATCCCTATCAAATTACCAATGGCATTTTTCACAGAATTAGAACAAAAAAGTTTACATTTTGTACGCTGCTGCTGCTGCTAAGTCACTTTAGTCCTGTCTGGAAACACAAAATAACATGAACAGCCAATGTAATCTTGAGAAAAAACAAAGAAGAAAAAATGAAATTAGGAAGAATCATGCTCCTTGTCTTCAGATTATACTAAAAAGCTACAGTAACTGAAACTGGCACCAAATGCTAGTGGCACCAAAATCAGAAATACAGATCGACAGAATAGGACAGAAAGCCCAGATATAAACCCATGCACCTATGATCACCTATGACAAAGGAAGCAAGAACATACAATGGAGAAAAGACTGTTTCTTCAATAATTGGTGCTGGGAAAACTGGACAGCTACATGTAGAAGAATAAAATTAGAACTTTCCCTAACACCATAAACAAAAATAAATTCAAAATGGATTATAGACATAAATGTAAGACCAGACACTACAGAACTTTTAGATGAAAACATAGAGAGAACTCTCTCTGAGATAAATTGTAGCACCTCTTGGAGTAATGAAAATAAAATAAAACATAAACAAATGGGACCCAATTAATCTTAAAAGCTTTTGCACAGCAAAGAAAACCATAAAAAATACCAAAGACAACCTGAAGAATGGGGGGAAATATTTGCAAACTAAGTGACTTACAAGGGATGACTCTCCAAAATATACAAACAGCTCATGCAATTCAATATCAAAGAATAAATAAATAAACAAAATCCCCAAAAATGGGCAGAAGATTAAAAGAGATGGTCTCCAAAGAAGAAACACAGATGGCAAAAAAAAAAAAAAAAGGCATGAAAAGATGGTCAACATCTCTAATTATTAGAAAAATGCATATCAAAACTACAGTAAAAAACAATGCAAAAACTACAGTGAGGTTTCACCTCACACCAGTCAGAATGACCATCATCAAAACAATAAATACTGGAGAGGATGTGGAGAAAAGGGAACCCTCCAACACTGTTGGTGGGAATGTAAATTGGTAGAGCCACTATGGAGAAAAATATGGAGATTCCTTTAAAAACTAAAAAGAGAGCTACCATATGATCCAGAAGTCCCACTCCTGGGCATATATCCAGCGAAAACCATAATTCCAAAAGATACATCCACCCTTATGTTCACTGCAGCACTATTCACAATAGCCAGGACATGGAACCAACCTAAACGTCCATCAGCAGAGCAATGGATAAGGAAGATGCGTTATCATGCATATAGTGGAATATTACCCTGTCATAACAAAGAGTGAAATAATACCATTTGCAGCAACATGGCTGGACCCAGAGATTTTCATACTGAGTGAAGTAAGACAGAGAAAAATAGAATATGATATTGCTTATATATGGATATAACAAAAGGCTACAAATGAACTTATCTACAAAACAGAAGTAGAGTAACAGATGTAGAAAATAAACTTATCGTTAACAGGGGATAAGGGAGGGGAGGGATAAATTGGAAGACTGTGATTGACACACACATACTACTATGCCGGGGTCCAGCCCCGGGGGATCCAGGGTAATTTGAAGTGGGGACAGCGTAGATGAGGAAAACTTATTTATTAATATAAGATTAGATTAGGAAGAAATAGTGTAGTAGGAAAATTAAGTGGAGAAAAGAGGCTGAATAACTTGGTTTACGTGGAAAGCCAATAAAGTTCCAGACAAGGAACTTGCACCATCTACGTTGCCGGCACCCGTTTGAATATCGGAGAGTACCCTGCCTTGGGCTTTCTCTCTTACGGATCTTAGAAGCCGGGACAAGTAAGTAGACATGGCAAGCCTCCACGTCCCAGATGGGAATTCAGCCTAAAATTAGAGTAAAGAGGAGACACGGGGGAAACCAGTCTTTCCAATGACTGGCCCGGCCCCTATTGTCTAGAAAGGCCTTTTATACCTTTCTGATTGTACATAGAGATCAATGGGTAATACAAAATTGTGCAGCGTTTACAGCCCAGACTCTTATCAAAAACCAGGCTTTTCTCTCTGCGTACCTAGTTGTATACACAAGTCTTAGGTGATGTACGTCATCTTCTGGCCAAAAGGGCCAATTAACATTTTACAGCCTTTTTTTCTGATAATGGTTTGTCAACCAGAAGACTTATTTGTGTTGATCTTCCCAAAGTCTGTTGCCACTCTCAAAAAGCACTAAATAAAGTTACATTCTTACATAGCAAAGATACAGCCATTTATAATAAGTAAAAGGAGTAGAGTGATTTACAACAAAAGAAAAGTAATTAACTCAAAAGTCTAGTGTTGCTAACATCAAAACTACTATATATCTTTTTCCATATCCTGTTTACATTGATTAACATCCTCCCAGGTTCCTAAAAGATAAAGAATATGGAGGCCTGGCAGCAATCATTGAGTCAACAGTGAAAACCCGTCACCAATATGATTTTTAACGCTCTAGAAAAGACTCTGTATCTTTAAGATGCTTTTAAGCTTTGTGCCTCTCACGGTTGGGGGGCTGTAAGCAATTCACAAGCTATAAGAGGTCCAGGGGAACCTGTTAGGCAAGCTAGAGAGCTATCAGAGGGGTTTTAACTGAAGCATCCCTTTCAAATGCAGAAGACTAAAGCCCTGAGTTGACTTTTTCCAGAGTGTGTCAGAAGAGTGGAAAAGCAGCCAGATTCTTATTTTGGGGGGTACATGCTCAGGAAATACCAGGGGGAAAACCTGAGGTCTGATTAGCCTTGCCATCAGAGCTCTGCCACATGACCTTGTCACGGGTGGAATTCCTCATGCTGGCTCCCAGCACTACTATATATAAAATAATAAAATAGATAACTAATAAGAAACTACTCTAAAGTACAGAAAAGTCAGTAATGACCTACATGGGAAAGAACCTAAAAAAGAGTAGATATATGTAATATGTATAGCAGATTGACTTTGTTATACATTGGAAACTAAGACAACAATGTAAATGAACTATACCCCAATAAAACTTAAAACAAAAATGAAAGAATGGCCTAAGTGAGGCAAAGCAGGGGCCCAAGTCACCACAGGTCTGCTGGAACAGGCACGTCACACCTGGTCTTTGCTCCTAAGGATTCTTAAAGTCAAAAACAGAAATTCTTTTCTAAAGGACAATTCATTTGAAGTATTAATAAAAATGCAAATTATTTTAAAAATACACGCACCCCTATGTTTATGAGGTATGGAAAAAGAATCTTTAAAAAAGTAGATATATGTATAACAGATTCACTTGGCTATACACCTGAAGCTGCTGCTGCTGCTGCTGCTGAGTCACTTCAGTCGTGTCCAACTCTGTGTGACCCCATAGACGGCAGCCCACCAGGCTACCCCGTCCCTGGGATTCTCCAGGCAAGAACACTGGAGTGGGTTGCCATTTCCTTCTCCAATGCATGAAAGAGAAAAGTGAAAGTGAAGTCGCTCAGTCTGTCCGACTGTTAGCGACCCCATGGACTGCAGCCCACCAGGCTACTCCATCCATTGGATTTTCCAGGCAAGAGTACTGGGGTGGGGTGCCATTGCCTTCCCCGCACCTGAAGCTAACACATTGTAAATCAACCATATGCCAATCAATTTTTTTAATGGCCTCAAAAAGGACCTACTGTAAATAAATAAGTAAATGGAAAAAAAGAAAAAAGTTCTAATCAAGACACAAACGACTTCACATGGCCCACACTGTGGAGTCACATACTGCAGACACTTTAATACAATTCATTAGAACCAAAGAGTGTATATATTAGACATGATGACAAGAGTTTAATAACTATGAGCAAAGCTAAAAAGTGTAAACATACCACAAGTATTCATATCTGTACTTACTTTCTACCAGAATCAGGGCTCCAAAAGCAACAACAGTGACAAAGATGGCACAGATGACATCCAGATACACAGCGAGCCATTGGGACGTCGTCAAAAGCAGGAACCATGCCTCTGGATTTGTGAACCATAATAAGTGTAATATATAAACAGAAAAACCATGTTAGCTGCTTCTCATGAGGGAGAATGTTTTCTCAGTAGAGCTACAGAAGATTTTACACAGGTAGAACAGCAAAGTTACACACCCAAGGAACCTGAAGATTCTAGAAAACTAGGTTCTAACACAAGACAATGTGTGGGAGACACAGGAATCAGTCCAGGAAGCATGCACTGAAAACGTCAACCCACAGGTTATCAACAGAAACGGGATCATAAGAAGGAAGATGGAAAGTGGCCTCATCAGTGCGTTTCCTGCAGCGCTGGGCCTCAGCGTGAAGATCATCCTCTCACAGGGCCGACTGCTCCCAGCTCTCACACAGCAGAGAGCATAGCTCACACTGCTTCCAGCACCTTCTGCCCTCACTACAGGGCCCTGTGGTGTTTGTTCTTAGGAGTCAGTGTCTATTTGACCATCAGCTAACAGGATCTGCATTTGACTTTCAAAATGCCATTTTTATCTTCAAAATACAACAATTATTGGAAAGTTTGGCTTGGATTTTATAGACTTAAAGGAAATTCTGAATTTTCTACCTAGGGAAAAAATTTAACTGATAAAAACATAATCAAGTGGGTGGCAAATCAGGAAATTGTTTCCTCAATCACATCTGCCACCCTCCATGCTCTGAATAGAGTCAGCAACCCACAGCCTGGAGGGCGAGAACAGCCACCACCTGGTTCTGAAAATAAAGTTTTATTGGAACACAGAAACCTCCATTTTCTGATGTATTATCTTTGCCTGTCTTTGTGCTACAACAGCAAACGTGAGTAGTTGCAACAGACACAGTATAGCACACAAGCCTACAATATTTTCTATCTAGATCTTCACAAAAAAGAAGTTTGCTGACTCTTGCCCTAAAGAGACAGAAGTCTACAGGGCACAGTGATGGAAGGACAATGCGAGCCAGTCAAGGGAGAAAAGCAGGGATGATGGGGAAGAGGGGAGCACAGAGAGGATGCTGAGAGGAAGGGTTGGGGGAGGCAGGTGTGCAGAGGGGGATGAGGAGTGACACAGAGAGAGGTGTTGGCCTACTAGGTCATCTGAGAGGGAGGTCAGCCTCAGAAGGAAGCACATCCCATCCTTAGAAATCATCTCCAGAAATTTACAGACCTGAGTGCAAATCCTGGTGTGCATCAAACAGTTCCTGAAACTTCTGTTCAGCTTTGTATGCCTGGATGGTCCAGAGTCCCCGGAGAGAAGATGCTAAGTGGGAAAATACCGGGCTTCGTGCTGGGGAAACAGAAACAGACACACGACAGAGAAAGTCAGGGAGACTGGATGCAAGGAAACCCACTGCCTCCCAGGCTCTGTGGTCACACATCCTGCCAAATGGACTCCTCCATGTGACCCTCAAAGTCCTGCTCACACCAAGCTTCACTTTAATGACCTGGGAGTGAGAGATTCTCCTTAAAACTATCTTTGATCAAATTCAAATCACAGCTAGATTTAGATAAAGAAATTCTTGTTCTTTCATCCAGATCCTCTCACACATGCCTCCCTCCAAATTTTTCTGGCATCTCACCAGGTGGAAATTGTTGACAATTTTTAAAAAATATATTGAAGTATAGTTGATTTACAATAATGTGCTAGTTTAAGGTATATAGTATAGTCATTCAGTTATTTTTTTCAGATTATATTTTTTTACAGGTTAATACAAGCTACTGAATAAAATTCCCTCTGCTTTACAGTAATTCCTTGTTGTTATCTATTTGACACATTGATAGCAGTATGTCTATTAATCCCAAATTTCTAACTTGTTCTTCCCTCTCTCCCAACCCCCTTTGGCAACTGTAAGNAGGTATATAGTATAGTCATTCAGTTATTTTTTTCAGATTATATTTTTTTACAGGTTAATACAAGCTACTGAATAAAATTCCCTCTGCTTTACAGTAATTCCTTGTTGTTATCTATTTGACACATTGATAGCAGTATGTCTATTAATCCCAAATTTCTAACTTGTTCTTCCCTCTCTCCCAACCCCCTTTGGCAACTGTAAGTTTGTTTTCTATGTCTCTGAGTCTATTTCTATTTTGTGTACAGATTCATTGTATTATTTTTAGATTCTATATATAAGTGATACTGTATTTATCTTTCTCTTTCTTTACTAATAATAATATTCCCTAAGTCCATCAGTGTCGCTACAAATGGTAATATTTCATTCTTTTTCATGGGTAATTACTGTTCACTAATTTTTGAATCAGTAGCATTTTAAAATTTAATTCCTCATTAGAGTCCTCACCACATTGAATTTTGTTGAGTTGCCTATGGGCCGTCTCCTCCTTAGATGAGTAACCTAAGGGCTGGGATAGAGTCAGTACATCCCCACCCTGAACCAGAGCCAGACCCAGAACAGGTGAGATGAATAAGGGGAGGAGACAGTCTGCTGCCTCCCCCTTCCTGGGCCTCCCTCTGCACCTGCGCCTGGAGCCTCTATGCTGGTCACGGAGCACCCGGCACTGCACCGCCCTTGTGCCCTCAGGACCCGGCAGACGAGGAGCCTTTGAATGGTTTTGACTTCTGCTCCAGGGACCTGATGAATGTTTTTATAACTGCCTGCCCTAGGGTTCAGAGGTCACTGCAGCATGTGACACTCACATCAATCTTTTAGAATCTGACAGTGGCCATAGTGGCCATTCTCTTTTGAGTGGCTTCATGTGGGTCTGGGGTCTGGGGTCACATGACTGACCATTCATTTCCTGCCTTCTTCTCTAAGAGCACACTGACCATGAACACCAGGGTCAGGCTCCTGCCCATCAGGGAACAGGTGGGCTGCAGGCTGCCAAGCAAGGAGGACACTTCTGGTGGGTTTTCATTCCTCACCATGAATTAGGCTGTAACTTGCTATTGTCAGGGGCACATAGTGAGCCTGTGACCTCTGTCTGGGGTGAGTGATAACTTGAGCTGTATCAGCAGGAAATACTGGCATCACTTTGTTACCTGTGTGTCTCCTAGAGAAGATCTGTTAGTACAATTAGGCTGTTTATGGGAAGTTAGTAATGCATCTTACAGGAGGGTACAGAGATTTTATAAAATGATGGGGAAAGAATCAAGGGTGTTTGGGGAAAGAATCAAGGGTGAAACACCAAACTGTTTTCAGGTCCTCACTCTTTAGTCCAGTATCTGAATGCCTGTCTGGTGACAGTTCAGTCAGTACCAGCATGCATCTGGGGACTGAACATTTAGAGGGGTTGAGGTACAAATAGGTAAAGACACAGAACCTCCTCTTGTGTTTAGTGTTCCCAGTTCTATAAGGAAGGAAGGAGCAGGCTTCCTTCTGTGGGATACTAGGGCTCAGAAAGAATGGGAAACCCTGACCTGGGGGAGGACAGTCTGCACTAGGGGGCAGGTGACCATCCACCCAGCCCTAGGATTAGATGGTTGGATGGCGTCACCAACTCAATAGACATGAGTTTGAGCAAACTCTGGGAGATGGTGAAGGACAGGGCAGCCTGGCATGCTGCATGTAGTCCCTGGGGTCAAAGAGTCAGACACGACTGAGGGACTGAATACAACCACCACCACCATCTAGATAGAGAACATAAACATTCTAATCAACTGGCCACCACATATGGTTATCTGAGTGTGCAGAATGGGGTACCTGGATTAAATGTATTGTCTAACTTGTTTTATTTACTATGCCAAAGCCTTTGACTGTATGGATCACAATAAACTGTGGAAAATTCTGAAAGAGATGGAAATATCAGACCACCTGACCTGTCTCTTGAGAAACCTGTATGCAGGTCAGGAAGCAACAATTAGAACTGGACATGGAACAACAGACTGGTTCCAAATAGGAAAAGGACTACGTCAAGGCTGTATATTGTCACCCTGCTTATTTAACTTCTATGCAGAGTACATCATGAGAAACGCTGGGCTGGAAGAAACACAAGCTGGAATCAAGATTGCTGGGAGAAACATCAATAACCTCAGATATGGAGATGACACCACCCTTATGGCAGAAAGTAAAGAGGAACTAAAAAGCCTCTTGATAAAAGTGAAAGAGGAGAGTGAGAAAGTTGGCTTAAAGCTCAACATTCAGAAAACAAAGATCATGGCATCTGATCCCATCACTTCATGGGAGATAGATAGGGAAACAGTGGCTGACTTCATTTAGGGGGGCTCCAAAATCACTGCAGGTGGTGATCGCAGCCATGAAATTCAAAGATGCTTACTCCTGGAAAGGAAAGCTATGACCAACCTAGATAGTATATTAAAAAGCAGAGACATTACTTTGCCAACAAAGGTCCATCTAGTCAAGGCTATGGTTTTTCCTGTGGTCATGTATGGATGTGAGAGTTGGACTGTGAAGAAAGCTGAGTGCCAAAGAATTGATGCGTTTGAACTGTGGTGTTGGAGAAGACTCTTGAGAGTCCTTTGGACTGCAAGAGATCCAGCCACTCCATTCTAAAGGAGATCAGTCCTGGCTGTTCTTTTGAAGGACTGATGCTAAAGCTGAAACTCTAGTACTCTGGCCACCTCATGTGAAGAGTTGACTAATTGGAAAAGACTCTGATGCTGGGAGGGATTGGGGGCAGAAGGAGAAGGGGACGACAGAGGATGAGATGGCTGGATGGCATCACCAACTCTATGGACGTGAGTTTGAGTGAACTCCGGGAGTTGGTGATGGACAGGGAGGCCTGGCGTGCTGCGATTTATGGGGTCACAGAGTCGGACATGACTGAGCAACTGAACTGAACTGAACTTGTTTCAGCCTACCCAGTGCAAAAAATCCAAATAATCCACAGTGATGGTGGCAAAGTTCTCAGACTCTCCAGATCAAATACTGGGAAAATCCTGTACTGCTTCTTGACAAAAGCCTCAGGAGGAGTCCTTCTCTCCACTTCCATGTGAATGGGAAATAGCCCTTGCCCCACACAAAAATTCTGTCAAATATTCTTTCTGGAACAACCCCTCTCTCAATATACCAGAGACCTGCTTTGCAACAAGACTATTGAATGACTCCATTTCATGAGTGGCCTCAAACCATAAAACATCTGAAGCCTTGTCTACACAGAAGACTGGATGGAGCTCATCACTTCTCTTCTGCCTCCCCAGGTCCTACCATCCTACTGAGTCATACAGGTAAAACTACACATACATCTGGACTCTACTGCCTGCCATCCATCCAAACATACCCCCCAAACTCAACCTCACAGGAGGTTAGCTGCTTCTCTTGATGAGTTAAAATGTCTTCTACAGATTTTATGAAACTGATGATCACTATCCATTTTGCAAGTAAAGGTAAGTACCTCAAGTGTTTAATATAAAAAAAAAAAAAACATACAAATGCCACAATAAAATAACTCCTCTGACTGAATGAACTGAGATTTTTTTCCATTTAGTAAATACAGAGAAGCATGAGACTCAACATGCGTCTGTTCCTGGCTTGGTTTCTAGAAGTTTAAGTTGGTATTCATCTGCAATAATTATTCATGGTTGAGGTCTCTGATGCAAACATATTCTCTCCTTACTTTTTGGTTATTTTTATAACTTTTAAAAATATATAACAATCTATTTTCCTTATTTTTGTTTTAATATTGATGAAAAGTGTACACTAATAAGAGAAATTTTTAATTATTTCATTATCTGTGATTACCTGTTTAATAGAATCATTAATCATAAAATGTGTTCCCCATTATTCTGTTTTTTGTGTTTTTTTTTCTTTTTTTTTCTGTACTTTGCAGGGTCTTGTTTCCCAACCAAGACTAAAGTGGTGGCCTTCANACAATCTATTTTCCTTATTTTTGTTTTAATATTGATGAAAAGTGTACACTAATAAGAGAAATTTTTAATTATTTCATTATCTGTGATTACCTGTTTAATAGAATCATTAATCATAAAATGTGTTCCCCATTATTCTGTTTTTTGTGTTTTTTTTTCTTTTTTTTTCTGTACTTTGCAGGGTCTTGTTTCCCAACCAAGACTAAAGTGGTGGCCTTCACAGTGGAAGCACAGAGTCTTAATCACAGGACCACCAGGGACGCCTCTGTTCCCCATTATTCTAAAACTAGGAAGGTGAATGGAGGAATTAACTAAATACATACTGAACCGATCCCCCTCCTGTGTTCTCCTAGGGGATTTTTTTCAGCATCAATTTATATGAATAGCTTTGAGAAAGGGGTACACAGTGTGGTTCAATTCAGTTCAGTCGTTCAATCGTGTCCGACTCTTTGTGACCCTATGAACCGGAGCACATCAGCCCTCCCTGTCCATCACCAACTCGAGCAGTCCACCCAAACCCATGTCCATTGAGTCGGTGATGCTATCCAACCATCTCATCCTCTATTGTCCCCTTCTCCTACAGCCCTCAATCTTTCCCAGCATCAAGGTCTTTTCAAATGAGTCAGCTCTCCGCATCAGGTGGCCAAAACATTGGAGTTTCAGCTTCAAAATCAGTCCTACCAATGAACACTCAGCACTGATCTCCTTTAGGATGGACTGGTTGGATCTCCATGCAGTCCAAGGGACTCTCAAGAGTCTTCTCCAACACCACAGTTCAAAAGCATCAATTCTTCAGTGCTCAGCTTTCAAACAGTGTGGTATCACCCCAAATACTGAAAATGAAAAAGAGCAGACATGAAAATAAAAGGGCTTATCTTTTCAACAGGGCTTCGCTGGTGGCTTAGATATCAGAGTCCATCAGCAATGCAGGAGACCTGGGTTTAACCCCTGGGTCAGGAAGATCCTCTGGAGAAGGGAATGACTATCCACTCCAGTATTCTTGCCTGGGGAATTCCATGGACAGAAGAGTCTGGTGGGCTACAAATCATGTGGTCTCAAAGAGTCAGACATGACTAAGCAACTAAGACACACCTTTTCAATACTTTTAACAACTACAACTTTCTAGAACATGTGAAAGAATATTTTTTTCAAATATATCACTTTTGACATATATTTCCTGAGGTCTCCTTTCCTTTCCCTAATCTTTTCCTTTCCTTGTCATTTCTGGTAACTTTCAGTTCAGTTCAGTTCAGTCACTCAGTCGTGTCTGACTCTTTGCGACTCCATGAACCGCAGCACACCAGCCTCCCTGCCCATCACCAATTCCCAGAGTTTATCCAAACTCATGTCCATTGAGTCAATGATGCCATTTAACCATTTCATCCTCTGTCGTCTCCTTCTCCTCCCACCTTCAATCTTTCCCAGCATCAGGGTCTTTTCAAATGAGTCAACTCTTCGCATCAAGTGGCCAAAATATTGGAGTTTCAGGTTCAACATTAGTCCTTCCAATGAACACTTAGGACTGATCTCCTTTCAGATGGCCTGGCTAGATTTCTTTGCAGTCCAAGGGACTCTCAAGAGTCTTCTCAACACCACAGTTCAAAAGCATCAATCCTTCAATCCTTCAGCACTTGGCTTTCTTTTGAAGAAAAATTCTCTATTTTCCTTCTACATTAGTTCCAACATGATGAAATACTTTCAAGAATAGTATTAACAGAGTGGATACTCTGTGTTAGGACGTAGGTCATGAGCAAGACAGAAATGGTCCCTGTCCTCATGGTGCTCACATCTGTCCTCTGTGGGCTAAAATGGAAAGGGCAGCTGACCCGCCACCAGCTCCACTTGCCTTAAGGGCCAAACCTACTCTCAGGGACCATAACTTTCAATTACCTAATGTTAACAGTGAGAAATTTCACAGAACAGTCTGCAGAGTTTCAGGGGTCTGGTTAATTGCGACATAAATGGAAGATAGACTGCACTGCCATCCCAACCTGAGAGCCCTGGTACTCACTCGTACATTCCAGGCATTTCACATCTCGTGATGTCTCTAAGAAATACCGCCGAAGAAAAAAGAAAATGATGCCAAGGGGAATCACAGGTATTGCAGTCCAAGGAACTGCAGCCACCATCACACCCACCACACCAACCACAAGCAGAAATGCCTGAAATAGCGAAAATACAGAGGCCTTCATGTCAAGGATACTTTTCAAAGATAAATTTTATTGATTTGTTAGGCTTAAACTCCTTTCCTTGAAACTTGTTGAAACAGCAGGGAAATTGCAGTCCAAGGAACTGCAGCCACCATCACACCCACCACACCAACCACAAGCAGAAATGCCTGAAATAGCGAAAATACAGAGGCCTTCATGTCAAGGATACTTTTCAAAGATAAATTTTATTGATTTGTTAGGCTTAAACTCCTTTCCTTGAAACTTGTTGAAACAGCAGGGAAACTCCTTTCCCTTGCAAAAAAATAAAATTTTGGGTAGTCCTCATGATGTTTATTGAATGTACCAAACACTCTGATAAGAACTTTCTAGGTATCAGCTCTTGTAGCCTTGAGGCAGGAATTATTATTTTTAACAGATAAGACTATTTGAGGCTCAGAGAGTAGGAGCTGCATCTCAAACTATCAGGAGTCAACAGGTGTTACTAGAGAGATGAGTGAGCAGGTATCACAGATGAGGAATCCAGATGCTTCACCTATCCATGTAGGGATAAAGAAGTAGTTAATTACAAATTCAGTGTAACATGTCAAGTAACAGTATTATCTAATTTTACAAATGGAGACAGTGAGGCACAGGGAGAGGAAAAGCAACTTGATGGAGACTGCAAAGCCTAAGTCACGGAGCTAGGAAGCCCATGGCATGAGCCATTATGACAGATTTAAGCTTGCTCCCAACTTACAGCCATCTTTCTATCATCATACTAAGTATTTAAAAGGCCCATTCCAAAGGTTAACTATTATAAAAACACCAGATTCCATTTACAATGTGTGTACTGTGTGTAAGGCCCTGTGCTGAGTTCCATGAACATTCTCTTAATCATCACATTATCCCCTGAGATGATTTTCTCTTAGGAAATGATCTAGGTCTAAAAAAGACAGCAGGTAGAATAGAAAATGAAATCATTGGTTGATGTTGATTTAAGCATCCATCTTTATCAGGAAAAATATGATACACTGGTGGACAATATCAGGCCATAAGAATGCAATCAACATTTAGTGTCTGCCTGCTATGAAAGTGGGGTTGGGTGGTAGGGACTAGCAGATTCACCCAGTCTTGGCCAAGGCCTCTGAAGTTTATGATCTCCGGTGGATACAAATCCATGCTGATCTGCACAGGGGGATGGGGAAACACAGAGAATATCTGAATATTTTTAGATGATTCTAAGATTCATGACTGATTTTATAGGCTTGTTTAACAAATAGAAAGAATGGCATGAATGACTTGCAGGCAGTAATCACAGTTGATGGAAATTTTGACCAAAAAGGAGCTGGGATGAGAAGGTTGAGATGCCTGTCTGAGTTAACACTGGCTATTCTTTATAGATAAGAAATAATGAAGTTGGGAGGGTAAGTGGTTGTCCTAAAGTTTCCCAGGAAGGTATTGCTTATCCTGGAGAAAGAGAGGAGCAGTTTGTACTCAAAGAATCCTAGAGCCACAGCTGCAGACAGGAGGAACAAACGACCAGAACTGTGACTCTGTGGCCAGGAGCCCTTGGGAACCAAACTGCATGATCTGGATGGAGACCCATGTGCTTTTCCTGTTTCTCCCTGTCTCTGCCGTGGTATCAAANGGAGGAACAAACGACCAGAACTGTGACTCTGTGGCCAGGAGCCCTTGGGAACCAAACTGCATGATCTGGATGGAGACCCATGTGCTTTTCCTGTTTCTCCCTGTCTCTGCCGTGGTATCAAAAGAAAACTCAGAGTGAAGAGCGTGGAGTTCTGAAGAAATAAATGCTAATCATATGTGGAGAAAAATAGGGCTGTCTGACCTCCCTCCTGTTAGACCTACAGAAAACAATTTCTTACAGCCACTGGCTTGACTGTGCATCCTACTAGGCTACAACCTTCATGTTCATAGGGAGGGGTCCTTCCAGCTCCTTCTATGTCTGGCTTTTAGGTCACTTGGCTTGCCATTGTTGTTTGTCAAAAACAAAAAACTACAAGTAAAGTGTTAACTATTTTTTTAAAAAAACCAAATTACTGGTTTTTAGCAGACTTTCATCATTTTATGAACAACATTCATCCGTTTCAATAATCTGGCTCTCCCCAAGTGGCTTCCCTGGTGCAACGGTCATTAAAGAATCTGACTGCTATGCAGGAGACCCAGGTTTGGTCCCTGGGTCAGGAAGTTCCCTTGGAGAAGGAAATGTCAACTGACTCCAGTATTCTTGCCTGGAACATCCCATGGACAGAGGAACCTGGCAGATTAGAGTCCATGGGGTCAAAAAGAGTCAGACAAGACTGAGTGACTAAACCACTCCAGGTGAGGGCCTTTTATGACTAACCCAGCCTGGCACGTAACCTGGAAAACAGAGGTAAGATCAAAATGAAGGTCTCCATGGAAGCTGTGCCAATGCTTTTTCCTTAGGTACCCATTGAAGACCCATTTCTAATGTTCTCAGAAACTCTGGAGTTAGGTTCAGATTCATGGCCCTAAATTCTAAAGCAGTTCAAAGAGAATGCCTCTAACAGCTTTATTATACATACATACATACATACATACACACACACACACACACACACACACAACATATTGGTTTCCCAAGTGGCTCAGATGGTAAAGAATCTGCCTATAATGCAGGAGGATCCAGGTTTGATCCCTGGGTTTGGAAGATCCCCTGGAGAAGGGACGGGCAACCCACTCCAGTATTCCTGCCTGGAAAACTCCATGGACAGAGGAGCCTGGCAGGCTACAGTCCATGGGGTCCCAAAGAGTTGGACATGACTGAGCACTTTTATTTTTATATTTATGTACATTTGTGAATCTTTTATTGCCAGCCATCTCAAACCCTTTATAGAAGTTTATAGAAGATGATAAAGTATCTAAGCAAAAAGTTAACATCTGAAGAAGGAAACAAAAGTTCCTAGTGTACAATAAGCACACAATAAATCCCTTCCTTGCAGCCAACCTCATCCCTTTCTCCTACATTCCCAGGAATTCCAAAAAGCCCAGTTCAAGCTACACACACAGTTACCCCCACCTGGTTGGATTCCAGGCCCATCTGATGGACTACATCACCACAGCCAGTGCTTCGGCACCTCTGTCGCACTATGGAACAGAGACAGTGATGGGTGTATAGAAAGAAGTATACTGACCCAGAAGCAAGTGACCCAAGTTCTGATACTCCCCAGATAAGGAGAATCACTATTTTTATATACTTCCCATTTGGACTACACCATTGGGGAAATTATATCCAAAGTCTATGAATCCACGTAAACAAAAAAATTCTTAGACGAAATCTTTCACTTGAGAGAAAATGGTGATTTTTCACAATTCAGAAAAATTCAGAGAAAATCCCTGGGTTGGGAAGTTCCCCTAGAAGAAAGAATGGCACACCACTATATTATTCTTGCCTGGAGAATTCCATAAACAGAGGAGGCTGGCAGTTTAGTCCATGAGATTGCAAAGAATCAGACATAATTGAGTGACTAACAAGCATACACACCCATGTATAAAGCCTAAGACTAAGCTTTTCTAAACCTGGCCTTTGCTTGGGATATATTAATCACATTCTTCATCCCTCACTTGACTGCCTTGGGTCTTTTCACAACCACATAAACTCTGGGACCTGGGTATCTTTCAATTCACTCCCAACTTACAGTCACAGCTAACTCCACTGATGAGTGAATGGTGAGGTTTGGATCACAGTTTGCTAACCAGCACAATAGGAAGCTTTAGGGAAACATGGTGTATTTCTTCCTTCATGTTTAGTGTATCTCATTGATCAATAGTTTCCTTTCCACTTTTATCAGGGTTCAACGTTATTATGAAATTTAAGTCTGGAGTCCTCTTATTTTATAATTTATCAAGGTACACCTTAAAAAGAAGAGCACTATAAAAGTATATAACAGGGAAATCTATTTAACAACCTGTGATAACCTATATGAGAAAAGAACCTAAAAAAGAATGAATATATGTACATGCATAACTAAATCACTTTGCTGTATATCTGAAACAAACACAACATTGTAAATCAACCATATTCCAATAAAATTAAAATAATCTTTAAAAAAGAAAAAAAGTTTTTAAAAAAGCTAAAATCAAGGGTTTTGGAGTCCATCTTATAAATAAAAGGAAAAAAACAGCATATTAAAGTATGTAGAAGAATAAAAATAGAAAAAAAAATAGACTCTTGAGCGTCCCTGGTACAGCAAGGAAATCAAACCAGTCAATCCCAAAGGAAATCAATGGTGATCATTCACTGGAAAGATTGGATGATGAAGCTCCAATACTTTGGCCACCTGATGTGAAGTGCTGACTCATTGGAAAAGACCTTGATGCTGGGAAAGACTGAGGGCAGGAGGAGAAGGGAGTGACTGAGGATGAGATGGTTGGATGGCATCATCAACTCAATGGATATGAGTTTGAACAAACTCTGGGAGATAGTGAAGGACAGGCAAGCCTGGCGTGCTGCAGTCCATGAGGCCACAAAAAATCAGGCACAGCTGAGCAACTAAATGACAAAAGACCTGAATGAAAAAGAAAACTAACTTCTAAGCAGAAAAATCAACAAACACAAAGCGCGGTTCTTTGAAATCACCACAAAAGAAAAAAAAGAGAGAGAGAGAGAGAAAATTTCTAATTCACACGAATTAAAATAGGATAACACAAAAGATTGGGTTTGCCTGGTGGCTCAGAACTGCTTGCAATAGGGGAGATCCAGGTTTGATCCCTGGGTTGGGAAAATCTCCTGGAAAAGGAAATGGCAACCTACACTAGTATTCTTGCCTGGAGAATCCCAGGGACAGAGGAGCCTGACAGGTTACCGTCCATGGGGTTACAAAGAGTAGGACATGACTGAGGAACTAACACTTCACCTTTCATTTTAATACAAAAGATACCATAAGCATTACAAAGAGACTATAATAAACATTGTGCAGATAAATTGTAAAATTTTAATGTAAAGGACAAATGTCTTTTAAAAATGACATACAAAACAAGCATAATGACAGAAAATCTAAATATCTGCATATTGATTTAAGAATTTGAATCCTTTTTTCAATTTTACTTTATTTTATTGTATTGGCCATACTGTGCAGCATGTGGGATCTTAGTTTTCCTACGAGCAATTGAACCCAGACCCATAGCAGTGAAAGCACCAAGTTGTGACCATTGGACTACCAGGGAATTCCCTGAATACATAATTTTTTAATTTCTCAAAGAAAAGACTGTAAGTTCAGAGGGCTTCACAAAAACATTGTGCAGAAGTTTTCTAGGGTACTTTTCCAGGGTCCAGCATTATCATGACATAAAAACCAGATAAAGACATTAAAAGAAAGAAAAATAGCAAACCAAACAGTCTTGGAATATTAAACAACATACTAATGAACTGAATCTAGCCATATAAAAAAGATAATACTCCACAATCTAACTTGACTGGGCAAGTGCCGGGGTCCAGCCCTGGTGGATCCAGGGAATTCAAAGGTGGGGACGGCATCGGCGACCTTGGAAAATACATAATTAATTACAGATAGAGAGATTAGAAATGGATAGTGTAGTAGGAAATATTAGTGGAGAAAAAGAGGCTGAATAACTTGGTTTACATGGAATAGCATCCATGCTCCAGATGGGAATTCAGCTGGAAAAACAGGGAGCAAGAAAGAAGGACATGGGGGAGTCAGTCTTTCCAGGAACTGAACCCATTTCTTTATTTTTCAGGTTTTCTTATACACCTTTTGTTACATATAGGGATGAATACAGAGTCACGTGGGGGTCAGCAGTCCTGACCTTTATCAAAATCAGGTGCTTTACATAAAAAAAGGTTTAGGGGTTTTTACATCATCTGGCCATAAGGCTCGCTGACATTTATGACTGTTTCTTTCTGATAACCAAAAAACTTCTTATTTTTTCCAAGGGTGTTTTTTCTTAAACCAGGCGCCACTCTCCAAATAAAGTTGCACTCCTATAGGGTGAGGGTGTAGTGAGTTACAATCAAGAAAGGAATTTATTTAACCCAAGGTTAACATGATTAATCTTAAAGGTTAATTCTTATTTCTCCTATATGCTTTAAGGTTAATACTTATTTCTCCTATATGCTAGTTATATTCATTATAAGGACAGAGAATATGGAGATTTAACAGCAAACATCAGCCCAACAAATGAAAATCCTTTCACCAATGTTCCCTTTAAGATCTACTTAGTCTTAAGATGGTGATAAAGTTACATTTTTACATAGCAAGGACACAGTGATTTATAACAAAGTACAGTGATCTATAACAAAAGAGAAAATTTGTTAACTCAAAAAGTCTAGTATTACTAACCTTAAAAACTACTGTATTTCCTTCTTTATATTCCAAATACATTGATTAATATGTTCCCAGGTGCCTAAGGATATGGAGGCCTGGCGGCAATCATTGACTCAACAATGAGAAAAGCCCTATGCTAATATTCCAAACTCTCTGTGCTGTTCGGGGAAGGTAATGGCACCCCACCCCAGTACTCTTGCCTGGAAAATCCAATGGATGGAGTAGCCTGGTGGGCTGCAGTCCATGGGGTCGCTAACACTCGGACAGACTGAGCGACTTCACTTTCACTTTTCTTTTTCATGCATTGGAGAAGGAAATGGCAACCCACTCCAGTATTCTTGCCTGGAGAATCCCAGGGATGGGGGAGCCTGGTGGGATGCCGTCTAATGGGTCACACAGAGTCGGACATGACTGAAGTGACTTAGCAGCAGCAGCAGCTCTGTGCTGTTTATGGTTGAGAGGTTGTCACACAAGCTAGTCT
>SJYX01020124.1:205095-216151 GCA_006410675.1 Oreotragus oreotragus
CCTCCTTCCTCATGACCTTTGCCATGGGTGGAGTTCCTTACGCTGGCCCCCCGCAGGCAAGTCTAAAATCCTCAGGTTTGCCTGTTACAAAGGACAGGCTGGAACCCTTGGGCAGGAGCTGATGCTGTTCACCACAAGCAGAATTTCTTTTTACTTCAGGGAGGCTTTGTCCCTACTCAAAATCAACTGATTATGGACTTCAATCACATCTACAAAATGCCTACAGAGCAACACACAAATCACCTTTTGACTGAATAACTGAAGAATGTAGTCTGGTCAAGCTGACATTAAACTGACCATTAAAAATGGAAATATTTCCCATGTATTTTCATGAGGAAGCATAAGAATTGATGCTTTTGAACTGTGGTGTTGGAGAAGACGCTTGAGAGTCCCTTGGACTGCAAGGAGATCCAACCAGTCCATCCTAAAGGAAAACAGTTCTGAATATTCATTGGCAGGACTGATGCTGAAGCTGAAACTCCAATACTTTGGCCACTTGATGAGAAGAACTGACTCATTGGAAAAGACCCTGATGCTGGGAGATTGAAGGCAGGAGGAGAAGGGGATGACAGAAGATGAGATGGTTGGATGGCATCACTGACTCGATGGACATGAACAACAGGTACAAAAATTCTTGACAATCTACATACATCAATACATAAAGATGCTACATTATGACCAAGTACAGTCTTTTCTAGGAATGTTGTTTAACTTTCAAAAACCAATCACTATAATTCACATTAAAAGAGTAGAGAGAAATAATCACATGACCAGCTGAAGAGCTGTAGAAGAAATGTTTGTTAAAATTCATACTTATTCATTTTTTAAAAAAGTAAAATTCTTGGCATTTGAGGAATTAAAAGAAACATTTTCAATGTGATAGCAGATACCTACCTAAAAAATTGCAATTAATATTATTTGTAATAAAAAATTACTGAAAGATTTTGCCCTAAGAATACAAGGTTATCTAATCTAACCAATTCTTTTTAATACTAACTGGAAAATCTAGCCACAAGTCAAGAAAAGGAAATAAAAGTCATAAATATTGGAAATGAATATACTGACATAATTGCATATGGACAAAATCCTATAGAATTAAAAAAAAAAAACAAACCACTATTGACTCCAGGAAATGAAAAGTTAATTCACAAATAAATCAACTACGTTTCTATAGACTAGCAACAAGCAAGTGGATCAGAAATAAGACTTCCTTAGTGGTCCAAGTGGTTAAGAATCCACCTGCCAATGTAGGGAACACAGGTTCAATCCCTGGTTTGGGAAGAATCCACATGTGCAGAGCCGCTAAGCCCATGTGCCACAACTAACGAGCCCAGGCTCTAGAACCAGACCGCTGCACCTACTGAGCCCATGTGCCACAAATACTGAAACCAATGTGCCCTAGATCCCATGCTCTGCAAGAGGAAAAGCCACCAAAATGAGAAGTCGACCCACAGCAACTAGTCACCCCCTCTCACCACAGCTAGAGAAAGCCCACACATAGCAAAGAAGGCCCAGTGCATCCAAAATAAATGAGTAAATAATTTTAAGAAAGCAATCCAATAATACTATGAAAAAGCAAATATGCATGAATAAATTTAACCAGAGAAGTGTAAGATGTCTATACTAAAAATTACAAAATATTTCTAAAATTAAAGAAGACCTAAATAAGCAGAGAGAGACACATATTAGTAATTGCAGATCCAACATTGTTAAGACTCAGACTTCTCAAATATTCTATAGCTAAAAGGAAATGTTAATAAAATTTCAGGCTTTTATTTAAAAAACAAATTGAAAGGCTTCTAAAATTTATGTATAAAAGTAAAGAATCCAGAATGATCAAAGCAACCTTGACAAAGAAGCACAAAGTTAGACAATTAAAACAATGGTTTTCATCTCTTATTAAAATGTACAGTAACTAAGAATGCAGTATTGGTATAAGGATCAAAATATTGGCATAAACTGCAACTACTGAAGAATAAGATAAATTATACAGATGCAGAGTTCCTTAATCCAATGCATAAAAGTCTTTAACAAACATGTCCAGAATAACTGGAAAAAATAAAATTAAACCACTAATTACTTTCACATATAAAATTTAGTGCAAGATGCATCAATATCTAAAAAGGCAGAACATAGAAAGTATCTTCACATTCCTAAGTATATGTAAAGATTTCTTAGGAAACAAAAACAAGGAAAGAAAAAAAAAAGGTAAACATTAGACTTCATCCAAATTAAACCTTTATCTCCACTAAGGATATAAATGGCAAGCCACTGACTGGAAGAAAATATCCACAAAGGAATAATATTAAACATATATATTAAAAATAAACATCCTCAAGGGGGATTTGAGGAAGGGGTTGGGGAAGGGATCAACACACCACAGAAATCTCAAAATGACTAACTCATTATTCAGTAGGAGGGCTGAATACTCTCTACACACTTTCCCTGGCATCTCCACACAATGAAATACAAGGGTCAGTGGTGCTGAGACAATTGAAGGCTGTAAAAGCAAGTGACCCATAATAACCTATTACACTGAGTCTCAGGCTTTGTTCTCAATATCCAGATGCACTGGCCTGTTCTTCTGCACTCCCCTCTCTGGAAAGAAATGACTGAGGACACCTCCTTCACATTTTCTTTTTCTTGGGCATTTTCCCTTCATAAAGTCAGTGTGCTCTGTGTGTGCTGAGGAGGGAATGACATGGTCCCTGGTGGTCCCACCACAACTGCCATTGGTGACTCAAGTGCCCTCAGGATTAGTCCTTTGTGTCCATGAAAGGACGTAGAGACTAGTTGAGCCCTGCCAAGCTGCTGATTTTTTTTTTCCCCTGAATGAGGGGTGTGTGGGGAATAAGCATTTTGCAACTTAGTTTTTCTCAATAAATTACAGTATTTTGCTGAGAGTAGCTGTGTAAGTTCACATGCTCAGAGCAGTCCCAAACTTTTTTTGGAAAATTAAAATGCCTAAACCTAACTTCCTCATCTCACCTTCATTTTCACTTGTTTTAGCAGTAAGAAGATACCTTGGAGGTGATGATTTCAATGACAAGAATTGTAGATGATTGAGACTTCTTACTCAGTGTTATTTGGGACTTTGGCAAATTGTATGTCAATGTATGCCAAAACCAATAGAGTACTGTAAAGTAAAATAAAGTAAAATGGAAGCAGAAACAAAAAAAAAAGAAAAAAGAATGATTACAGGCAAGAAAAAAAAAATGAAATATTTAATGCTCAGTGGTCTATCTTGAAACAACTGATTTTTATTTTGTGAGTCTATATAAGAAAGTGTCCAGTATCATGCATCGAACCTGGACTGGCAATTCATTTCATATAAGATATTATACGTGTTTTCATGTTGATGTATGGCAAAACCAATACAATATTGTAATTAACCTCCAATGAAAATAAATTTATATTAAAAAAGAGAAAGTGTCCATCAAAATCTTAAAAGATTACAAATCTAGAATCTCTGTGGTACAAATTCATGAGATATTTGTGGGCCTTGAGACTGTCTCTGACAATAACTTTAAAGCAACATAATGCCACTTTGCCAAAGGCAAAAGGAGAAGAGGGTGGCAGAGAATGAGATGGCTGGATAGCATCACTGGTTCAGTGGACATGAACTTGGGCAAATTCCAGGAGATAGTGAGGGACAAGAAGGCCTGGTGTGCTGCAATTCATGGGGTCACAAAGAGTCAAGCATGACTTAGCAACTGAACAACAACAAACACCACAGTCATCAAACGACTTCTCTTACCTAAAACACATATGGTATTTTTAAAATAGTTAGTTAGTGCTCAACATGCATTTAGAAGTTATGCCAAAAATAGTATTAAAATTTCCTTTTATCCTTCCAACATTCATAGAAAGTGGGTTTTATTTTCTCCATTTTACAGAAAGGAGAATGAAGGTTTGTGGGGTGGAGATGTTAAGAGGGAGAGCTGGGACAGGGGCTTGGAAAGGGAGACTGCAGGGATCTGCACTGCCACACTTTAAAGCTGTTGGCACCATAAATGATTATCAGGTACAATCACACCACATAAATTGACTTTTTTATGCTGCTATTCTTCATCCTTGAAATGGTGAACAGCTCCAATTTGCCCAAACACTTATATAATGTGACTGAACAGGCTGGTAGCTGTGAGAGTCAGTGTACAGGATGGTGCACAAACTCATGATCGTCTGTTGGGATGTGATCTCTGAGTGATATCACCTGAGGGGGTGGACTGTCCTGCAGTGTGGACCACTACTCAGAATCCAGGGTTTTCCTTAGCCACATTTGGCATCACTATCACAAAATATTAAATGAATTGTCTGAAATTTCATTTAAGGGAGTGAGAATAAATTAGATGATGGAAAGTATATAGAATAAAACTTCAGAAGTAATAAAAATAAAATTGATCAAGAATCTTCTAAGGTTTATCAAATAGCACAAGGATAAGCAAAATCATCAAAAATGAGTTTGAACACAGGTACGCTTACACAGTTGAACAAAGACTTTCCAGCCTCTTTGCTCCCCCCGCCCCTCCTCAGCTGGTGATAGAGAAAAAGACCTGGATCCCACACAGGAACTTGGCTTCCACCAACACTTTCTGCCCGACCATCCACAGTGGCCTTTCCCTCTCTCATCTGGGAACAAAGGTTACCTCCTAGAAGCTCTGCCCACCTCCTGGACCAGGAGTCAGATCTTTGCATCAGATCTTTGCATCAAACTCCAAAGTATTGGAGTTTCGGCTTCAGCACCAGTCCTTCCAATGAATAATCAGGACTGATTTCCTTTAGGATGGACTGGTTGGATCTCCTTGCAGTCCAAGGGTCTTTCAAGAGTCGTCCCCAACAACAGATCAAAAGCATCAATTCTTCAGTGCTCAGCTTTCTTCATAGTCCAACTCTCACATCTACACATGACTACTGAAAAACCATAGCCTTAACTAGATGGACCTTTGTTGACAAAGTAATGTCTCTGCTTTTTAATACGCTGTCTAGGTTGGTCGTAACTTTCCTTCCAAGGAGTAAACATCTTTTAATTTCACAGCTGCACTCAGCATCTGCAGTGATTTTGGAGCCCCAAAAAATAAAGTCTGACACTGTTTCCCCATCTATTTCCCATGAAGTGATGGGATTGGATTGTATGATCTTCATTTTCTTAATGGTGAGCTTTAAGCCAACTTTTTCATTTCCCTGTTTCACTTTTATCAAGAGGCTTTTTAGCTCCTCTTCACTTTCTGCCATAAAGGTAGTGTCATCTTCATATCTGAGGTTATTGATATTTCTCCCAGCAATCTTGATTCCAGTTTGTGCTTCATCCAGCCCAGCATTTCTCAAGATGTACTCTGCATATAAGTTAAATAAGCAGGGTGACAATATACAGCCTTGACGAACCCACTTTTATACTTGGAACCAGTCTATTGTTCCATGTCCAGTTCTAACTGTTGCTTCCTGACCTGCATATAGGTTTCTCAAGAGGCAGATCAGGTGGTCTGGTATTTCCATCTCTTTCAGAATTTTCCACAGTTTATTGTGATCCACACCGTCAAAGGCTTTGGCATAGTCAATAAAGCAGAAATAGATGTCTTTCTGGAACTCTCTTGTTTTTTCCATGATCCAGCGGATGTTGGCAATATGATCTCTGGTTCCTCTGCCTTTTCTAAAACCAGCTTGAACATCTGGAAGTTCACGGTTCATGTATTGTTGAAGCCTGGCTTGGAGAATTTTGAGCACTACTTTACTAGCGTGTGAGATGAGTGCAATTGTGAGGTAGTTTGAGCATTCTTTGGCATTGCCTTTCTTTGGGATTGGAATGAAAACTGACCTTTTCCAGTCCTGTGGCCACTGCTGAGTTTTCCAAATTTGCTGGCATATTGAGTGCAGCACTTTCACAGCATCATCTTTTAGGATCTGAAAAAGCTCAACTGGAATTCCATCACTTCCACTAGCTTTGTTCATAGTGATGCTTTCTAAGGCCCACTTGACTTCACATTCCAGGATGTCTGGCTCTAGATGAGTGATCACACCATGGTCATTACCTGGATTGTGAAGATCTTTTTTGTACAGTTCTTCTGTGTATTCTTGATACCTCTTCTTAATATCTTCTGCTTCTGTTAGGTCCATACCACTTCTGTCTTTTATCGAGCCCATCTTTGCATGAAATGTTCCCTTGGTATCTCAAATTTTCTTGAAGAGATCTCTAGTCTTTCCCTTCTATTGTTTTCCTCTATTTCTTTGCAATGATCACTGAGGAAGGCTTTCTTATCTCTTCTTGCTATTCTTTGGAACTCTGCATTCAGATGCTTACATCTTTCCTTTTCTCCTTGGCTTCTCACTTCTCTTCACAGCTATTTGTAAGGCCTCCTCAGTCATTTTGCTTTTTTTGCAATTCGTTTCCTTGGGGATGGTCTTGACTCCTATCTCCTGTACAAAGACACATACTTCCATCCATAGTTCATCAGGCACTCTGTCCATAAGATCTAGTCCCTTAAACCTATTTCTCACTTCCATTGTATAATCATAAGGGATTTGATTTAGGTCATACCTGAATGGTCTAGTGGTTTTCCCTACTTTCTTCAATTTAAGTCTGAATTTGTCAATAAGATACCTTAATACAGAGCAATCAGCTTGTGAAAATAAAGTGAAAATGAAGTCGCTCAGTTGTGTCCGACTCTTTGCAACCCTGTGGACCGCAGCCCACCAGGCTCCTCCCTCCATGGGATTCTCCAGGCAACAATACTGGAGTGGGTTGCCATTTCCTTCTCCACGGGATCTTCTCAACTCACAGATCAAACCCAGGTCTCCCGCATTGCAGGCAGACGCTTTAACCTCTGAGCCAAAGAAAAACTGTCTACAAAAACAAAAGACATTTTCTGAGATGACTTTGATCCCATAATAGAATTACTGGCTTAAAGTCTTCCATATTTTCAAAGATGCTATTAAACTTGTTGGACTTCCCAGGTGGCTCAGTGGTAAGAATCTGCCTACACTGCAGGAGACGCAGGAGACACAAGTCTGATCTCTGGGTCAGGAATATTCCCTGGACAAGGAAACAGCAATGCACTCGAGAATTTGTCTCTAAGAAATCCCATGGATGGAGAAGTTTGGTGGGCTGCAGTTCATGGTGTCACAAAAGAGTCAGACACAATTTAGCAACTAAACAACATTGTACTTTTTAAAGTATTATTTTCACCTTATTTTTAACCAATCCTTTATTTGTAAGTAACCACACCTGGCTTTATCCAAATAAAATGGTGCAGCAAATAATTGTCCTCTGTGGGAATACAATGCACCATCCTCATGCTCAGTTGTGCCTGACTCTTTGCAGCCCCACGGACTATAGCTCACCATGCTCGTCTGTCTGTGAAATTTTCTAGGCAAGAATACTGAAGTGGGTTGCCATTCCATTCTCCAGGACATCTTCCCAACCCAGGAATGGAACCCTCATCTCTTGCACCTCTTGCATTGTCAGGTAAATTCTTTACCACTGAGCCACTTGGGAAGCCCAATACAATGCATAATTTAGTTAATCTAGGTTATCTTTCCATGAGAGGTTATTGTCTCTCTGTTATGAGATTTATTCACAGTAAAGGGAATCCACACCAGACACTTGGAAGGCAGAGGGAGAACCATTTACCCAGCATGTTCCTGCTTCAGGCCAATCTTGATGTGACTGTGAAGCCCCTCCTGCTCCAGGGGTTACTCATGTTAACTCAGCCTCCCAATCACAGCCACACCTCTCTCTCAGAAACACAGCCTCTTATGGATGATAACAGGACACATCACCAGGCTGAAAGGCCCACCTCCAGTCCCTGTGAAAAATCCTTGAGAAACAGGCACTCTGCTCTTCCCTGTGAGAACCCTGGCAGGACTGGTACATTACCTGGATGAAATCTTGAAATATCAGGGGCAGCAAGTCATCCATATCCCCAATGTCTCTGAAGAAACAATTTAAAATTCTTCCTGCAAGAATAAGATACAAAAATTACTCATTTCCTCAGATAGGAGCTTTAAGAGAAATAATTCATGAACAAATCAAAACAATATTTTGAAGTATATGTATTTAGGGACTTTCCTGGTGACACAGTGTCCCCAGTGCAGGGGACACGGGTTTGATCCCTGATGCAGGAAGATTCCACATGCCACAGAGCAGCTAAGCCTGTGCACCACAGCTACTGAAGTCCAAGTGCCTAGAGCCTGAGACCTGCAGCAGAAAAAGCCACCACGATGTGCAGCACCAAAGCCCCATGCAACTAAAATAAGTAAATACATCTTCCTTAAAAGTACACGTATTAAATATTTAATATATTGGGCTTCCCGAGGGGCTCATGTTAAGAATCCACCAACTAATGCAGGAGACATAAGAGACAGGGGTTCAATTCCTGGGTCAGGAAGATCCCTTGGAGTTGGAAATGGCAACCCACTCCAGTATTCTTGCCTGAGAAATCCCATGGACAGAGCAGCCTGGCAGGCTACAGTCCATGGGACTACAAAGGAGTCAGACATGACTTAGTGGTAACACAACAACAAATTTAATATATTACAAATTCATATGAAATAAGCCAATGTCAGTGGTAAAGAGAAAAACAAAATAGGATGACACTTAAAGAGAAACAAAAATATCACCAAATGGCAGTGGGTTGGGAAATGAAATTGAGTCCTGATTTCTAAAAGAATGGGGGTATCTTGTGGCAGTAACAGGAAGGGTTGGTGGATTTGAGAATGTTCCCTCTCTTTAGATTCATGCCATCTAAGACTTACTCCAAGTGCTAAATTGGTAAACAAATAGTTGCAAAATACCTAAGTTAATCCTAATTGTTACATCAATTTTGCTTTAATTATCAAGATTAATTTTGCCAAGTGGTACTTTTTAAATAAACATAATTATAACCTCTCTGCAAATTTTTCCCCCTCCAGATGGCTCACAGCAGCTCACATTTTGGGAAATCATGGCTTGTGGCCATTTCCAAGTTGTAAGTTTACTGCTGGGGTAATAAGCTGTTATTTTCATAAGTATACCAGGTATGACAAGTACAGACTTATGAATAAGCATCTAAGAAGACCAGAGGGATGTAGGCAGGAAAACTGAAATATTACTAAATGACCAAGAATCACTTATCATTGGTTTTACTTCCCTTCGTAGAATCCACAAAAATAGAATATCCTTAAAGCTACAGGATAGAATATGGGAATTTCTGGTAAATATCTGGTGTAAACTAAAAATGTCACCTGTCACATCAGTAAACAAAGGATTTAGCAGCCATCAGGACTCTGCAGCCACCCCTGCAAGGGTGGTGCTCCCTGAGGAGACTCAGGATGAGAAAGAACAGGACACTGTCCCCAGACAGGGGAGGTGCACACCAAAGGAACTGTAGCCGGGAGGAGCCAATACTGACTCCATGCTGGATCTGTTTCTTTGACCATTGCTATTCACTGCTTTTGTCAAGGATCCCTGCCCTCCTGCCTGAATATTAAACCAAAGTGGCTTTTATCAGCTCACAGGGAGACAATCTGACTCTCACTACCTGTGAATGGCTGCAGAAAAAATACCTTCTTGTTGTGCAAGATAAATGGCCTTTTGACGTCACTTCCTCACCTCCTCTCCCCTATGTTCTGTAAAAGAACCAGGCATCCAGACCCCAACAAGATGGCTATTTTGAGATGTTAGTCTGTCATCTTCTCAGTCTGTCAGGTTTCCAAATAAAGTCATTATCCTTTGCCTTAACACGTTGTCTGTAAGACTCACTGGCATTGTGAGGCAAGCAGAACGGGCTTGAACTTGGTAACAAGAAATACTACTATATGTGGTTTTTCTCTTCATGCCATCACATACCAGAAACAAAGACCACCATAAATCATCTATTAAAAATTCTACTTTTGAAAATAAACACAGAGAAGAGTTCAATTATATATATATATATATATATATACACACACACACACACACACACACACCACTAAGAGAGTAAACAACTGATGCCCCTAAACCTTTGGATCTATTTTTGCAGTACTTATTTGGGCTTCTATTTTATTGAGGGAATGAAGTTCTGATAATAGACACAGGAGAGGGAGTCAAGATATATACTATGTGTGCCTCCTGCTCTAGAATTAGTGATATTAAAGATTTAAACTTGTTTCCAAATCCTTGAATAATAAATCAGCATCTGGAGAAGTCTACATGTCATCAAGAGCCTGGTTAATAGTGGTCATAACCACTCAGAGGCTGTGATAACAGAAATTCAGTCCCACTTGATGCTCCTAAATTTATGACTGTAGTTTTTGCGTTAACAGGAAAAGTAGAGAGAATTCACAGCTGTAACAGCAAAGACTCTTCCAATCACTTCCTCACTCCAGCTTCATAATAAGATGAGATTGTGTGGGCCTCTGCAGTTTACTATCCTGTGCTCCTCACAGTACCTGGACTAAAGAACATGTGTTGAAAAAATCTGCACAAGATGCTGCACTAAACAGTCTTATTTAATCCTCACAAGAGTCTTGTGAAACAGGAAGGGCACCGGTTATTCCTGTTTCACATGAGAGAAGTTCCCAGACATCATGCTGTCATCCTCACTGAGGTTCATTACACACTGAACCTGTTATAAGTGCTGTGAATGTACTAACCTGCATGAACAGTATGAAAAGGCAAAATGATTAGGATATCAAAAGAGAATCTCCTCAGGTCGTTAGGTGCCCGATATGCTACTGGAGATCAGTGGAGAAATAACTCCAGAAAAAATGAAGGGATGGAGCCAAAGCAAAAACAATACCCAGTTGTGCATGTGACTGGTGATAGAAGCAAGATCTGATGCTGTAAAGAACAATATTGCATAGGAACCTGGAATGTCAGGTCCATGAATCAAGGCAAATTGGAAGTGGTCAAACAAGAGATGGCAAGGGTGAACGTCGACATTCTAGGAATCAGAGAACCAAAATGGACTGGAATGGGTGAATTTAACTCAGATGACCATTATATCTACTACTGCGGGCAGGAATCCCTCAGAAGAAATGGAGTAGCCATCATGGTCAACAAAAGAGTCCGAAATGTAGTACTTGGATGCAATCTCAAAAA
>SJYX01020126.1:0-13057 GCA_006410675.1 Oreotragus oreotragus
AAAAAAAAAGATAGGATGGAAGACTATTGTTTTTTATGTTGCCGTCTACTGAGTAAATTATAATGTAACTTTAGGAAAAAAATCCTAAATCATATTTCTAGCTCATCTGTACTGAATATTACATTTTCCTTTGTTTCTAGATATATTGAATATTATGCTAACTTTTGATTCTTTGAACCCGCTTAATATACCTTATGGGATAACCTTATAAATATCTTGTCTGAACAATTTTGTATATACTAGCCAACAATATTATTTCTTAAAGACTCCTCTGAGTTACAGTGTAAGTGAATCTTTATAAAACTCAAATTCTCAAATCAAAGTTAAAATTACTCAGTACAGCTACAGCTTTCTACATTTTAGGTTTAGGTAATAAAAACAGGCATACACAACCAATAACCAGGGAATAATCTCATGAAATATGTACTCAACTTTCCATGTATAGTATTTTAACAGTGCTCAGCACATAAGAAATACTAAATTAAGTATGGATCATAAACATTAAGAGAACAAGGGTAGGAGATGCCTGGAATACAGTAGGCCAGGTACAGAGAGTATAATGTAGATAGACGTATGTTCCTAAATTCACTCCAAACAAATTGGTGGTTTATCCATTGCTCTTCTCTGGGGCAAATTTAAAGAAAAATTCTTTCCCTAACTCTACATCTGTCTGAAAATCCAAGAAATCTGTTGTAGGTCACTTTATCATCAGATATTACACCGAAAATATTTTGAACATTTTCTACCTACATGCCATACCTTACCTCTTGAGTAGAGATCACTTTGATCACAATTCCTGAAAACTCCGATGCACACTTCAAAGTTCCCTAGCATTTTTTTTTTTTTTTTTACTGCCGTAATCTGATTACCTTAGATGTACATTTAAGTGGGGGAAAACCTTTAAAGAGCACCTATGTGCTTATTTTGGAAATACAAACCTTTCACATTTCAAGACTAAGTTAATGTGAACTTTTTTAAATGGGAAATTAAAATATCTGAATTTTTTAAATCAAGAAATTGCTTAGGACATCTAGGCACTGACATTTTCCTCAAGTGGTTCAATACAGCAAAATCAAGTAAGATTTATGGATATATTTACAATAAGCTACAAGATCAGTACTTGTAGTCACACTTCTTATTGACATTTATCTTCTTTAAAACAGAAGTTATTAAAAAACTTTATTTACTTAAATGAAAAAAAAACTATTTTATTCTATAGCTAGTCCTACGAATCATAGCGAAACAATAAGCCTAGTTCTTATACCTCAAACATAAAGCCATGTTCAATATTCGTAAATGTTTTCATTTTGAAGCTACTGATAATGTAGGAAAGAGTTCATGTAATGAAAATTATTTTTAAAATTCTCATTTCACCACTATTTTTACAAAATGTTTGAAACACTCCCTGCCCTACATCTTTTAAAGACACATAGTTAAGGCTTCTAAATTCTTTTGTACTCAAGGAAATATAGCCTCTCATCTTTCATAGAAATACATTTTGTCTGTGAATCTTTCAATAGCTTTAATTCTAAAAACAAAATTTTATCCACAGTATTTTTACTCATCTTTTCCAAATTACTAGACTAATAAAGCCAAGAATTTTAGCTTCTCTCCCACACCCTAAATACAGTAGCTACTCTAAATCATAATTTTCTTTATAATTTTTTTCAGAGTATAATTTCTTTAGAGAGCCAAATTAGGTCATTTTAATCCACAAGTTGTCATTAACTAAACTTATCTGTCACCTAGGAACCCACCATAAAGTTTTTTAATTTTAGCAGTCTGCTTACAAATTTTCATCAATCCAAAAGGGAAATCTCCTCCTGTTTCTAGCAGACTCTGCATAGAAAAGTAAATTGTTCTAATGGCTCTAATTAAGTTTATGTAGATATAAAGACAATAATCATGAAAACCAAATTTTATCCTTTCCCATGTTCTCTTGATATGGTTAAAAGAAATAAACTCTGAAAGTTAAGATTTCCCTTTCTATAACTACTTGTTCAAGTAGAACACCAAAATGTAAAATACCTTCTTCTCCTATTAACAGCACCCACTAATAGAATAGTTCTCCAATAAGTCATTATTCTCAAATATTCTTTTTCTGACTCGAAGAACTGTCTTCTGTATGCAATTTTCTAAGGGTCTATGTTTAGCAAGATCTCACTTTAAAAGACTTGAGTGTATTACTCCTGATATTTCCAATATTAACTCAAGAGTTTTAATGGTTTGCAAAATCGATATACGAAAATGGCATCTAAAACATTCCAATTCTGGAAACAAAGCTAAGGTGAAGCTAATCAGTAAAGTGCAAAAACAAGACTAAATAGATCATCTATTTCCTTAATTTGGCACTGTGTGACCCAATGAAAAGTCATTTTAATTCAACAGTGTAAATCATTTTTTTCTCAAAAAAGTTTAAGACATACAAGGATATATATTCAGAAATATTTAGAGGAAGACACATAAAATTAAAATACATTTTAAAATACTGTTATAGTTTCGATTTTCTACTCCTGAAAGAAAAATAAGCCATTTATCAGTAAGTGCATTTTTTTCATGGAGAAAATATTTATTAGTTTTTCAAATGATCACATAATACAAATGTTACACAATTAGTCATTCTAGGAAAAAATTAGCTTATATTAATATTCATAAAATAAACACTGAAAAATATAGGATTGCATATTGTGACATGAATATTTAAAAATCTGAAAGAAAATGAATCAAAATAAAAGCTTAAACAAATCAGTTCACATTAATATACATGAAGTTTCACTTTTAAATAGCTTTCAGTGGCATGAGATGAATAGAAATGCACTTACATTTCGTTTGCACACTTTAAGGAACAAAGCTAAAATTTAATCAAAGCATGAGATGAATGGGATTAAGAGACTAAATCATTTCTCTTCAAAACTGAAACAAAAGGCCATAAACTGGCCTTCAGTTCCTTGAGTTCTTTCTAAAATGTTGAGTAGTTGTTTTTTAATTTATATGTGTTTGTGAAAACTATCTTATTAACTTTAAACAAAAGCAAATCAAGAGTAAAAAGTTGTAATTGTTTATGGGAATTCAGAGCTCTCCTGGGAAATTTTAGCTCAAACTGATCTTTTAAACTTACTTTTAAGTACCATATATACAAGAGTTTATGTATAATTAATGAGGGGAAAACGGGTCCCAAACATAGCCACAAAGACTAAAGGCCAGGTTATAACCTAGCAAGTGTGGTTTCTAAAGCCTCTTAAGATTCCTAAAACAGTTAGATGCTTCCACAGTGTTATCTCTAGAATTTCTATTCTTAAAGTTTAAACCAAATAAAACACACTGGCATCGCGTAACTTTAAAAAACCTCTTTAGTAGCTTTCAACTGACTAGTTTAATAGATAGCTAAAAAGAGAAATAAAACATTTTGATAGCTACTTCCATCAATTTATCAAATCCACAGTTTGGATAACTTTCTTGCAACACTTAATTCACACACAGAGGCATATTCTACTACTACTACTTGCCTCTTTGTTTCAGTATCATTCAACTTTAGAATGCCTGCAAACTCAGACCAATACCTCAAGTTTAACAGGTATTTACTTTGAAAGACAACTTAGAAGGTGCCTCTACTTCTATACTGGAATCTGTTGATTCGACAAAAATAAGGCTTAAGACTAAAAAAAGATAAACCAAAAAAGTACATCCTAAAATTAAAAGTAATTTAGGAATAATTAAGATTTTCACCCTTTACCTCCTAGTTCTTTTCAGTGTTGGGCAACAAAAGACAAGTTTCATTAAGTTTTCTGGGTCTCCGAGACTACCAAAAAGTCTGCCTGCTTCATTAGGGTGATTTTCAATCCCACAAATCTTTTAAGTGAAACAGATAGAGAGCTGTTTTTTTAAAGAAAGGAGTCTCTCATGCTTCCTCTAGTTCAGTCTTCTGAATAGAAAGGAATAGTTTCATGGTCATGTAAAGTTCCAATCTGAAAAAATTACGTCATTATTTGAGCCTCTCCATTTCCAGATCAAGAGTACACCAGAGAAAATCTTAAAGTTTGTCAATGACAAGATCAGGTGGCTCTCTCATCCTTGTGTCTTCTAGATACACTGCATGGCTCCGTTCACCACTGCCTTCCAAACTGCAGTTGCTGCATGTGGGACAGATATCATCCATGAAGGCTCTGCTAGAGTTCCTTTGGCTGAAGGAGGATGTTTACCAGTTGAAAGAAATCTGGGCAATTAGAGAACAAATAAACCGGTCTCCCATTATCAAGATACCTGGAGTCACAGAAGGAATCCACCAAGGAAAAAAATGAAAACTTGCCAAAGGCACCAAAGTTCACGTTCTACCCACTGTAGATGATAAGAACTTCCTGAAATCAAATCCTACCCTTGGCATCAAAGATACTAACAGAAAACTGTATTAATGCCATGGGGAAAATCTAGGACAAGGTTCTTTTGCCACAAATAACATCATTCCTAGGGACTGGAAAACTACTTGTGAGTATATTTAACAAAGCTTTCAGGGACAGTATCTCCTGAAACATATTCATTTGTATGTATCGTATTAAAGAATGAAGCCTAGATTTGACAGTAAAACCATAATGGTACTATCATTGCATCTTGTTAAAGATCTACCTGATATGAAGTCCTAAAGTTCAACATAGGAAAATAGACCAAAAAGTTCTCATTAATAGGGTAGGATAACACCTGGACATCAGATGTGTAAATCAGGAAAATTCAGATGTCCTGTTTGCCCAAAGACAAAACACAGAAACTTCTTAAATAGTGGAATATAGAGCACTGAGAAGTACACTACTACCAGTAAAGGTTAAAATGGGCAAATATTTCCTTTTAAAAATTCCTGTGGACTACACAGGCATTCACCAAATCAGTGCCCCCAAATCAGCCACTGCTTTAATTATCTGGAGAGAAAATTAAATACATCTTAAGTCTCTTTTCTGAAAGGGCACTAGTTAGCATTCTTAGAAAAACAAACAGATTGCAGCCCCTCTTGGTTCTTCTATGAACCCAAGGAGTAAACAACATAATTACATGGGCAATGGAAGAACACTCCAGTCTATAAATAAACCCAAGTAAATAATGGAAAGCACCCACTTGTTTATTACCCTTTCCCAACTCTCTCCAGAAGCTGGATATTCTGCCTCCAAAGGTTCAGTGGAGAAAGTGGACCCCTGACGTCAAAAGCTCTCCGTGGTCTTGGCTGTATCTGTGGTTCTAGGATCACTCCTTGCACCTCTGGTAGGAGAGAAGCACTGAAATAGAGAGCTGAATATAGATTTAAGAAAAAACTCTTATTAAAAAATTACATTCTCTGGTCATTGAGCTTGTAATGACTTATCCTCAGGACAAAAAGGGGCTGCCTCTGGGCACACATTCTTCCATGCCTTCTTAATTTGAATTTTAGAAGCCTTTCACCACGAATGATTAATTCCTCAGTAACTACTAAGAAGGGAACTAGCTTGGTCTAAGTCATAACACAGGGTGTGACAAACCACTCAACATCAAGTGGAAGACCAAATACAAAAATGATAAATTAGGACTGGTAAATAAGATCATAAGTGTCTTAAAGGGACAGGCAAAGGCACTTGACCTCAGATACATTAAAGGAGTCCCAATTAATTCTGCTATCAAAGAGAAGACGATGGATTGAAAAGCAGAAATGGAATAATCAAGCATATTAACAGGAATACCACTAAACCTTGGGAATTGCCTTAAGAAGCGGAATTTGTTCTCAGCTTTTTAATTCTTCAGTAATTTAAAGAATTAATCAGACTACAGTCCCTTATTATAGCAGTATAAAAATAAACCTGAATTTTATCAAGCTATGCCTACTGTCACTGAGAAAGACTTATTCTTCAAGCACTCATCCTTAAAAGTGGGAGGGCAGAATAGTGGACATAGGCAATACAGACTAAAAATCCTTATCAAATCTATGATCATTTGGTTTGGGGTCAAGAAGGACCAGGAAATAATCATTAATGGCTTCAATGCAGAAATTAAAGCTGTTAAGATATATCCAAATAATAGATGATGATAAAGATACTGGAAAATAGTTCACTTTATTATAGAAATAAGGTGAACAAGAGAAGGAAGTTCAAAGCACATAGTATCTGATCAAGGAAAAGCTGAAAGGAGAATAAGATAGGCAGATATATAATATTTAAAGTTAGAGGGACTGCAGGATAAATTTTAACAGTGGAAAACAGATCAGTTGTATTCTGTGGTACAGAGTGATACATCCCTATTAAATTTCAGATCTTATTCTAAATAGAAAGGTGCTGTATGCTCCTGCTGTATGGAACATGGGCAGTCACTGTCCGACTTCAGGGACATGTTGTATTTGGGGATAAATTAAGAAAAACTGCTATCAAATAATTTCTCTCTCTCTCTCACCCCAACTGGTCATCACAAGGGTTCCTTACCTGGTAGTGGAACGAGGACTGCGCTCTCTTGTTCTCTATCAATCAACTCACAAAGGTTATAGGTTCAGCACTAAGAAGGTAGCAACCAACCAAAGTTAGTTTTAATGCCTTCACTTCCTCCTGGCTCTGCCGGCCAGTTTGGAAAAATGCCAGCAGCTGAAAAGGAATGGTTATTCCATTACCTAACAACAATTAGAGTAAAAAAAAATTTTTTTAAGCCTGAAGATGAAGGAATGAGGTAATAACCCTTTGGTACCTTAGGAATATATTCAATTCTATACAAGTGAGAAATAAAAATGGTTCGGATTTAGAAAACCTATAAATTTAACCATCAAATCTATAATTTCCAAAATTTAAAGAAATGAAAAAAGAAGTAAAAGGAAGTCAAGGGGGTGAAACTGTCATCTAACAAGAGATATCAAATAAATAACTACAACAGTATTTTATGAGTTTATGTGGCAGCTATTTTTTCATTTTATGAGTTTATGTGGCAGCTATTTTTTCATTTCACATTTCCAACAGACTTTAAATCCCAGGGTCTTTAAACAGTATTTTACAGTAAAAATCACATTAGGAGGAACGTAAGGGATAACAAGAGGAAAAGAGCACCAAAAGAAAAGATCTGAATATCCAATCTCTCAAGAAAACAAAATCTAAATAGGTATTTTCAAAGGTCAAATATCACAAATAGATTAGCAAAGTATTCCACAGCTGGAGTTCTTAAGGAGTGGCTCTTTAACAGATGAGAAAGGCTTAAAACTGATACATCAGAGGTATCTCATTTGTTTTCAGTGGACCTATACCATGGAAACAGGTATGACAAAATCACTTTTAAAATTATTAAACAATCAACCTCTACCCTTTTCTAATCAATTTTCTTGACAAATTATTTTTCATATCTAATAATATTTCAATATAAATCATGAAAATTTAAAGACTTCCAAATGAATAAGAGCTAAGTAAAACTTAAGATACAGTTTAAAATATATTCAGAAACTATAAAGATATGATTTTCCAAATTTCTTAGTTTTTCTTCATTTTATAAATACTAATCAGTAGTATAGCAATATACCTGATTGAAAATACATGCAAAAAGGGAGCATTCCATTATGGAAAAAAATTACTCAGGGAATTCCATTAAGGAAAAAAATTACTCAATTCAAAATTTAAATTTAGAAGCCCACTTCACTTTGAAAATGAGAAACAACTCCCAAGAAATCATTATCTTGCTCAGATTAATAATGGTCTAAATTTACAGTTTCTCCTTAAGTAGGAGCTCCAAATCCTTGAATTACCAGGCCCCACAGAATATATAAATTAAAAAGCAACAAACTTAGATTTAAAAAAACCCCATGTCCTTAGGTTAAGTTATAGGGTAAGTTAAATAAGAGAGCTGGCTGGAGAAATAGACCCACTTATGAAACTCTCCTAAGTCGGATTACTTTCAAGATATCACCTCTCTACTTTGCTTAAAGTATGCCAAAACTTGTGGATTCAACATATTCATACTCAAAAATGAACTAAACAGATTTCCTTAAATAGGAATTATTTGAGTCACTGAGGAGAACTGTATCTGTCTTGCTTCAGGAATTAATTTATGAAGACTATGGATTGATAATCACTTACACAGAAAAACATAAAGGCACTTTCAAAATGAGACCATTATTCAAACAAGAAAGAATAGCCTTTGCCAGACTACTACTGATTGAGGCTCACAAGAAAGACACAGTAGGACCTAACCTAATTCTGTTTTAATAGACAGCATTCTTCGATGTGATGTTTCAAGAAGGAAAAAAGAAATTACTCCGATTCAGGATTTACAGTTCAACCAGTAAAGAAGAAATTCCAAACCAAAGCTAAGAAAATCAGCAATGCTGAAATGTCACAAAAGAACTCAAACAAGGAGACAGAAGGTCTATTCATCTATCATTTTAGTATTTTCCATTATTAAAGTTTAAAGATTCTTACTGAATATTAAGTTACATTCAAATCGGAAACAACCTAAGTATTTATATATAAATAACACTCTTAAGAAACTCTCCTGAAATGTACAGACTATTTGCAATATTTGTTCTGAATACCAAATTACTAAATAAACATATAATATTTATTAGGTCTAAGTATTTCTAATATCAATGAAAAGAGAGAAAGATTCACCAAATCATTTTTAAGCAATGAACTAGAAGGTAACACATTTCTACAAAGACTATGATTTCTATTTTCTTGTGTTATAGAAGACTAATTTGAAGTCTACATTATAAATTTACAGATAATTCATAAAACATCTGAAAGTCACATGGTGGCTCAGATGGTAAAGCGTCTACCTACAATGCGGGAGACATGAGTTTGATTCCTAGATTGGGAAGATGCCCTGGAGAAGGAAATGGCAACGCACTCCAGTACTCTTGCCTGGAAAATCCCATGGACAGAGGAGCCTGGTAGGCTACATACAGTCCAAGGGGTCATAGAGTCGGACACAACTGAGCAACGTCACTTTCACTCTAAACTGGGAATGTGACACAGAAATATCTTCTTCTTGTCTTTTTTTCATTTATTCTTACTAGTTCCAAGGCATTTCTGCAAAGAGTAAGAATTTCCCACAAATCCCTTCACATGCCCAAATCAGGCCCAACTGGCATTAAGAAGAAAATGAAAGAACATCCTTAAGAGAAGCAGTGAGTCTTTGCAACTGCAGCCCCTATACACACTTGAGTTAAATAAATTCAGTAGAGGTTTTACAAACAAATGAAGCCCACTGGTCAAAAAACAAAAAGTTAAGGAGAACTTTGTCAAGCAGCTGATGTCTAAAGTCAGGCTTTTTTATCCTAAAGGAAATAAAAATCATCATAAGTATTAGTTTCATGGATTCTCTATTTTTTTTTTTTGCAGGGGGGGTGTCCATCAGCATCTAGAGTTAATTTCTATGTATGATCAATCATCTGAAACTTCACAGGTATTATCCTGAGGTGACACAAATTTTTAGCTAAATTACAAGACCCATTATAAATTTTCTAATGTTCTTTTCCAGACCAAAATTAGTAAGAAAACAAACTGGATATTGCCAAAACATCCAATTTCACGTTTAAGTTTTAAAAAGTGAGAGATCTTGTCAAAAAGGCAGACAGACAGACAAAACCCAGCTTCCTTAGAATTAGTTAGCCACAGTATTGTGTTGTATCTAGAGGAAAAGGCAGTATCCCCCATCCAAGTCAACGATGCCTGACCCTGTTTAGCTTCTGAGAAAAGGTTATAGCTAAACCACAACCCTGTATATATTATCAAACGGGACACACCTTATAAATACTAAAATAAAGAAGAAAGCCTGGAAATTAAGGAACACAGAGCATGGAAAGCAATAACCTAACAGAGAAGAAAATATAACGAGACTGAAAGAAACCTATTAGATTATTTTAAGAATCTAACCAAATTCCAAGATTTATCAATGTATTTTTTTCTTCATCCTTTTGGAAAAGATACTAATCCCAAAATTTGGGGCTCAAATTACTCTATTTTTAGGTTTAAATATTAAGTATTTGTTAACAGAGAGAAAAGCAATAGCTAATCCAACTGTGTCTTCAGGTTCTACTAGCTATAAGATAGGGAAGTAAAAAAGGTAAAAAAAAAAATGTGCAATAAATTTTTAGAGCAGTTAATGCACTATAGAAGAAACATAAATGGCAATCCTAAAACTATATATCAACCATAAAAAAAGTCAAATTCAGAGTCAAGTTGCATTTAAAAAGGCAACTTCAGGGTCAAGACAACTAAACACAGAAACATTTAAATTTACCACTGCCTCCTTTAAATGAAAAAGGCTTCTATATTTCAAAAAAAAAAAAAAGAAAACCTTAGTGAAAGTAATTTTATGTTAAAATTAATGGAAATATGATGAGAAACAATATTGAGACAGTATTAAAATATCTCCCACAAGACACTTATTATTTGCATCAGAAAAAAGTAAATTAATAGTGTAGAAACCTGACAGACACTTCCTTAGCCAAATTAACTTTTATCACCACCGGTAACAGGACAAATCAGTACCACATACCTCCTGATACAATGTACTGATAAGGACATAACATCACTTCAGTGGAATCTTTTCCAAAAATGTTTAATTCTCAATCTGATTATGAAAGAACATCAGACACACAAGTTAAAAAATAGTCTAACTAACCAGTACTCTTCAAAAATGTCACGGTTACAAAAGGCAAAGAGAATGAAGAGCGAGCCCAGACTGAAGAAGATTAAACAGACATGACAATTAAATACACTGTGAAATTCTAGATAGGATCCTGGACCAAAACAAGGTCATTTAATGGACTATGATCAAAATGCAAATAAACTTACAGATGGTTAGTATTAACTCCTGATGTCTACATTTGTTCTACAAATATTAGCAAAAGCTGGGTGAATTCTATGTACTATTTCTGCAACTTTTTGTAGACCTAAGTTTGTCTTAAAATAAAAATATAAAACAAAAGGTTCTGAATAATTTGACATAAAGTACACTCCTCCAATCTTTCTTTAAAAGCTAACTCTAGTAGAAATAACAGCATTAAATGTTCTGTACTAACATCAGAATACTAATCAGATAGTGATAGTCTTGCTTATGCTTTTTAATTTTTTTGATAAATAGTTCTATACAGAGAACTCTGATTTGGAAGAAATCAGAGATAAAAAAATCTTCTCTTCTACAAACAGAGAAACTGAATTATGTTTATGTTAAACTAGCATGGAAATGAACTTTGGACTAAAGCAAGCATATAGGAGTAATTGGCTAAAAAACAAAAAGTCTTCAAATTTTGAATTACTATGTGTGAATTTTTATTCCTGCATAATAAAAAATCCAAGGAATAAAAATTTGTGCTCATTTTCTTTAAAATCTCCATAAGAAAGTATAGTGCCATAAATATCCCTCTTACAATGTTTTTTTCCTGAAAATCAAATTACAAAATTCTCAATTAATAAACCTTCACTTAAAAAATCAGTTACAAGTAAATATTCGTAACCTGTTTGTTTTTTTAACACTTACGGAGAGCTTAATATACAGCAATATAGTACATGTTTTATATATATGGCCTCACTCAACCTCACAACTCAGTGACATACAATACAATCATCACAAGTTTACTGAGAATAAACTAAGGCACAAAGCAGTAAAGTTAACTCAGCTAAGATCACAAGTCTAGTAAGTTGTAGACTAGGAAACAGAAAACCAATTTGTCTCCAAGATCCTGAGTTTTAACTAATTTTATACTTTTCCAAATTATATTATTTTGATTAGCAATATTTGTTTTTAAAATACTTAGAATGTGATAAAATGCTAGAATAAATGCTTTAAGTAGATAAAATGCTAGAATAAATGCTTTAAGTAGAACTGAAATTTTCTCCTTGTATTTGTTTTGCCATTTCTACCAACCCAGGAAAGTCTGCCAAGGCAAAAAGACTTAGAAATAAAGTATAGCAAAACTCAGTATCAGCACCATAAATNGATAAAATGCTAGAATAAATGCTTTAAGTAGATAAAATGCTAGAATAAATGCTTTAAGTAGAACTGAAATTTTCTCCTTGTATTTGTTTTGCCATTTCTACCAACCCAGGAAAGTCTGCCAAGGCAAAAAGACTTAGAAATAAAGTATAGCAAAACTCAGTATCAGCACCATAAATAACCTAGAAACAGATGTTTCTACAGAACCTAAAAGGCCTATATCTAGGTAACTGTTGAAATGGTAATTCGAAATTCTCATCTTGAAAGGATCTCCAAAAAAGCAAGATGCAGAATTTTAATTTCTAGTTTACATGTCACATGTATCTATTAACCTGCCTAACAAATATATAGGACAGTCTCTTAAATGTATAAAAATCTCATAAAAAGTTCAATGAGGTTAATTATCTTAATGTACTTTAAACATTATATTTAAGTCATTAAAAATAAACATTAAATTAATAAACATTATATTAAGTCATCACTTATGAGCAGTGTAAGAATAATGATCTAGCAGTAACAATTGGATTTTATTCTCTACTAATTCAGAGCTCAGTTCTGCTACTTAGAGAACAGTCTTTCGTTTGTTAGCGTATATAATATTTTGTATGGCTGTTGTAGCTGTCCTAAATCTTAATGTATTTTAAAATTTACAGATGGCTTTCATTATTTCTACTCAAATTCTTCTGTATATAAAAATAAGATCAAAGGAAGGTCATTCCCTTCCTCATTCCAATGAAATCTAATAAAAATCAATATAATATCTAATTGTGAGTATGATATGAGAAGCACTCAGCAGTTTATACAAGAACAAGATGCTTTCAAATTCCTTATCAACAAAGCGAGGAAGGTTTTTTAAAAGACTGGAGAATTATTTAATTATAAATAACACCTTTAATCTACTCTAGTCTTATATAACTTGTCTGGCCATTGAGCCTGCAGTGACAAAAAAGTCATAAATGGTATCCTGAACTTCTGGGCTCATATCAGTCAATAAACCATCAGAAATTAAGAAAGCCCAAGTTTGCCAAATACTCATGAGGTATTTAATACCTACACAGTAATGAAACTACAAACCAGGAAAATAAAGAATGCCCAACCTGATATGCTATACTAAATTTATATTCTGGGGAAAAAAAAAAAA
>SJYX01020128.1:0-28603 GCA_006410675.1 Oreotragus oreotragus
TCCATCCTGATTTTGTGCTTGCCTGTTTACTTCTGTGCAGTCCGTCTTCGCCCGCACTTAGCAATGCTCTCCCCGTTCTTGCATACCTGTTTTTGTTCAGGCCTGCGTCCCTCGTGCCCAGAACACTGCCTGGTTCAATAAGAGAATGTGTCAAGTGCACACATGGACCAGTTAAGGTATTCAAACCCTCAGGGCTCCTTCATGTAGAATTCTGTTTAACTCTGTTTAGCTCAGTATTTTTTTAATATTTATTTATTTTTATTTATTTGGCTGCACCAGCACATGGGAATCTTTGCGTGGGATCGTTGTGGCATGCAAGATCTTTTTAGCTGCAGCATACAGGATCTTTTTCTTAGTTGCAGCATGTGAAAATGCGACACGTGGAATCGGGTTCCCCGACCAGGGATTGATCCTGGGCCCCCTGTGTTAGGAGCGTGAAGTTTAGCCGCTGGACCACCAGGGAAGTCCCAGCTCAGTATTTTTTCCTACTTCTTCCTCCTTTTCTTTAATTGCCCAGCTCGTCTCATCACCTAGGACCAAGTCAAACTGGGCCCTGGGAGGCCAGCCCTGCTGAGAGTAGCCAGCTTCCTGGCCCCACGCCGTCTCATCCCCAGGCCTCACTCCCTTCATGGTCTGATGACCAAGGGAAACTGGCTTGCCCACTAGTTCACTCACTCCTCCGCTCTGAACACTGTGAAGGCAGGGGCTTGCCTGTCCTGGTTCACCACCGACTCCCCCATGCCTAGAGCAGTGCCTGGGAAGTGCTCGGGGTGATTTCCCACATGAATAGCCCCCTTTTCTGACTCACCCTCATCCACAGCCCATAGGACTTCAATTCCACCAAACACTCTCCAGGACAGGCTATTTCCTGTCAACCCTCACAGCCAGTTGCTGGTCATCTGGTACAGTGGCAGCTCCCTTTATCCATCAAAACACCAAGTGTCAAGAACAGAAGAGACCATGGAGACTGTCTGCCCAGGGCCCCTGTGTTTTGGAGGGAGAAACAGAGGTTCCAAGAGTGCAGTTGGTTCCGCTTCAAGACTGGTCCCCAAGACTCCTGTCTTACTTGCGTTGTTCTCCTGCATTAGTCTTCCAGGGTTGCTGTGACAAACTACCACAAACTTGGGGGCTTAAAGAACATACACTCTTGTTATCTAACAGTTCTGGAGGTCAGAGGTCTGAAATCGGTCCAATTCCTTGTCTTTTCCAGATTCTAGAGCTGCCTGTATTGCTTGGCTCATGGCCCCTTCCTCTGTCTTCAAAGCCAGAAGTGGCCAGTTGAGTCTTTCTCAAACTGAATTGCCCTGACCCTCCTTCCTCTTTCACTTTTTAAAAAAGAACTGTTTAATTTACTTGGCCGCACTCGGTCTTAGTTGTGGCACTCGGGGTCTTCACTGGATCATGCGAATCTTTTGTTGCAGCTTGTGACTCTCTGATTGTGGTGCTCAGGCTTAGTTGCTCTGCAGCATGTGGGATCTTGGTTCCCTGACCAGGGATCAACCCATGTTTTAACTGCTGGGCCAACCAGGGAAGGGAAATGGAAGACAGGACCAGATCTTCACAAGGTGCCACTGTTCAAATGCTCTAGGATTCTGTGAAGCCAGGAGTGCTGGGATGAAAGGAAGACATCTGCTAGGAGGTCCGGGAAAGGTCTCCCTCTTTCACTTCTAAGGACCTTTGTGATTATATTGGGCCCATTCAGATAAGCCAGGATAAATCTCTCCATGGCAACTTCCTTAACTTAATCACATCTGCAAAGACCCGTTGCTGTGTAAGGTGACATATTCACAGGTACTGAGGATTAGGCTATAGCCATCTTTTAGTCATAGTATTTATCACATCACTGTATGGCTGCTTCAGTGTCTGCCTGCCTGGCTAAGCCATGACTACCTCACAGGTAGGGCCTGGCCATCTCTGTGCCCAGCTTTGGCACATTCCTGGCACTGAGAAAGCACACAGAGAGTGTGGGTCTCCTTGGCTGAGACAGAAGTGATCCTTATTCATTTTACTGCACTCTCCCCACCCCCATTTCCATTCAGTGATGAAGGGGCCGCACCCTCCCCCAACCAGGTTCTACTGTTCAAGTTCTGCCATGGGATCAGTGCTCACCAAGATCAAGAGAGATCCAGGCCACATCCACATTTTTAGACTCTTCGCATACTAAAATATGAAGAAAAAAAAGCAAGCTGATTATAGACATTGTAGATCTGTAAAATAATTAAACTAGTAAATTAACTCTTGACATCTAAAATACAGTGCAGTAGGATTGTCTTGCAAGCTTACTGCAGGTTTATATCTAAAATACATTCATTCAGGGTATTCTTTGGGTATACGGGCTTCACTTGTGTCCGACTTTTTGCAGCGCTATGGACTGTAGCCCGCCAGGCTCCTCTGTTCATGAAATTCTCCAGGCAAGAATATGTGCAAGAATACTGGAGTGGGTTCCTGTGCTTTCCTCCAGGGAATCTTCCCGACCAGGGATCAAACCAGCGTCTCTTATTTCTCCTGCATTGGCAGGTGAGTTCTTACCCCACCCCAGTACTCTTACCTGGAAAATCCAATGGACGGAGTAGCCTGGTGGGCTGCAGTCCATGGGGTCGCTAACAGTCGGACAGACTGAGCGACTTCACTTTCACTTTTCTCTTTCATGCATCGGAGAAGGAAATGGCCCACTCCAGTGTTCTTGCCTGGAGAATCCCAGGGATGGGGGAGCCTGGTGGGCTGCCGTCTATGGGGTCACACAGAGTCGGACACGACTGAAGTGACTTAGCAGCAGTAGCAGCAGTGCCCATTCTATGGGTGTTAGAAGACCAAATTCAGGTTGCCACATACGTGTCTTAGAGGGACTGTGAAAAGTTGAAGTGTGTGCCCTTTCATGAATGAAAAGGTCTGGCCCAAGAAACTTTCCTATTTATATCTCCAGGCCTTTGGCCTTTGCTTGGAATAAAGGCTGCAGGGAAGGCCTCTGGGGTGCTGTGTTTAATACTCGGAGTCAGACGTTGGGCAAGTCACATCCCTCATCCAAACTACTCACACTCAGCCAGCCCGGAGCCCATGACCTCTAAGTTCCCTTTTCACCAACATCTTGTCACCTGGAGGGACTTAGGACAGATTCTGGCACCTGGTTTGAGGTTCTGATGTAGCCGTGATGATAGTTCTGGTTCTGGCCTGAGCCACTAAGTGATTGGATCACTGACCTGCCTTTCACGGACCTCCTAGAAGATGCCTTCTGCTCTCCCCAGCACTCCTGGCCTCACAGAATCCTAGAGCATTCGAACAGTGGCACCTTGTGAAGATCTGGTGCTGTCTCCCCATCTGCAGTCCAAGAGGCAAACCACCTTCCCCATGCATCCACGTTGGGATTGAACCCCGGGTCTCCCTGCTCACCCCCTAGTATTTCAGCTACACCATATCAGCCTGGAAGAAGTAGGCTGGTTTCTTACTCTGCAGGGAGTACAGATTGAAAAGCACAGAAAACCCTGATTTTGTAGCAACTTTGATGGCTTTTTGAGAGAAAACAGAACCAAAGTGGGGGAAAAATACTATCATGAACAGTTGAAAATAATTTGTATGTTATACGCCTTTCCATGTCCTATTTTACAATAAAAACACAATTTAATAAGCCACAAAAACTAAATAAATGGGGTTCAAGGCCCTCAAGTCAGCCAGGAACCCTTAACTATTTTTCTGAGCTCTCCCAGGTCTGCTCTTATTCCACTCACGTTGCAAAGCCTCCTTAGCCCTCTGTTCACCATGGAACCTGCACGCCCGCATCTATGGTTTGGGTTGGTCCATCATTCATTTATTTGCTCCTCAAAGTAGTTGTGATGGTCCTCATTTATTTAATGCATCATATACCCCCAGGTTGGGCTTCCCTGGTGGCTCTGCCCACCAATGCAGAAGATTCAGGAGACACGGATTTGATCCTTGAGTCAGGGAGATCCCCTGGAGAAGGAAATGACAACCTACTCCAGTATTCTCGCCTGGGAAATCCCATGGACAGAGGAGCCTGACGGGCTACACCCCATTGGGTCACAAAGAGTCAGACATGATTTAATGACTAAAAACAACCCCTAGGTTGCCCCTGATGGCACACAGTGNTTATCCATCAAAACACCAAGTGTCAAGAACAGAAGAGACCATGGAGACTGTCTGCCCAGGGCCCCTGTGTTTTGGAGGGAGAAACAGAGGTTCCAAGAGTGTAGTTGGTTCCACTTCAAGACTGGTCCCCAAGACTCCTGTCTTACTTGCGTTGTTCTCCTGCATTAGTCTTCCAGGGTTGCTGTGACAAACTACCACAAACTTGGGGGCTTAAAGAACATACACTCTTGTTATCTAACAGTTCTGGAGGTCAGAGGTCTGAAATCGGTCCAATTCCTTGTCTTTTCCAGATTCTAGAGCTGCCTGTATTGCTTGGCTCATGGCCCCTTCCTCTGTCTTCAAAGCCAGAAGTGGCCAGTTGAGTCTTTCTCAAACTGAATTGCCCTGACCCTCCTTCCTCTTTCACTTTTTAAAAAAGAACTGTTTAATTTACTTGGCCGCACTCGGTCTTAGTTGTGGCACTCGGGGTCTTCACTGGATCATGCGAATCTTTTGTTGCAGCTTGTGACTCTCTGATTGTGGTGCTCAGGCTTAGTTGCTCTGCAGCATGTGGGATCTTGGTTCCCTGACCAGGGATCAACCCATGTTTTAACTGCTGGGCCAACCAGGGAAGGGAAATGGAAGACAGGACCAGATCTTCACAAGGTGCCACTGTTCAAATGCTCTAGGATTCTGTGAAGCCAGGAGTGCTGGGATGAAAGGAAGACATCTGCTAGGAGGTCCGGGAAAGGTCTCCCTCTTTCACTTCTAAGGACCTTTGTGATTATATTGGGCCCATTCAGATAAGCCAGGATAAATCTCTCCATGGCAACTTCCTTAACTTAATCACATCTGCAAAGACCCGTTGCTGTGTAAGGTGACATATTCACAGGTACTGAGGATTAGGCTATAGCCATCTTTTAGTCATAGTATTTATCACATCACTGTATGGCTGCTTCAGTGTCTGCCTGCCTGGCTAAGCCATGACTACCTCACAGGTAGGGCCTGGCCATCTCTGTGCCCAGCTTTGGCACATTCCTGGCACTGAGAAAGCACACAGAGAGTGTGGGTCTCCTTGGCTGAGACAGAAGTGATCCTTATTCATTTTACTGCACTCTCCCCACCCCCATTTCCATTCAGTGATGAAGGGGCCGCACCCTCCCCCAACCAGGTTCTACTGTTCAAGTTCTGCCATGGGATCAGTGCTCACCAAGATCAAGAGAGATACAGGCCACATCCACATTTTTAGACTCTTCGCATACTAAAATATGAAGAAAAAAAAGCAAGCTGATCATAGACATTGTAGATCTGTAAAATAATTAAACTAGTAAATTAACTCTTGACATCTAAAATACAGTGCAGTAGGATTGTCTTGCAAGCTTACTGCAGGTTTATATCTAAAATACATTCATTCAGGGTATTCTTTGGGTATACGGGCTTCACTTGTGTCCGACTTTTTGCAGCCCTATGGACTGTAGCCCGCCAGGCTCCTCTGTTCATGAAATTCTCCAGGCAAGAATATGTGCAAGAATACTGGAGTGGGTTCCTGTGCTTTCCTCCAGGGAATCTTCCCGACCAGGGATCAAACCAGCGTCTCTTATTTCTCCTGCATTGGCAGGTGAGTTCTTACCCCACCCCAGTACTCTTACCTGGAAAATCCAATGGACGGAGTAGCCTGGTGGGCTGCAGTCCATGGGGTCGCTAACAGTCGGACAGACTGAGCGACTTCACTTTCACTTTTCTCTTTCATGCATCGGAGAAGGAAATGGCCCACTCCAGTGTTCTTGCCTGGAGAATCCCAGGGATGGGGGAGCCTGGTGGGCTGCCGTCTATGGGGTCACACAGAGTCGGACACGACTGAAGTGACTTAGCAGCAGTAGCAGCAGTGCCCATTCTATGGGTGTTAGAAGACCAAATTCAGGTTGCCACATACGTGTCTTAGAGGGACTGTGAAAAGTTGAAGTGTGTGCCCTTTCATGAATGAAAAGGTCTGGCCCAAGAAACTTTCCTATTTATATCTCCAGGCCTTTGGCCTTTGCTTGGAATAAAGGCTGCAGGGAAGGCCTCTGGGGTGCTGTGTTTAATACTCGGAGTCAGACGTTGGGCAAGTCACATCCCTCATCCAAACTACTCACACTCAGCCAGCCCGGAGCCCATGACCTCTAAGTTCCCTTTTCACCAACATCTTGTCACCTGGAGGGACTTAGGACAGATTCTGGCACCTGGTTTGAGGTTCTGATGTAGCCGTGATGATAGTTCTGGTTCTGGCCTGAGCCACTAAGTGATTGGATCACTGACCTGCCTTTCACGGACCTCCTAGAAGATGCCTTCTGCTCTCCCCAGCACTCCTGGCCTCACAGAATCCTAGAGCATTCGAACAGTGGCACCTTGTGAAGATCTGGTGCTGTCTCCCCATCTGCAGTCCAAGAGGCAAACCACCTTCCCCATGCATCCACGTTGGGATTGAACCCCGGGTCTCCCTGCTCACCCCCTAGTATTTCAGCTACACCATATCAGCCTGGAAGAAGTAGGCTGGTTTCTTACTCTGCAGGGAGTACAGATTGAAAAGCACAGAAAACCCTGATTTTGTAGCAACTTTGATGGCTTTTTGAGAGAAAACAGAACCAAAGTGGGGGAAAAATACTATCATGAACAGTTGAAAATAATTTGTATGTTATACGCTTTTCCATGTCCTATTTTACAATAAAAACACAATTTAATAAGCCACAAAAACTAAATAAATGGGGTTCAAGGCCCTCAAGTCAGCCAGGAACCCTTAACTATTTTTCTGAGCTCTCCCAGGTCTGCTCTTATTCCACTCACGTTGCAAAGCCTCCTTAGCCCTCTGTTCACCATGGAACCTGCACGCCCGCATCTATGGTTTGGGTTGGTCCATCATTCATTTATTTGCTCCTCAAAGTAGTTGTGATGGTCCTCATTTATTTAATGCATCATATACCCCCAGGTTGGGCTTCCCTGGTGGCTCTGCCCACCAATGCAGAAGATTCAGGAGACACGGATTTGATCCTTGAGTCAGGGAGATCCCCTGGAGAAGGAAATGACAACCTACTCCAGTATTCTCGCCTGGGAAATCCCATGGACAGAGGAGCCTGACGGGCTACACCCCATTGGGTCACAAAGAGTCAGACATGATTTAATGACTAAAAACAACCCCTAGGTTGCCCCTGATGGCACACAGTGTGACATAGTAAAAACAGCACAGACCCAGGTGACCAACAGAGACCTGTAAGTCTCCTGTCTTAATTTCTCTGAGCCTCAGAGTCCTCATTTGCAAGTAAGGGGCATGTCTTAAGTTAGGCTTGCAAACCCAAATGCATACAGAGGCCAGGCAGGTGAGCAGAATGCAGGAGGCTAGGCAGGGGTGAGTAATTGGGAGTGGTGGTGACTTTGGCAAAGTAGAGCATCCATGCCCAGTCTAAAGGGGACATTTGCTGCTGAGTTTCCAGTGAGTGTTCCCATACAAGGATATGGATTCAGTGAGGTCGGGGAGCCCCTTTTGAATTTTTCAAGAAGACCTGGAAATCTTTATTTTTATGAGATACTCCCAAAATATTTAAAGCATTGTTTAAAGTCAAAGAAAATATATCTAAGGGCCAAATCCAGTCCCAAGCACCTGTTTGCAAGCCATGGGCTGGAGCCTCGATAGATTGCTTTCGACTTTCCCTGTCAGGGGAGATGCTGCCATGTCGGCCTCACTTCCTTTGGGCCTGGATGTGTGTTTTTCTCACTGCAGTCAAGGCTTTGTCCCTGGAACACAGCAGAGGCTCAGTTTACACTGGCTATAAAGGGCTAGATCCCCATGTTATACTCCTGTGTGCCATCCCCACCCTCACTGTAGCCCGCCAAGCTCCTCTGTCCATGGGATTTTTGCAGGCAAAAATACTGGAATGGGTTGCCATTTCCTCCTCCAGGGGATCCCCCCAACCCAGGGATCGAACCTGTGTCTCCTATGTCTCCTGCATTGCAGGCAGATTCTTTATCCGCTGAGCCATCGGGGAAGCCCAAGACCAACACAGCACTGGATATACAGAGATAGGGCCCAGTAGTATGTACTCACTAAATAAGCAACAACAGCAACTTGTAATGATATTATGGAATCAGCTATGAAAAAGAAGTTACATAGAAGCCCATGGATTTTGGCAAAATAGATGTAATGTTTGGTAAACAGGCTGATTCACCTAAAACCTCTAAGATTAGAGACGCTGGTCTGTGATTGATCCTCTTCCCTTTTAAAAGTGAGAGAAATGGAGTCTTGCTGGCTTCTGTCATTTTTCAAAGGCTGCAGCAGCCCCTCCGGGCCTCAATTAATTTATTCCTTCAAGCCATAAATTTCTCTCTCATCCCTTCTTTATTTCCTCTTTCATTGTCTCCTGCTCCCCAGGAGCCAGTAGACTTTTCAAGGACACGTCTTACTTACCAGGGGCAGGACTTGGGCTTTGGGCAGAAAAGCAGCCCATTATGCCCCAAATCTGTGGCTGTGAGAGTGATCACACCTTCTGCGGCTGAAGGGAGCACAAAGAAACACTTGAGCCCAGTGGCATCAGCCGCTTTTCTTCCCCGGAGGGAAAATGGGCCATTCTTCTAAATGTACTCCATTCCCACCAGCCCTCCTCTTAACCTCCAAGCAAGAGAGGCCCCAGTTTCTAGCAGGTTTCCCGGCTGGACACTCCAACAACATATTAGCATATTTTGCATTAAAAAAGGACTTGGAAAATGAATTAAATGATTGGCATGGTGTTTCTAAAGGTTTTTTCCAAACTACTAGTAATTGTGTGGTTTTAGAATTCACCATCCCTGGCTGAAATACCCAGGGCCTGGCAGCCAGCTTAATCAGGAGACATTGTACCAGGCGGGGGCATATTTTAGGGCTCGTGATACCCAGTGATTGCCTGAACAGTACCTGGAGACTTGCTGAAGAGGACCTTGTCCTAGTTTTTCAGCAGAGCTGGCAGTTCATTTTCCTCGCTTACAGAGGGAGCTGAGATTTACGCCCATTCAAAACCTCTTTTTATGAGCGGGGCTGGATCTGCCTGCAACCATCTGCTGAGGCTCCAGGCAGTGTAGACAGTATCCAGATCTGACAGTGAGCTAAGTGAGGTGGAGCTGGGTGCCCGGTTGGTCACTTACGGCCCTGCTCTGAGCCAAGAGAGCTCAAGGTAGGGGAGCAAGGGTGTGTTGGAAGGCTCAAGTGTGTTGGAAGCTTCCAGAACATGCTTTGAAAAGTGTTAGTCACTCAGTTGTGTCTGACTCTTTACAGCCCCATGGACTGTAGCCCACCAGGCCCTTCTGTCCATGGGATTTCCCAGACAGGAATATTGGAGTGAGTTGCCATTTCCTTCTCCAGGGGATCTTCCTGACTCAGGGACTGAACCCAGATCTCCTGCTTTGCAGGCAGATTCTTTACCATCCGAGACACCAGGGAACCCCAGAACATGCTTGGGAAAATGCTATTTTGGTCCAGTTCAGTTCAGTTGCTCAGTAGTGTCTGACTCTTTGCGACCCTATGAACCACAGCATGCCAGTCCTCCCTGTCCACCACCAACTCCCAAACTCATGTCCATTGAGTCAGTAATGCCATCCAACCATCTCATCTTCTGTTGTTCCCTTCTCCTCCTGCCCTCAATCTTTCCCAGCATCAGGGTCTTTTCAAATGAGTCAGCTCTTCACATCAGGTCGCCAAAATATTGGAGTTTCAGCTTCAACATCAGTCCTTCCAGTGAACACCCAGGACTGATCTCCTTCAGGATGGACTGGTTGGATCTCCTTGCAGTCCAAGGGACTCTCAAGAGTCCTCTCCAATGCCACAGTACAACTTGCTTTTTTGCAAGTGAAAGAGATGGAACCCAGAGAGACTATGACTTGCTCGGGGTCACCAGCCATTTTCACTAGAAAGAATTCAGATCTCATGACTCTTCATCCAGATTTGTTATTTTTTTCAAGTCCAAAAAAGAAACCAAAAAGAAAAGATAACCAGATCAGGGTATGGGGTTGGAAAGGATTCCTAGGGGCAAATTAGGAAGGTTGAGATGGAGGAATTTAGGAATGACAAGCTGTGGTAGAATCTCTGGTTTTTTTAGAATAACAGAGGGTTGTTACTCTTTAATTAATGATGATAATGATAAGGTAATAATTGGTAATGTGTGCTTTCTTGGAGCCAAGCACTGGGCCTGGTGTTCTACCTGTTTCATCTCTTTTAATCCTCACACAGCTCTGAGAAGTAGGTCAGTACAGACATATCCCTGTTTTACAGATGAGAAAACTGAGGCCCAGGGTGATCCAGCTCTGATTTCAGAATCAGAATCTTTAGGGGGAACAAAAGAGACTCCATAAGTAAATGATCAAGAAATGGTAGCAGCAAGCCCCTGGAACGTATTAGGAACAGAGACAAGATGAGGGAGAAACAGCTGGAACACAGGAGGGCACTGGGGGCAGCCAGAAGGTTCCCATCCAGAGAGCAGAGTGAGGTGCAGTCGGCAGGGAACAAGGGGACCTCAGAGAACCAGGCCCAGGTCTGTCTGTGGGGAGGGCGGCTCTGACCTCAGGGCAGAAACGCAGACCTGGGCTCAGGAGGACGCCAGAATCCTTGTTTTTTCAGGAACTGGAGAGAGAGAGAGAATACCTATACATATATTTGGTGTGTGTAGAAGGAAGATACACGCACACACACACACACGCATACCCTCTCAGGAGTGGCTGTAAGGGAGAGAGAGATTACCTGGTGTGTGTGTGTGTGTGTGTGTATGTGTGGAGGAGGAAGACACATACCCTCTCAGGAGGGTGTAAGGGACAGTGCATCCTTTAACCAGCTCAGCCTGGGTCATTTTGTGCAAAAAAAGAAACCAAACAAAACTTGGGAGGACAGGCAAAGCCACGACCGCTGCGTGTCCCCCGATGTCCATCTGCGGAACCTCAGGAGAAACATTCCAGGCGGCAAGCTGCTTGGCCCCGCTGTAGAGAGAAAACGTGCGGGCGTGTGGGTAGCAGATGAGCGTGAAGGCAGCCCCAGGGCATGTGGGGCCGAGGCAGACGCCGGCACGGCCGGGAGGGGGCTGCCCTGAGGGGCTGCGTGGTCTGTTTCATCTCAGATATCTCCACCACCCCTTCCTTGGATTCATGGGTGGTGTGTGTGAATGGTTCCCTGGATGACTAACTCCAGGTTATTCTCACTGGAAATATAAACCAAGTACTATGGGTTTGGGCTCTCCCAGGGCCTTGTGGGTTGGCTTATATTCTACACAAGAGCACCCAGGAGATGGCAAATTCGTATCTGCCATCTCTCATCCTACAAATTGAGGGTGTTGATCTTTTTTTAAACCATCGCTGAAACTGCATTTCAGCAAAAAGTTAGAAAACATTGACTTAACTGTTCACCAGTGAATGAGTAGAGTATTACACAACTATTTCAGTGTTGGGTCTGAGGACTATGTAATAAGAAGGGTAGATACTTGTATGGGACATTGGGTAAAGCAAGGAATATATAAAGTGTATGGGTAGTAGAACATTTTTTAAAGAATCTGGATGTACCCAAAGTCAGAGAGGTTAAGTAACTCCCCCAGAGCCACACAACTGATAGGTGGCTGAGCCAGGATTCAACCCAGATGGAGCGGGGTGGGGTGGGGGGGAGGCATCCTCTCAATCACCACTATGCTACACTACCAAGAGCATCTTATGAAATTTTTAGCTCTAAAACTTCAAATTCAAAATCATTTGTTTTGACTCTGCAAGATGTGCATGTAAGCAAGGCCTATGACCTTTGCTCTCATTAAAGAACTTTGAGAAGTTACAGCAGTGATTAGAGTGGTTAGAGTTACACTTTTCAAAATTTATTTAATGAGCTTATATTCCCTTTAGAAGGATATGCACATAAATCCATGCATATAAATTGGAAAATAAGAAAAAGGCAACATGAGAACCTTCCCATCTTACTCCAGGAGCAGAGCAAGTGTCTCCACATAGGCACTGTTGGAACTCTTAGTCCCTTTGGGCTTCTATGATAAAATGCCATAGACTGGGTATATGTATTTTGGGTTTATGGCTCATGAGCAACAGAAGCTTATTTCCCACAGTTTTGGAGGCTTCAAGTGCAAGATCAAGGGGCTGTCAGAGTCAGTATCTGGTGAGAGCCCACTTCCTAGTTCACAGACGGCTGTCTTCTCGTGGTGGCCTCACATGGAGAAAGGGGCAAGGGAGCTTTCTGGGGTCTGTGTTGTAAAGGCACTAATCCTCTTCATCAGGGCCCCATCCTTGTGACCTAATCACCTCCCTAAGGCCCCACCTCCTAATACTATCACCTTGGGCATTAGGATTTAACATGTAAATTTTGGTGGTGTATACAAGCGTTCAGTATAGCAAGGACAGAACATAAAAGACTGGCTCCACCTTCACCTGCTAAGGAACGCAGAGATGAGACCAAATGTACAAGTGAAGTCACGTGACAACAATCTCAAAGCAACAGCTTCAGGAGTTGAGATGTCTTAATATTAAGGGTGCCGAAAGGAGACTTCCCTGGTGCTCTAGTGGCTAAGACTCAGTGCTCCCTATGCAGGGGGCCCAGGTTCAAGCCCTGGTTGGGGAACTGGATGCCACAGCTAAGAGTTTGCATGCCACAACTAAGACCCCACATTGCCACAACGAAGACCAGGTGCATCAGACACATAAATAAAAATAAATACTTTTTTTAAAAAGTGCCTAAAGGATACAGAATAAATGACACCACAGATGGTATTCAGTCTGATGGGTTTTCTTCTTATAAAAAGTTACGTTTGGAGGGGCATTTTGAAGTATCGATGGCAGAAGGAATGGCATGGACCGATTGCAAAGGGTATTGATGAGAAAGTGGGCTTGTCATTCTAGACGGAGAATCTGAACTTGCCCTGTTGAGGTGGTTGAAGTGAAAGTGAAAGTGTCCAACTCTTTTCAACCCCATGGACTAGACAGTGCATGGAATTCTCCAGGCCAAAATACTGAGTAGATAGCCTTTCCCTTTTCCAGGGGATCTTCTCAACCCAGGGATCAAATCCAGGTCTCCCACATTGCAGGCAGATTCTTTACCGGCTGAGCCACCAGGATTGGGGGAAACTTCACCCCTACCATTCTTGAGTTTTTTTGGTCTGGCCTAGTCATTAAAATGACACATGATGGATTAATGTGAGAAAAAAACCAGTTTTCTCCATAACCATGGAACTTCCATAGAAATGGGTCACCTTCTCTCAAGTGACCAAAGCAGGCTGTTTGTACATCGTTTTTTGACAAAGAAACAATTCTTTGTGAAGATAACATGAAACAAAGGGGCTTGTGCTTGGTGTAGTGGACTAATGGAGAAGTAACAGTTTGTTTCTATAACTTTCTTAGCCTTGAATTTCCTAACCTGATGAGAAAGATGCTCTCTATCCTTCTGGTATAGGAAGGGTCTCTTCACGTGGGACGTTTATGTCTCACTTTCAAGGGGAGAGACAGAGTCAGAGTAAGTGTTTTTTAAATATTTATTTCACTGTGCTGGGCCTTAGGTGTGGCACTCAGGATCTTCCATCTTTGTTGCAGCAGGTGGGATCTTTAGCTGTGCCTTGGGAACTCTTAGTTGCAGCAAGTGGGATCTAGTCCCCGATCAGGGATCAAACCCAGGCCCCATGCATGGGGAGCATAGAATCTTGACCACTGGACACCAGGAAAGTCCCCAGAGTCAGTTTTTTAATATCATTTTGGTTGTGTTTTTTTTTTTTTTTGCTACCAAGTGTTTCTCAAGTAACTGTAAATCAAGATAATCACTATGTCATTGAGACACATTGGGGGGCAGCCCGTCCTGCCTAAAGGGACTTTGTCTTGTGAAGCTTTGCATATGACTGCACATGCAAAGGAAGCCCACCTGGGCAGCGAGCATCAGACCTCTCTTTGATCTTGGTTATTGTATAAAAATGGCGCCCCACTCCAGTACTCTTGCCTGGAGAATCCCATGGACAGAGGAGCCTGGAAGGCTGCAGTCCATGGGGTCGCTGAGGGTCGGACACGACTGAGCGACTTCCCTCTCACTTTTCCCTTTCCTGCATTGGAGAAGGAAATGGCAACCCACTCCAGTGTTCTTGCCTGGAGAGTCCCAGGGACGGGGGAGCCTGGTGGGCTGCCGTCTATTGGGTTGCACAGAGTCGGACATGACTGAAGCGACTTAGCAGCAGCAGCAGCAGCCTGACTGCAACCCTAGCAGACTTCGGTGGTCCACGACCCTTTCCAAAACAAGAACCGGTTCAGTGAGGTCGCCCACTGGGCACCCCATTTGCGTCTGGTGGTCAGTGCCGGTCAGGGGGGTGGTGGTGTTCCTGTTCAGTGGCTCAGTCGTGTCCGACTCTCTGTGACCCCATGGACTACAGCATGCCAGGCTTCCCTGGCCTTCACTGTCTCCTAGAGTTTGCTCAAACTCATGTCCATTGAGTCGATGATATCATACAACCATCTCATCCTCTGTCGTCCGTCCCCTTCTTCTGCCCTCAGTCTTTCCCAGCTACCGGGTCGGGGTGTAATTCAGCTAAATTAATTTTGCAGATTCGTAGTGTTTTTACAGGTGGGAATGGAGGCCAGAGAATTTGAGGTTTAAAAATTCATTTCAGACATACCATCCAGTTAGAGCTTCGTTTTGGTCCGTTGAGGGTGGCCACCAAGTAAACAGCTTGATTTCCCTCCCCGCTGGAGGTACAAAACGCAGCATTCACGTTCGCCAACAGATAAATGTCTCCAATCCCTGGCAGTGCTTAGTGGCTTTTAGTAGAGTTAAGGCTGGGAAAAAAGAAACGGACTTCCTCTTATTGGGTAAAATTAAAACCCCGAGGAGACGATTCCATTTCAGGCAGACCCTTTCCTTCTCCGATGACTCATCCACAGCCCAGCCAGCTCCCTTTCAGCTTATTCAGGTAAAAATGGAGGATAGAGGCCACCCGACTAGGGCAGGCAGTGGGGGTGGGGGTGGGGCTGATGAGCTGGGTGTTGGCGGTTTGTCATCTGAGATTTGCATTTCTAATAAGGGCCACGTCCTGGGGAGCTGCAGCCCAGTGACTGTGAATCTCTCTTTTTTTTAAAAAAAAAATAATTATATAATTTTATTTTTTAATTTTTACAGGGATATAATTGATTTATGATGTTGTTTTTGTTTCAAGTGTACAGCAAAGTGAATCTGTTATACGTGTACATATATCCGCTCTCTTTTAGATTCTTTTCCCGTACAGGACATTAGAGTATTGAGTAGAGTTCCCTGTGTTACACAGTAGGTCCTTATTGTGGCTACGAGTCTGTTTGTCTCTCAAAGTGCTGCGTTTTGCAGGGACCAGTGCAGGAGTCTTCATGGCTCAGACAGTGAAAGATCTGCCTGCGCTGTGGGAGATATGGGTTTGACCCCTGGGTCAGGAAGATCCCCTAGAGAAGGGAGGGAATGGCTATCCACTCCAGCATCCTTGCCTGGAGAATTCCACGACAGAGGCTACTGTCCGTAGGGTCTCAAAAGAGTCACACGACTGAGCAACTTGCACTTTAACTTTCTGAGACCCTGTACTGAGACCCTGTAACAGGGTCTTCCTGGGGAAGACCTTGCTGGCCTGAGCCTGTAAAATTCTATTGTAGCAAAATGCAGGGCTCACTGGGGAGGAGCCCTCACCAGGCTGTCCCCTCACCTGCCCTTTGTCTATGTAAGAGAAACATGAAATGGTGCACTCCAAGATTTTGAGATTTATTGTTTTCTCCAAAAAGAAGTCCCCAGGCATGTCTATCCCAGCATTATTTATACAGTAAAAAAAATTGGAAAAGAAAAACAATGTTCAACAAGAGGTGAATGATAAAAGAATTCAATGATTAAGTAAATTAATCATTAAATAAGTAGTAGAAAACCCTAAGGCATACAATAAGTCTGTTAAGTAATGTGATTTTTCTAAATGTTAAATGAAAAATAAGTGCAGGATACATACTGTACATAGTTTTTATTTTTTAAAAAACATACACACAGATGGAAATATAGCAAAATGTTAAGGTAGTTCATCTGGAATCAGAGATTATGTTTCCTCTTTTATTTCTTAATTTCCTATAGTACACCTTTTTTCCCCCTGGTCATAGAAGTTAAATGTCACAGCAGGAAACTATCATATACCCTGGTTTCTTTTTTCCTTTGTTTGTTTTCCTTCCTTTTTTATCTCCTCCCATGAGAACATCAGCTATGCTGTCAGTGGAACCGCCTTGTAACATTGTATTGCTAACAGGAACCCGAAATCCACAGGGGTTGGGACAAACGCTACCCCTCACCCAGCGTTCCCTCCTCCTCCGTGAGTCCATCTAAGCCCTTCTTGAGCATGTTTATAGTTTTAGCTGGTACAGCCTCTTGGGCCCAAGGAGTCCCCTGTGTTTTCCACCCTCGGTGTGAAGTGGCAGAGGCCTGCCCAGTCGGTATCCTCAGATGACCTCCTTCAGAGTCCAAGGGTCCTCCCCGGTTTTGCATTTCTAGGACTGCGCAAACAAAATGAGAGTGAAGACTGCACATTCGCAACTAGCCAAGTACACGTCCAGACAGCGCTGTTAAACTTGGTGTTGGAAGAGACCTCAGAAATTGTTTAGGCCAGTGTTTTCCTAAAAGTCCACATGACGGGAGTCAGTATTCCAGAAACCGGTGGAAGCTGTACCTGACCCAGGATATGGTGGCACTGGCTGCCTAAAAATACCATTTGGGGGGAAAGGGGGGGCGGTGTTTTCATTTTGCTCTAGGCTGGAAGCGGATAACAATGGCTACTTTGTTTGGATCAGAAACTCCGGCAGTTGCACAAATGCTTCACTGCTTTGTTAGTGGAGAAGCTAATTAATGTCTGAGAGACAAAATCTTTTAAAGTTGGGCATGTGGGAAGGTGGACATGTATATGACCCGTTATCTGGATTCCACCTAAGAGGTGGCGAAGGCGGGAATATCCCAGCATACCTGATGGATAAGAAAATGGACTGAAGGCAGCTGCCTCACCCCAGCTAAGTAGGCTGCTGCATGGAGGCCAGTGGCTTAAGATCCAGGTGTCCACCTCGGAGGCCTGGGCTGCCTCCAGGGCACCCACTCTGCCTGTTTAAACCAAGCCCCTGAGATGCGTTTCCTGTACTGAAAATAATTTAGCAGACTGAATTTTTGACTGCTCCAGCTGTGATCTTTTTTACTAGACTGAGTCCTGACTCTGGAAAATTATTATTTTCATTGCCTTTCTACATCTTCTCCCATCTTTCCCAGCTGTGGAATACAGACTTCCAGGTTCAGAAGATTCCAGTAGAAAAGCAGATGGGCTCTGGAATCTTGACAGCCTGGGTTCAAATCCTGCTTTCCCCACTCCCCTACTCACCAGACTCTCATCCCCGGTGTAAACTTCTCTGAGCCTCAGTTTTCCCAGCTGTAAAATGGGAATAATGATAGTATCTGCCCTTAGGATCATTGTGAAGATTGAATCACATAATGAATGAAAAGTGCTTGTCTGTTTCCTGGTGCCCAGTATGTACTCAGTAAAGATGAGTTGTCACCCTCAGCACCGTTGTCATTATTATCCGTTTTCCATGGAAGAACTACAGCCAGGACCAGAGTCAGCTTTGAACTTGTTTTGCTTGGCTGCACTAGGGACAGTGTCCCCGCCTGCTGTGTTATTTGCTTCATCTTCCAGGGGAGAGCAATTCATTAGCTCCTAGTCACCTGGTACCCATTTTCAAGGTCCTGAGAACTGACGTAGTTTACTCAGTCAAGGTCACGCAGCTTCTAGGGGCAACGAAAGAAATCTCCCATGCAGCTCTCTAGAGCTTGTCACTCTGCAGAGCTCTGTCCCTGTGGACACCTCCTGAGATCCTCCAGCCTAGGAAAGGAGGGAGAAACAGGTGAAACAAATGACCAGATTCTCAGGAATCCTCGTTGGAATCGCCGAGTGTCTCCTGCATGCCTGCTGCTTGCTTAGTCGCTTTCCTTTATTCAGGAGATTTCAGTGGAGCTGATGCTTCCTGTTTCACGTTCCTCCCCTCCTGACTGTGCCAGAACCGCCATCCCCACCTGAGCATCCCAGATGCTGGGGTCAGTGATGGGGACACTCGGGGCAGATAGCGGGGCCAGGAGTTGGCTGGTTTGAAGCCCTCGTTCCCGCTATGCTTACCCCAGGGTGGGGTGTTAAAGGAACTCTGTGAGGCAGGTGCACCCCTGAAAAGGCCCTTGTAGGTCTTTTCTGACCGGAAGCCTCCCTACCTGCATCAGCCACTTCCTGAACACACCTTTGAGATGTCAGACACTCTGAGACCGCAAAGCTGAATGAACTGCACTTCCTGCCTTCATGGCAGCTCACGGGGCAGGGAAATTGAGGCCCAGACTGTAAGCCGAATCAGTGGAGATCCTTGCACCTGTAGGGTATTGGGGGACGGCATTGCTGAGCAAAGGCACTGAGATGTGACCTTGCACGCAGCAGGGAGCCCATCGCTTGCTTGCTCCCGGGTTGCTTTGAGTTTTTCTGCCCTGCTTGATGGTAAGTGCCTCTAGGCAGGAGATGTAATGAGCCCTCTCCTTCTCTAGCCCTTGTGTTTGTGGGGTGATGGGCAGCTGGGAAAGCACCTTCACTTGAGTCACTTTATTTGACCTGCTTGGCAGCTTTGTGATGTCAGACTTTATCCTCATTTTACAGATGTGAAAACTGAGGCTTTGAGAGGGCAATTTGGTGGCTCAACTACTCAGTGACTGAGCCTGGATATTGCATTCAGGTCTGAGCTCTGACTTGACCTCCTCCCCAGATCTCACCCTCATGGTCAGCACTGGGGGAATGAGCATGGATTCAGTGCTTGGCAGAGAAGGCGAGACGCTGAGAGGGAGCCAATATGTGAGCATGAGCTTGAGGGGCTCAGTGGAAAAGACTTCGGCAGGGAGACTCCTGGCTTAAGTTCCTGCGTCTCCAAGCATGAGCTACCTGCACTTAGAATAGTCCCTTCTGTTTGGGGCTCAGTTTCCCTGGATGGAAAATGAAACGATAGTAGGAGATTCCATCTCAGAAATCTATAGAAATACGATTGAGAACTTTGGTCTTCAGCACTTTCTCATCTCTCAGCAGCCCTAGTCTACTAGGCCCGCACTCCCAGCCCCCTCCCAGGCACCCCCACCCCTGGGTCTCTTCCAGCCTCTGTCTGTCCCTCTCTCCAACCAACCCGGCCTCTAGCCCAGTGGAATCACCGGGGGAGAGCCTGTTAAAATGCTGACTCCCAGGCAGCATCCCAGAACCTGATGGCTCTGAGTTCTGGGGAGATGGGCCCAGGAACCTGCATTTCTCCTCTGAACACTCCCAGGAAATTCTGCTCATCAGCCAGTCTTGGCAATCATTGGGTGAGCTCAGCAATCTGACTTTGGCAGACATCAGTCCCTTGGGGTGGGGTGGGAGTGGGTTATGAAATGACTGAGCTGCACCCTCAGAATTTTTAGTTCAGCAGTTCATAGGTGGGGCCCACAGATGCACTCTTCAAACAAATTCCCAGGTGATGCAGGGGCCACACCTGGAGAACCACTGCGCCTAGCTCATTCCCCAGGCAAAGCAGCAGCGGCATCTTAACTTGTGGGCGACGGCTGGGTGGAGCGGTCCTGTCAGCACATGAACTTTTAACAGAGACCTCGAAATTACTGAATAATTATAATAACAGCTACCGTTTACTCTGACATGCGCCACATGCCAGGCCCTGGTCTGGATGTCTACGCTCAGTGTCTCATTATTATATTTGGCTTTGCAGACCCAAAAACTGTGGCGTGATGAGGTGATCATTTAGTTTATTGTTGTTGATCAGTTGCACAGGCGTGTCCAGCTCTTTGCGACCCCGTGGACTGCAACACGCCAGGCTTCCCTGTCTTTCGCCATCTCCTGGAGTTTGCTCAAACCCATGTCCATCGAGTCGGTGATGCCGTCCAACCATCTCATCCTCCGTCATCTTCTCCTCCTGCCCTCAATTTTCCCCAACATCAGAGTCTTTTCCAATGAGTTGGCTCTTAGCATCAGGTAGCCAAAGTATCCGGGGAAGGCAACGGCACCCCACCCCAGTACTCTTGCCTGGAAAATCCAATGGACGGAGTAGCCTGGTGGGCTGCAGTCCATGGGGTCGCTAACAGTCGGACAGACTGAGCGACTTCACTTTCACTTTTCTCTTTCATGCATTGGAGAAGGAAATGGCAGCCCACTCCAGTATTCTTGCCTGGAGAATCCCAGGGATGGGGGAGCCTGGTGGGATGCCATCTGTGGGGTCACACAGAGTCGGACACGACTGAAGTGACTTAGCAGCAGCAGCAGCCGCCAAAGTATCTACAAGTGCCACCAGGACTTTCTGGAGGAAAGCTTGGGCTGTTCCTTACCCCACAAGGCTTCTCTTTGCCATCTCTGGCAGGAGTATCAGGAGAATGTCCAACCAGGTTCAGAGAGAGGTCATCACGCAGGCTGAGGGTGGGATTTTTGGTTGGAGGAGGCTTTCATTAGTTCCCCACAAACTGTCCCCTGCTGGTGGTGGCCCTTGGCTTACACCCTCGGGATAGCCTGCCTGCTGCTCATCGGCTGGTTTTGCCCACTTTGAAGGGGCCCCTCATGTCAGCGGGGGTCCTTGCAGCTCTAGCAGCCTGAGCCCCTTGGGTGAGCCTGGCAGTTGTTTCGGTCCTGTCTGACTCTTTGCAACCCATGAACTGTAGCCTGTTAGGCTCCTCTCTCCATGGGATTTTCCAGGCAAGAATACTGGAGTGGGTTGTCGTTTTCTTCTCCAGGAGATCTTCCCTACCCAGGGATTGAACCCACGTCTCCTGTGCTGCTACATTCCAGCCTGCTGGGGGTTTGTGTGGGGTCTAGCCTGGCTGATGTTCTGTTTGCCTGTAAGGGCCTTGGGATCCCAGGGAGCATTCAGCAGGGAGCAGTGGAGAAGGTTGAGTTCGAGTCATGACTTCAACTCTCCCAGCTGGTGTGTCTTAGCAGGGGAGCTTTTTTCCCTCTAGGATGTGAAAATTGGCCTGTTGTTTAATAAGAAGCTCATTGGTTTGTGAAAACATGTAAAACACAGAGCAACTAGAAAATACAGGTGGCCAGGAGGGTTTTATCCATACTTAGCTCTTTATTCTTACTACTCCTCAACATAGACAAACACACACACACACAGATCATGATGCTTGTGTATGTGTGTTGTTTTGGTTTGGATTTTATTTCAGTTGTATCTGGCAGGGATCTCAAGTTTTCTAAGGCAGCGCCTTTCCTTCAGCATGTCCTACTTCTTCTAACTGTTCTATTCTCTCTGCAAAGAGAAGAAAGGAAGGAAAGAAGGAGGGAAGAAGGAGAGGGATGGAGGGAGAGAGGAAAGGAAAGAAGGAAATGCCTGCAGACATGGATCCATTGGGAAGGCCAGGGATTCCACACAGTGGCTTCAAAGTGTTAACGCTTTCTGTTTTAAGAGGATAGATATGCATAGTACCTGCCCAAACTCTGTCTGCACCCTTGAAAGCCGCTTGGTGGAGTCCACCCATGTTAGAATTTGCCTTGAAAGTCAATAGCTCTAGTCCAGGAACTGCCACTTAACCATGCCTCCTTCCCCCAGCCTCCCGTGACCAGACTGACCTACCCATCTCCTTGGGGAGGTGGTGAGAGCAGAAGAGATCGTAGATCTAAAATCTTCCCTCCAGTCTGAGACCTGGGTGGGAATCCCAGGAATCCAGGTGTTTTCCTGAGAAACCTGAGGCCCAGGGAGAGGAGGTCACCTGCCAAGGCAGAAAAGCTGACCTGACTGCAGTAAAGGGGAGTTTTGTCCTAGGGGTCTTGTTGCTCTCTCCTTCTGAGTGATTGTTTTGCAAATGAGTGAAGTACCAAGAGGAGGGGAAGGAAAGCTTCTCTGTGGATCTCTCTGGTCAGGACACCTTTGCCAGCTGCTAAAACTGAACACTTCGAGACTAAATACTCAGTTTGTCTCTATTTCCATATCTCTGTCTGTCTGTCTCGCTCACACACAGTCACATCCATGCACATATATTTCTTGGTATAAATGGCAAAAAGGCAGTGACTGTTCTTTACAAGAAAAGAATTACACTCTTTTTCACTGATTATAGAGAAATATGTTGAACACTGTCTAACTTTGCAAGACAGAATGTAAGACATGAAGGAGTGAAGCTTAACATTAAGAAGAATCTATTGCCCAACCTCTCTTGCATCCATGGAGCTTGGTGGCCTTGTATTTGCCTTACACCCCGTTTCCCTATTATCTGTATCCTCCTTTCACAGACAGACACATTCCTGGTTCTCCTGCCCCCAACACACATAGGGTAAAACAAAAGAACATGGGCTATTAAAATAGAGGAGTGGACCTCTATTTCTCACTAGCAGTGTGACCTTGGGTAAGTTACTGAACCTCTCTGAGCTTTAGCTTCCCCATTTGGACAATTGTAACACCCCTTACAATTCTTTTAAGGATTGATAAAGGTAAAGCAATAAAAGTGCTTAGGGGCTTCCTTGGCAGTCCAGTGATTAAAACTTCGCCTTCCAATGCAGGGGGTGCAGGTTTGATCCCTGATCAGGGAGTTAAGGTCTCAGGTGCCTTGGGGTGAAAAAAACAAAACATGAGAACAGAAGCAATGTTATAACAAATTCAATAAAGACTTTAAAAATGGCCCACAAAAAAAAAAGTTTTTCAAAAAGTGCTTAATCCAGCATGGCACAGTGTATGAGCTTAAGAAACGTTATCTGCTGCTATTGAAAGTGTTAGACATTGGAGATCATGTTCTTGCATCGCTTTCGTAAGGGAATGACCTGGTTTATCATTTAAATGAGATCTCTCTCTAGGCCTCTAGCAATCTGACTGCTCAGTAAAAATTCTAATTTTTCTGCCCAGGGCAGAACAAATATGGTCCCAGTTTTAAGCGCATCATAGCTGGGTTGTTATCTTTGGAATACTGAGACACCGGCATGGGAGTTTTCAGCACTGCTTTGTGCATATAGATATTCTTATATCTGAAAAGGATATAAAGTTGCAAACACTAAAAGATAGCAATGAACTGGAAAGCATGAAAACAAGAGTGAAAACACAAAAGCCCAATTAGAATGGAATAGAGGTTATGTGGCATGCCTGCGTCTGTGTTCAGTCGCTTCAGTCGTGTCTGACTCTCTGCAACCCCATGGACAGTGGCCCACCAGACTCCTCTGTCCATGGGATTCTCCAGGCAAGAATACTGGCGTGGGTTACCATTTCCCTCTCCAGGGGATCTTCAGTTCAGTTCAGTTCAGTCGCTCAGTCGTGTCTGACTCTTTGCAACTTCATAAATTGCAGCACGCCAGGCCTCCCTGTCCATCACCAACTCCTGGAGTTCACTCAAATTCACGTCCATCGAGTTGGTGATTCCATCCAGCCATCTCATCCTCTGTCGTCCCCGTCTCCTCCTGCCCCCAGTCCCTCCCAGCATCAGAGTCTTTTCCAATGAGTCAGCTCTTCGCATGAGGTGGCCAAAGTACTAGAGTTTCAGCTTTAGCATCATTCCTTCCAGAGAAATCCCAGGGCTGATCTCCTTCAGAATGGACTGGTTGGATCTCCTTGCCAGTCCAAGGGACTCTCAAGAGTCTTCTCCAACACCACAGTTCAAAAGCATCGATTCTTTGGTGCTCAGCCTTCTTCATGCTGCATTTTCTGGTTTACATATTAGTTTTAGCTGTTTCTCATCCCAGTGGCCTCACGACCATCCTGGAAGGCAGGTATGATTCTGTCCATTCCACAGAAGAGAAAAGAGTCTTAGGTTGATGCAGCGGGAAAGACAGGCAGGAGCCACATCACACTGGGCCTTGCAGAACTTGGTAAAGAAGTCTAAATTGTTCCCAGGTCAGCAGGAAGCCTTGAAAGGCTTAAGCAGGAAAGTACTGCATTCTTATCTACAGTTTTAGAAGATCTCTTGGTAGAGGGGAAAGAGCCAAAGTCGAGCGAAGGAGGCCACGTAGGAGGTGGCTTTGGAAGTTCACGCAAGAAATGATAGGCTTCCCTGGCGGGCCAGTGGTGAAGAATCCACCTGCCAGTGCAGAGAACACGGATTCAACCCCTGCTTTGGGAAGATTCCACATGCTGCGGAACAACTAAGCCCCTGAGCCACAACTACTGAATTCCAAGTACTCTGGAGCCTATTCTCAGCAACAGGAGAAGCCACTGCAGCGAGAAGCCCTTGGCACCACAACTGGAGAGTAGCCCCCAGTCGCCACAACTAGGGGAAGGCTGCCTGCAGCAATAAAGACCCAGCACACCCCCCCAAAATTTTTTTAATTAAGTTGTTCCTTTCATCCTGGTGACAGCAGGGGCTGTTTTTTAAAAAAAGAAATGGTATAGCGTTTATGGAGATAAGCTTCTCTGGTCGTTCGGCTGGTAAAGAATCCCCCTGCAATGCAGGAGACCCTGGTTCTATTCCTGGGTTGAAAAGATCCGCTGGAGAAGGGATAGGCTACCCAGTCCAGAAATCTTGGGCTTCCCTGGTGGCTCAGCTGGTAAAGAATCCACCTGCAATGCAGGAGACCTGGGTTCGATCCCTGGATTGGGAAGATCCCCTGGAGAAGAGAATGGCTACCCACTCCAGTATTCCTGGAGAATTCCATGGACTCTATAGTCCACGGGGTCACTNGTAAAGAATCCACCTGCAATGCAGGAGACCTGGGTTCGATCCCTGGATTGGGAAGATCCCCTGGAGAAGAGAATGGCTACCCACTCCAGTATTCCTGGAGAATTCCATGGACTCTATAGTCCACGGGGTCACTAAGAGTCGGACATGGCTGAGCGACTTTCACATGGAGATAAAGAGAAGAGGGTGGTTGGCAATGTGGTGGTCACAAGGTGGACTTAGGGTGGGTTGACTGTGGATGTTGATAGAGAGGGGGAGCCAGGCACGGGGCCAGCTTCCTGGCGGGTCCGTGGGTGGTTGATGGTGGGGATGTCTGCAGAGGAACAGGTTTCTGTGGAGGTGGGGGGAGGCTTTCCTTGGATTTATTTTTGGAAGGAGGGTATCTCCTTCTAATCACTGGGCCTTCTTATGGCAGAGGACAGGCTGTATTCTCCTGCTTCTGGGCAGTGAATAAATGCTTTCTGTGCGCTGGGTGCACTCAGGTCCAGCCCAGGGCAGCCTGTGTGCAAAGAATGCCACTGCTGGCCAGGCACTGCGTTCCTTCTGCCGCCAAGGAACCAGGGAGCCATTAATGACCCCTTCTGAGAACTCTGGGCCCCCATACAAGAAGCAAACAAAAAGCCCCGATGCCCCGCCTTCTCGTGTTTCGGGCTTTGGTAGCTTTTTCTCTTGCCGGTCTCCACAGGATCTTTCCTCTGCTAATGCTGGAAAGCGATGCTTGTTTTGTTTTGTTTTTTAATGTTGTACTCAGGCCTTAAATAACCTTTACCATGAGGTAGATGAAGCCTAGTAAAATGGTATTAATAATAACATTGACAACAATGATGAGCTTTGGTAGAGTGTCCTCTTTTATATACATTGTTTGAGTTTAGCCTGGAGACAGTCAGGTGAGCTAAGTGGCAGGTTAAGCTCTGTTTGGGAGGCCAAGGAATATAGTAGCCACGGGCATTAAAAGTGTGATAACAATGGCATTGCTAAGACTTCTCTAGCTGTCCAGGGGTGAAGACTTCGCTTTCCAGTCTGGGGGGGGGTGCAAGTTCAATCCTTGGCCAGGGAGCTAAGATCGCGCATGCCTTGCAGCCAGAAAACCAGAACATAAACAGCAGAAATGATCTTGTAACAAATTCAGCGAAAACTTTAAGAATGGTCAACATAAAAAATAGCTTTTGAAAAATGGCATCTCTAATTCTTTGAATAAGAATTGAGGTCCTTGGAATGGGGCTGGCCTGTAAACAGTAGCTGTTGTTGTTTACATGGTTAGTTTCTAGATAGACAGAGGCACAATGAAACTGCACCATACACACAGCAGTGGAACCAACCTTGAGATGTGTAGTTCAAAAAAAGTTCAAAGTGTCAGTCGCTCAGTCATGTCCAACTCTTTGTGGACCCCATGGGCTGTAGCCCACCAGGAAAGTTGTGTAGGATCTGTGATATTTCTGGATGCCATTCTCATAAGGAACCCATGTTCCAAAGTCATTTTCAAGGGGATTCAGGCTCCTGCTGGGCCTGGACCCCCATGAATTCCCCTCCCCCATCCCTCTCTTTGGGCTTCCCGGGTGGCACTAGTGGTAAAGAACCCACCCGCCAGTGCAGGAGACATAGGAGACGAGGGATCCCTGGGTTGGGAAGATCCCCTGGAGGAGGGCATGGCAACCCACTCCAGTACTCTTGCCTGGAGAATCCCATGGACGGAGGCGCCTGGGGAGCTACTGTCCCTAGGGTTGCACAGAGTCAGACACGACCGAAGTGACTTAGCATGCATGCACGCACCCCCCCTTCAGCAGTTTCCACACCTTCCCCTTGCAAGTGCCCCCCGCCAACAGGCGGGCTGAACACGCCACGCAGGACTGCTCTGGCCTGTCCCGCCTCCCTGCCTCCCGCTTGGGTGCTCCCTTCCGATGCGCCCCATTCTTTAAAGTAGGGTTCAGACCCCACCTCCACCTCCTCCTTCCCTGAGCCCCACCCTCATGGCACCCTTTCCCAATGGAGTTCTGCATCGAAGCCCTCCCGGGCCCCACCTCACCCATCCCAGGNCCAACAGGCGGGCTGAACACGCCACGCAGGACTGCTCTGGCCTGTCCCGCCTCCCTGCCTCCCGCTTGGGTGCTCCCTTCCGATGCGCCCCATTCTTTAAAGTAGGGTTCAGACCCCACCTCCACCTCCTCCTTCCCTGAGCCCCACCCTCATGGCACCCTTTCCCAATGGAGTTCTGCATCGAAGCCCTCCCGGGCCCCACCTCACCCATCCCAGGTGTGAGTCTTGGCTCTCCCATCAGGTCGATGGGGACAGAAGCCCCACCTTGTATCTTGTGATTCTCCAGCTCCCATGTGCCAGGCCAGGGCCAGAGCAGATGGCATGATGTTATGCAACTGCCTTGTAGAAAATAGTGAAATAACCATCCCCAGGACTTGCCTGAGCAGAGGGGTGGTGTATTCATCCAAGTCATCCCGATGGGAAGTTTACTCCTTACTCCAGAGGCAGCACCCAGACCCAAAGCCTCTGAGACTCCCAAGAACATTCGAGAACATCCCCGCACACCACACTGTTAGTCTCCAAGTTGTCAAATCTCTGACCTTTGCAGGTGGCTCCAGGGCTCACATCTCTGGAATGTGGACTGTGTCACCCTTTAGAAATACAGTTGTGGGGGAGGGGTGGGCAGAATTGGGGGCAATTATGCAGTCATGTGCCCACTTTTACACTTCGCATCCTGTCCTACCTCTGAAGACAGCTCCAGAGGAGGTTTCCACACTAGTCCTGGGCACTGTGGAGATGGCTCTGCAGTGGGGACCTTGTTGAGACAGTGCTTCGCTTTGCGCAGGTCAGTTCTGGGAGCGTGTTTTCAGTTTGCCCTCAGAGAGGAACGAACCAGTAAATGTGTGCGTGAGTGGGACCTGGTTACCTCGTAGCCCAGGTGTGCTTCTGAGAGTGTGTTTGTGTGTCTGTGCACCTTGGGGGAGAGAGCGGGGGTCTGCTGGCCAGTCGGCGGGCCAGGGAGACAGTCCTGTTTCTGAAGCAGCCATACTGTTCCTCCTTCCCCGGCTGCCAAATTTGTTTCAGCCCAGTGGTTCCCTCCACTGACCTGGACGTAATGATTGTATTCTTCATAAACAGAACAACCCCTCCACCACGCCCGATTCCCAGCCCACCCCCGACATGAACTGCCCTCTGCTCATTAAGGGCTCTAAACACACACGTCTCTGTGGGAAGACGCCTGGGCCCCTTCACAGGCCCTAATTGTCACAAGTCCCTCTGTCCATCTCTGCAAATGCTGAAGCTTTGACGAGGCATAGGGGTCGGGGGAGGTGGGGAAGGATATCATCTTCCCTGGATCCCCAGTATTTGGGTTTTGTCCGGTAAAATGTTTTCCCGGGCATCGGAGGGAGAGAACATGGACCTTTTCTGCTTCTGCTTCCAGGGCTGATTTCAGCTGTGGGCAGAGGTTCAAGCGCAGCGGGTGTGGCCTGCCAGCTCGCCTCCCTCTTCAGTCCCCGCGTCCCCGGTGGGAGGGAGCCAAGAGGTTTTCAGGGTCAGAATCACAGAAAAAGGAGGTGGTTTTGAAATCCAGACGGTGCACTGTTGCTAAGTGACTGTTGTGAGCCTTGGTGGCACTGAAATCTATGTACCGAGGCCGCCACCCCACCAGGGTCTCTCTGGGGCCACTTGTTCCTGGACCCAGAGCAGCTGGAGACTGGAATCACCAGATTGGGCAGCATTCCCAGCAGAGCCCTGGATCCACGTGGTGGCGGCCGAGAGGCACTAGACGGTCTGGACAAGGGCCTTTCTGGGTTTTTCAAAGTGGAGAGGTGGGGATCGAGAGCAGGGAAAGGTGTCCGGCCTCCCTGCTAGAAGCCCAAGGAAGCCTGGTCCTGCCCTCCACCAGCTCTGTTCCTGGCA
>SJYX01020128.1:30970-52762 GCA_006410675.1 Oreotragus oreotragus
TCTGACCTCCAGTTCCTCGTTGGAGACACAGGGTGAACAGCACCCGCCTACTGAGTGAGCGGCCCTGAAGGCAAACATTCCTGGCTCTGCGGCTCTTTTGCCCCGTGCCTTTGAGCAAGTGACTTCATCTCTCTGTGCTGGACTTTCCTTGTCGTTTTAGTTTCCTGTGATTGCTATAACAGAGGACTACAAACGGGGTGACTTAACAAAGATCAAACCTCTCATAGTTCTGGAGGCCAGAAGTCCAAAATCCAGAGTCAGCAGGGCCCTGCTCCCTCTGGAGGCTTTGGGAGAGAGTCCTTCCTTGCTTCTTCCAGCATCTAGAAGTTGTTGGTGTACCTTGTGTCTGTATCACTCCCAGCTCCGCCTCTGCCTTCACCGTCACCTTCCAGAGGTGGGTTCTTCTCCAGGTGTTTCTTATGAGGCCCCTTGCTGATGAATTTAGGGCCATCTGGAGAAGCCAAAATGATCTGATCTTGAGAGCCTTTACTTAGTTACACCCACGAAGACTCTTTTCAAATAAGGTTACATTCACAGGTCCTGGGGACTCGGACATAGACATATCACTGGGGGAGAGGGACACAGTTCAACCCACTACACTGGTTTATTAATGAGGATGACGATGGAGATTACACAGATTCATGCATCTCCTGTTCCTTGCGCTATGCCCAGCACACAGCAAACCTTCAGTGTTTGCTGTGTCATAATCCTCACCAAGTCATCATTTCATAATCACCATCACTGTCATCACCACCACCGTCACCATCATCACCGTCACCACCATCACCACCACCACCATTACCACCACCACTATCAGCATCACCACCACCACCATCACCATCACATCACCATCACCACCACCATCATCACCGTCACCACCATCACCACCACCACCATCACCGTCACCACCATCATCACTGTCACCACCATCATCACCGTCACCACCACCACCATCACCCACATCACCACCACATCACCATCACCACCATATCACTGTCACCACCATCATCACCGTCACCACCACCACCATCACCATCATCACTGTCACCACCATCATCACCACATCACCATCACCACCATATCACTGTCACCACCATCATCACCGTCACCACCATCACCATCATCACCATCACCATCACCATCACCATCACCATCACCACATCAACAACACCACCATCATCACCACCACCATCACCATCACCACCGTCACCACCACCACCATCATCACCACCATCACCACCATCTTCACTACCATCCCTAACGTTTGTGAAGAGGCTTCCCAAACTGAACACATCTAAAACTAACTCGACTCTCATTCTTCAACCTCTCAGAAAATAGATACCTCTGTTTAAATAATCTTGGTCTCCTCTTTATCTCTCCCACTTCATTACATCTGATAAGTCTTGTCTATTCTGCCTTCAAAATATATCCCCAGTGTGTACGTTTGTGAAGAGGCTTCCCAAACTGAACACATCTAAAACTAACTCGACTCTCATTCTTCAACCTCTCAGAAAATAGATACCTCTGTTTAAATAATCTTGGTCTCCTCTTTATCTCTCCCACTTCATTACATCTGATAAGTCTTGTCTATTCTGCCTTCAAAATATATCCCCAGTGTGACCGCCGTCTCCCAGCATTGGTGGCTCTGAATGCCACCTCTGGGGTCATATTCAGCCCCGTGGTACTGCTCCCTGCCACCTCCATCCCCGTCTCCCAGTTCAAGCCCCGTCACCTCTCACGTGGGTCATTGCAGTTGCCGTTGGCTGTCCTCTCAGCCCCTCTCAGCTGCAGCCCTCTGGTCACTTCATGCACAAAACCCTGACTGTCTCCTCTCCTCAAAACTACAGACTTCTTAAAAACAGGTCAGATTGTCAGTCGCTACCCCAAACCCTGCACTGGTTCCCCCATCTCAGAGCAAAAGCCAAAGTCCCTATGGTAATCCCGGGCACATCACCTTTCCCTCTGCCACCAGCCTTGAGCAACGCACACACATTTGCCCTTGCTACTTCTCAGTCTAGAACACTCTTTGCCCCATTATCTTTGTGGGAAAGATCTCCCTCATGTCGTTCAGGTTCTGCTTAGAAGACACGCTGTCATGGAGGCCTTGTCTGGCCACTTCAGGGTCATAGCTCAGCCAGAACCTCTCAAATCTCCACCATCTTCTGTTTTTTTTTTTTTTTTTCCAAAGCACATCGAGCTGCCTGGCACTGGCTGTTTATTCGTCTGTCGCATCGTCCACCCTCCCCCATCACACTCCTGGAAGGAGACACTGTGCTCTGGTGGCTGTGGAGTCCTCAGCCCTGAGTAGTGTCAAGCTCGTGAGAAGCACTTTCTGGATGAGGGAGTGATTATGTGCAAGCCTCTGGTTCTGTGTGCGTCTTCCAGCCCTCCCAGCAGCCACTGGCGCTGATGTGGTCCCCTCCTCATTTTGTCGGGTGCAAGAATAAATAAATGTCCCTGGACTACTGAACTCAAGATGGGTAGCAAAAAGATCTGAACCAACTAGTCTCTCGCCAGAACCCACTTTCCAAATCACCATCTGTCAGGAGGCAGAAACGAAAGACTGTAGTGACAGACCATTGGAAATGGAAACGTGCGATGTGAGTGCACTGGGGCGACAGTAGCCAAGCACAGCACGTCTACGCAGATTGCTCCGAAATTATTTGGGTCTCCTTCCTGTTTAATTTTTTAAATTGTGAGAGCTTTTTTTTACTGCCTCCCTAGATAGTACAACATGAGGGGGAAAGAAACGTGTCCGAGAGGCCCTGTTGCTCCATTGAATTTTTACTGTCAGCCTTCGGTGGCCCGGAATGTTCTGGAAATGGGGCACTCAGGCTGCATGAATGTGCCCTTTATTCCAAAAACAGGTCAGTCCATTTTCTGCCTTGAGTAAACATGGTGTGTTGATAAGAATCACATATTTCACTGTGGGGCCGTGCAAAGATGCATTCTCAACTCTACCACTGAGATAACCTGTGTCCTTAAGCAGTTATAATAGTAACTCTTACTCCCTGAGTCTTACCAGGTGCTAGGGACATTCCTAGTGCTTTATACTTATTAACTCATTAAGTTCCCCAAACCAATCTTGGGAATAAGTACACTTATTAACCCCGGTTACCCTAGGTGGCACAGAGGATAAAGAATCTGCCTGTAATGCAGGAGACACAGGGGATGCAGGTTCAGTCCCTGGGTTGGGAAGATCCCCTGGAGGAGGGCACGGCAACCCACTCCAGTGTTCTTGCNGTACACTTATTAACCCCGGTTACCCTAGGTGGCACAGAGGATAAAGAATCTGCCTGTAATGCAGGAGACACAGGGGATGCAGGTTCAGTCCCTGGGTTGGGAAGATCCCCTGGAGGAGGGCACGGCAACCCACTCCAGTGTTCTTGCCTGGGGAATCCCATTGACAGAGGAACCTGGCAGGCTACAGTCCAGTGGGTCGCAAAGGGTTGGACATGACTGAGTGACTGAGCATGCACACAGTCCCCACAACACCCCTTTGAGATGTATAGCACTGTGACCCCCATTTTACAGATGAGGGGCCTGAGGCCACATGGCTCCAGGGCGACCCGTACGTATAGAGTCACACAATGAGGAAGTGGTTAACCCAGCATCCGCCTGTGTTAACTCAGCTTATCTGGTGACCCTTCCTGGTTAAAGCCTGCCGGGACTCCTGGTCGTGACTCCTGGATAGAGGACAGTGCTCAGACTTCTTGGAGTGGTGTCAGGGGCCCCTGAGCCCGAGGCACTCATCCCTCCAGTCCGTGTCCTAGCCCCTTCACCCTCACGGTCAGCCACATTCAACCACTACTCAGGCCATGACCTTGCCCTGCACCTAGCCTCTCCACTGCCTTCCTTGGAACGCACCCTCCTTCCCCTTCTGACTGGTGACTTCCTGTCCACCCTCCAGGGACCAGGCCAAAGCCACCTTCTCCCTGCAGCCTCCAGTGACCTGCCATCCCCCATGCCCTTCTCCAAGCCCAGTGTCACTCTGCCCCAGGGCACCCTGAACCATGCGTCTTTGCTGCTTAGCTCACCTGCTGTCACTGACACCAAACCCAGACCTCAGAGAGAGGGACAGTTACAGCAAGGAGCAGTGTGCTTGTGCAAGGACCAGACTAAGAGCTTTCTGATTCCTTGTGGTTTTTTAAAAATATGTGCCAGCCCAACAAAGCAGCTCTGAGGCTGGTGCTCAAACCACGGGGCACCAGTTTGAGTCTCCTGGGAGCTCCTCGGGGGCTCTAGTACTTCACTCCACTGTCGGTGCTTAAACGAAGGAGGGAGAAAGGAAGAGAGGAGACAAGGAGGACTTACCTTCCTAGACCTGGCAATTTGGCTTCCATTAAAAAAGCTGTATTCTTCTGCTCGAGCTGTTGTAACAAAATGCCATAAAATGGGTGGCTTAAACATCAGAAATCTATTTTCTTACAGTTTCTGGAGGCTGGAAGGCCAAGAGCAAGGTTCCATTCCTTTCTGTTTCTGGTGATGACTCTCTTCCTTGTTTGTAGGCGGCCACCTTCTAGCTGCGTCCTCACGTGGCCTCTCCTCGGTTTTTGTACTTGGAGAGAGCAAGCCCTCTGGTGTCTCTAAGAACACTAATTATATGGGATCAGGCCCCCATTGTTATGACCTCATTTAACCACCATTAGAAGTCCCATTTCCAAATACAGTCACTCTGGGGTTAGGGCTCCAACATGGCTTTCCCAGTGGCGCAAGTAGTAAAGAAAGGGCCTGCCAGTCCAGGAGCGGTAAGAGACGTGGGTTCGATCCCTGGATCAAGAAGATCCCCTGCACTGGATCCACTGCAGTGGAGTGGAAATGGCAGCCCACTCCAGTATTCTTGCCTGGAAAATCCCATGGACAGAGAAGCCTGGTGGGCTACAGTCCATGGGGTCNAAGTAGTAAAGAAAGGGCCTGCCAGTCCAGGAGCGGTAAGAGACGTGGGTTCGATCCCTGGATCAAGAAGATCCCCTGCACTGGATCCACTGCAGTGGAGTGGAAATGGCAGCCCACTCCAGTATTCTTGCCTGGAAAATCCCATGGACAGAGAAGCCTGGTGGGCTACAGTCCATGGGGTCACAAAGAGTTGGATACGACTGAAGCGACTCAGCATGCGTGCATATAAATTCAGGGTATGGAGGCTGCACGTTCAGTCCCTATCACATGGCATGCAGATCATTCGATCCACAGGTCTTTCCTGTGTCCTCACTATGGAGATTCGGAAAACTCCAATGGCAAACAGCAGAGTCCAGTGGTCAAAATCACAGACTTTCCTATCAGGCAAATTCAAGTTTGATACCTAGCTCCACCACTTGCTGGCCGAGTGACCTCAGACACTCTACCCAACTTCTCTGAGCCTCGCACACCTTATTAGGAAAGGAGGACAGTGATACTGACCACACAGGGCTTGTGTCGGGGTGAAGTGAGATCCAGGGATGTCCACCAGGCCCAGCATCGCTGGGGACCCCACTGGAGGAACAGTTACTGAGTGCATCCTCCGTGTACTGGGCTCTGAGCCGGGTGTGGGGTATCTGGTGGCGAGCGGGACAGAGTGATGCCTTCTTCTCATTCTTCCTCAAAGAGCCAGATGATAAACAAGGAAATGTGTGATCAGGTAGCAAGCAAGTCAGTCGTTGGCGAATGGGACATGGGCTGTGAAGAGATAAAACAGGCAGAGGGCAGGATGGGAGGAAAGCCCTCACTGGGGAGGTGAAGTGGACAAGAAGCTGAGGCCAAAGACTTGGGGCAGAGTCTTCCGGGTGGGGAAGTGGCAGTTGTGAAGGCCTGAAGGTGGGCACACTGGGTGCCCGCACGAGCAGTTGGCATTCATTGTGACAGCTGCGGTCGTATTGCATGCGACCCCACCCTCGGAGGCCACCACCCTGCGGGGACACAGGACCTCTGCCCAGCCCTCCAGCCCTGGAGCAGGGCAGAGCCGAACCAGCTGTCAAGAGGGGAGCAGAGCCTTGACTGGAGTGCCGGGGGCAGCAGGACAGGGGAGGAGGAAGATTTGGCGTTGCGGGTCGGGGCGGGGGGGCAGCGAGCATCCCTGCAGGGAGAGGGGAGTTCGACTGAAGAGCCTGGAGTCTGAGGGACCCTCAGAGATTGCTCAGGCCTGAGCCCCGTCAGAGAGCAGTGTCAGGCCAGGAGCCGGAGGCACGCCATGGGTGAGCTCGGCGCGAGCGGAGGGCAGCAGCCCCCATTGCCGTGGCCGGGTGGGCAGGGTGCTCGTTCTGGAGACTGGGCACCCCACTCAAGATGCAGGGCCCCGGGCGGAAACCCAGCGCTGTGAGTCACAACCAGATATGCAGCCTGTCGGGGAACCGGGGCCGAGGAGAGCTGGTCACGGCTTCCTGGAAGCTTCCTGAGTGTGGGGGCGGGGTCTGCTGAGGACAGGTGCCGGTGGGGGCAGGGCCGAGCCAGGAGACCCGCTGGGGGGCCGGCCCGGCTGCACTGTCAGCACCGGGGCCGAACTTGACGTGGCCACCGGGGGTGTCAGAGCCTGATGCCCGTGGACCCAGCTGAGGCACGTTTGGAGTCTCCGTCTCCCCTCCCTCAGCGTGTCCGGAGTTTCCCGGACTTCTGAGAGGTGGCCTGCCCCTTGGGGTGTGGATGTGGAAAGAGTAGCCCAACTGGGACTTCCGCATTGTCGTCCCATAAACTTGGATCCGAATCCATGGACTTCCACAGGCCCAGCCCCTCTCTGGCCCTGGGTCCTCTCACCTGCAAATGGATGGGATAAGTTGGGAGCTCTCCAAGGTTCCGCCCAGACAATTCCTTTGTCTTCCTCCCTATAGATAGCAGTGGGGGCGTCCCAGGTAGCCCTAGTGGTGAAGAACCCGCCTGCTGTGCAGGAGACATGATGAAACACGAGGTCGATCCCTGGGTTGGGAGGATCCTCTGGAGGAGGGCCTAGCAACCCACTCCAGTATTCTTGCCTGGAGAGTCCCATGGACGGAGGAGCCTGGCAGGCTACAGTCCATAGAGTTGCACAGTGTTGGACACGACTGAAGCGGCTCACCACATAGATGAGAGACACTGAGGCCACGGAGCAAGGAGCCTGCTCTGAGGAAGCCCATTTGGAGCTTGGCCAGATCTGCTCCCTTCCCCCACCCCACCCCGTGTTCCAGTGTCCTGCAGCCCCTTCCCGATCTTCTCCTTCCTGGCCCCTCTTACCCTCCTTCTCCTCTACCCGTGCTCCTCATCTGCAGACATGGAGGCTCAGCCATTCCTGGGGTGGGAGGGTCCCAAGTCTAAACCAAGAGAAGAACTCCCAGGGCCATAGCCATCTTTGTGTACTCACTGGGATAAGCAGGCAGGACCTCCTCCAGCCACCTCCCGTCTGAATCCTACACATCCTTCAATGCAGCTCAAATGGCGCCTCCACCAGGAAGCCTTCCAGATCTCCCCAACCAGAGTCATCACCTTACCCAGCCTCCCCCAGGCATCCCACTTCCTAATTCTGCAGGCGCCATTTTTACTTTTGTTGTTGTTTAGTCGCTAAGTCGTGTCCGGCTCTGCGACCCCATGGACTGTAGCTGGCCAGGCTCCACTGTCCATAGCGTTTCCCAGGCAAGAATGCTAGAGCAGGTTGCCATCGCCTCCTCTAGGGGAATCTTCCTGATCCAGGGATCAAGCCCACGTGTCCTGCGCTGGCAGGTGGACTCTTTACCACTGAGCCACCAAGAAAGCCCTATTTTTTTACTTACTAGTGTTGTAATTGTTTGTGTTAGTGTGTGTAATTGTGTGTTTGGATCATAGCTCCTGTACACAATTACAAACTCACTGGACACAGTCACCAAATTGCCCCATTTTGCCCACGCTCATCAGCAGCCCCCTCTTTGACATCTGATGTGGTGGTGTTTGGATTCTAGTGTTGGGTAGGTATTTGCGGAATAAACGGGAGTTTGCTTCCTTCTGTGTAGCAAAAAGAATCTTTCCTTCCAGAATGAATGGCTGGATGTGTAAGAGCGTGTGTTCTATAGCTGCACTGGGTAGAATCAGCTCCACCGACACACAGCGGGACCCTGGACAGGCTTCTAACACTCATGCCTCAGTGTCCCCACATGTAAAGCGAGGATCATCATAACCTCCGTACCTCACAGGCTGGCTGTGAAGGTTAAATGAGTCATGCTTGTCAAGTGCTTGATGGCATGCCCAGCAGAGGCCCACCTGATTCAGTAAGCCAAGTTGTTAGATTTCGGCAGTCTGATATGTAAATTTTTCTTTGATTTTTTTTCTTTTTTTAATATTACCCCGTCTTGCAGAGTTAGAGTTTGGCTTTAGGTAGTTGCTAGGTCCTTTCCAATCCTTGCATTCATTGACCCTGTGTTGGGCATTCAATGCCATCTGCGGAGGGGCAGGGAAGGGAGAGACGAGCCTTCACTGGTGTAACTGCTCGCCAGCTCGGGCTAGCAGCCACACGAAGTGCTTTTCCTCAGTTCATGTGACTCGACAAATTTGGAATGTGTTGGGGAGAGAGAGTTTTTCCAGCTGTGAGTCAGTACATTTATGCTCTCTCACACACATATTTAAAAATTTTAGAAAGAGACTTTAGTGAGAATTCATTTATGAGTGCAAAGTGGACATCTCTAGAAACTGTGTTTTGACCCTGAAGGCAAATAATACTTAAGATATTTAATAAAGGGTTCAAAACAAGAGTCAAGGGAAAGAGAACACAGCTAGCTGCCTTTTTCCTTCTGTATTTTCAGCCGCTGAAGTGTACATTGGAGGACCCAATGTAGTATGGGTTTATAAAGCACCTCCTGGCTACCCCAATTGATACTCAGCGTAGTGTGAAAATAGATATGTGAAAGAAGGGAAGCAGAAGCAGCATTTACTAAGCAGGTAATCGGAGCTGGGGTGGGGGTACATGTCCCAAGTTCAACAGACAGCGTGGGGAAAATGGAATAGTTGTGTTCAGACATGCTTGGGCTCAAACCACAGCAGCCGATGGCGAAACTAAGGCTCAGAGAAGAGAAAATAATTTGTCTATGGACACAAAGCTCTTAAGTGGTGGAAACCATATTCTAAACAAGGTTTGTTACCCTTCTGCCTTATGCCAAACAAAATAAGTGATACAGCAGTTTTCAGATATCACACAAGACACACACAGGATTATGTTAGCTGGGAGAAGGGAAACAAAGAGAGTGAGTTATACAGTTGCACCAGCTGCTGCCTTGAAGCAGTTTCCAGAATGCAGTATGAGGAGGAATCGCTCCCCAAAAAGAAAAATAAACTAGGTCTGTGAGTCTCCCTGTGGTGAAGAAATTTGGATTAAATCAGTGTCCCCAAGGCTGAGTGTCCCCAGGAAGGAGGGAAGCAGGCATACCCATTCTCGGCGATAACACTCGCATATCCTAAGCAGGTACCACTTTCTCACAAACCAGTCCCTTTAACCACCTCCGGACATGACAGAGTGTGTGTGCGCGTGCACACACACACACAGACACACACTTGATATGACTGAGTACGCACACATACACACGTTATAGATGATGAAGAACCTGCTTGTCGTCCAGGCTGGTCCTCTCTGCGTGCGCGCGCGCATACACACACACACACAGTTGACATGACTGAGCATGCACACACACACATTAGGGATAACGAAGAACCTACACACACACACACACACGTTGGGGATGACGAAGAACCAGCTTCTCGTCCAGGCTGGTCCTCTCTGCACACACACACACACGGTTGACACGACTGAGCACGGACACACACATTAGGGATGACAAAGAACCTGCGCACACACACACACACACACAACACATTAGGGATGACGAAGAACCAGCTTTTCGTCCAGGCTGGTCCTGTCTGCTGTTGTTTACTTTAAAGAAAGAAACCAGCACCCGTCCAGAGGGCTTGCGTTTCCAGCTCACTTACATCTCTTTTGCACGAGCTCATTTTCATAGACTCCCAGTCTCCAGGGAGCCGTGTCTTTCCCTCGGAAACATGAGATGTAATCAAAGGTGTATTCATCCGCATACATCTGCTGACAGCCACGCCGGAGCCATGGCTCTCCGAGGCCTGACAGAAGGAGGCTCAGGCCAGGTGCCCGGGGAGAATTTTTCCCTACACAAATCAGATTGCCCTGTGGTTGCTCTTTGTAAAGGTGGCAGAGTCCCAGGCGCTGCTTCTCACATTGCCAGAGGACCTGAGGGGGCCAGGGGGCAAACAGGATTCCACCCTCCGTTCAGCAAAGACAGTTGCGGGCCACCATGTGCTGAGAACTGCAGACCCTGGGAATCCAGCTCTTCTGGTGACTTCCCATCACTGACAGGTGTAAAGACCCAGCTTCTTAAAGGCCAGCGAGTCCCTGGAAGAGCTGGCTCCTGTTCTTTCTCTGGCCTGCTTCCATTGCTGGGTGTCCAGTGCACCTCCTCCTGCCTCAGCCCTGCACACATTCCCTCTAGCTTTCTGGATTCTTCCTTCCTCTCTTGGCCAGGTTTGCTGCCGCTTGCCTTTCAGATCCAGCTGCCCTCCCCCAGGCCCTCCATCTGCCTCCCTGGTGATCTTGCCACCGTTGCATGTGCTTCCCCGTCACGTCATTGGAGTCTCTTCTCCAGCCCAGCTGCAAGGGTGCATGCAGTTGCTTCAGTCATGTCTGACTCTGCAACACCATGGACTGTAGCCCACCAGGCTCCTCTGTCCATGGGATTCTCCAAGCAAGAATACTGGAGTGGGTTGCCATTTCCTTCTCCAGGGGATCTTCCCGACCCAGGGATCAAACCACGACTCTTAAGTCTCCTACATTGCCTGGCAGATTCTTTACCACTAGCACCACCTGGGAAGTCCTGCAAGGGTAGGGCTCACTTTATCTCCCCAGTGCTGGCCTGAAACCAGTGCCCCATAGAGAGCTGTTGGAGGGAGACTTCCCTGGTGATCCAGTGGTTAAGAATCTGCCTCGCAATGCAGAGGACTTGGCTTTGATCCCTGGTCGGGGAACTAAGATCCCACAGGTCAGGGGGCAACTAAGCCCATGTGCTCTGGAGCCCACGTGCCACAAAGATAGATCTCAGGTGCTGCAACCAAGACTTGGTACAGCCAAATAAATAAATATAAACATTTTTTAAAAGATTGCCGAAGGAATGAAGAGACAGCAGTGAGCAAATTAAACACTGCCCTGCCCGGTGCTGGGCACATCTTCCTGGAGTGTTGATTGTATTTGACAATTTTCAGGGGAAATATTTGGGAACAAACACAGACCAATTTTAGAGTAGCGTTCAGTGTTCTTGTCAATGTCCGATGCTTCAAATTGCACCTGCATGCCCTGGGGAGGTTGTGAACTCAGCCTTCTCTATAGTCTCTAGTGGGGACATAGGGTCTTCGTGGAAGAGTAGGTTGGTGTTGGTGGAAGAGCTGGCTCAGTTTGCCAGCAGCTCCAGCCGTGGAGTCAAAGTTTAAGGGGCAACACAGGGAGTGGTGGGGAACAGAAAGACCGTTCAATCAGGCCTGAGTTCAAAGCTGTCACTGGATGTTTCCTCTCGGGGTGATACGTGTGGTCACCCTAAGATTCAGACTTGTTGTCTGCAAAGTGGGTATTGAGTACTTCCTCCTCAGAGTTGCTGTGATGAAGACAGAAGAAACCATGGAGGACCCCTCAGTGCCCAGCTCAGCAAGCACTAGGAAGTGGTGATTTGCGCACTCATCCTTCAGTGGTCGCTCTTATGAACTAAAGGTGTTGGTTTCCAAAGTGGAACATTTCCTGGTGCAAAGACAGGCAACTCAAGACCGCACTGCCGGCTTGCAGAATCATGGCTGCACAGAAGTGGCCTGTAACTTGCCACCTTCTTTGAACTTGACCTTCCTCTCTTGTGCTCAGTCCACAGTAGCCCCAACTCAAACCTGCTGATCCCAAATACAGTCCTCCCATGGGTTCTTCATCCTCTCCTCAGTATGAGGCCATCACCCCAGGACATCATGACCTGTTTACTAGACCCGGAATTTATTACTCATCTGCTAAATGTTTGCCGAGTGAAAAAATGGACTGGAATAAACTGCGAGAGAGGGAGTAACCCTGGGTGTTTTTCTTCTTCTCCGAATGGTTAAAGCACGGTTCCTCTTTTTCCCCTGCAGTTGTCCAGCCATCCAATGGGTTTAAACTAGGCCAGGAGGGGATAGGAGGGACCTGTAGGGAAAATCCTATGGGCAGATTTTTCCTTATTGGAATTTTGTGCCTTCTGATCATTTCTTGGGGAGAGGTATGCTGAGCCAGAAAGACTGGAAATGTGTGCACAGGGAGAGCTTGAAGGGCAGTGAGAAGCCTTTTCCTTCATTTAGGCTGCTGCTCACGACGCGAGCGTCATTTCCACATTCAGGAACTGCCGTGGGCACCACGGCACTGAATCCCCCGTGCAGAAAGGAGGCAGGTTCTGTTTAGAGCTCTACTTGGCTGGTGAGGAAATTAAAGTCCCAGGGAGGGCAGGACTCGGCATCAGATCACAACACAAGTGTGTGAGAGAACCAAGACCAGACTCAGATGTGTCATTTCCGAGACCAGTGCCCTTCCCCCAACACTGGTTAGGAAGGATCAAGTGTCTGATGCCCCCGTGCTGAGTTCAAGGGGAGGGACTTCATTCATTGTCCTGTGCTTCCACTGCAGCGGGGGCGTGGGTTTGATCCCTGGCCAGGGCACTAGGATCCTACATGCATGTCCCAAAAAAGTGGGGAAAAAAAGAAAAGGCTAAATGGGAAAATGGAACCGATTCATTGAGACTCCCCAGCTCCAAGAATAATTTACTGTTTGCAGCTCCAGCCAAGCCCCACTCCACACCTCTGTGCCCAGGAAGAAACACCTAGTCAATTGGGGATAATAATAAGTATCACCAATAATAATAGTAGCTAACATACTATTCTGTGTACGTGCATACTATATCTAGTGCCTACATGATTCTAAGCACTTTGTATGCATTACCTTCCTGGGTCCTGCAGGGTAATTCAGAGTTAATTTGGGGAAGTGGGAGGACAGAGCATTGACTAGAGAGGGTCTAAGATAAGGTAGCCACATGGCTGCATGGAATCCAGGGGGTTCAAAAAGCTTGGACATTGGGAGCCCATAACACAGTGGGGAAAGGGGAAGGCAGAGTGATGGGTGTTGGCCAGATCTTGCAGGGTCAGAGGCCTTGGGGTGAGAAATGTGGTCTTTATTCTGAGACAAATGAGGGCATCCGTTAGCTGCTCCCACCTATAGCACCTCTATATACATTGTGCTTCCTCACCTTCAGGCTATTATGGATCACAGAGTCGGACACGACTGAAGCGACTTAGCAGCAGCAGCAGCTCCTTTTTTATACTGTGGCTTTCCTGAGGGTAAGGATTGGATCTTATTTATGTCTGTCTACTCCCTAGCACAGAATCAGGATATGTGATTACTCAATATGTGGGTACCTCAATAAATGATTGCTCATCAGATATTTAATATATTCAACATTTAATAATGGTTTGTCGCTGTTCAGTCGCTAAGTCGTGTCCGACTCTTTGCGACCCCATGGAGTGCAAAGCGCCAGGCTTCCCTGTCCTCCGCTATCTCCCGGAATTTGCTCAGACTAATGTCCATTGAGCTGGTGATGCTATCTAACCATCTCATCCTCTGCTGCCCCCTTTTCCTTTTGCCTTCAATCTTTCCTGCATCAGGGTCTTAACATGCTGCTACTGCTGCTGCTGCTGCTAAGTCACTTCAGTCGTGTCCGACTCTGTGTGACCCCATAGACGGCAGCCCACCAGGCTCCCCCATCCCTGGGATTCTCCAGGCAAGAATANTCACTGCTGCTGCTAAGTCACTTCAGTCGTGTCCGACTCTGTGTGACCCCATAGACGGCAGCCCACCAGGCTCCCCCATCCCTGGGATTCTCCAGGCAAGAATACTGGAGTGGGTTGCCATTTCCTTCTCCAGTGCATGAAAGAGAAAAGTGAAAGTGAAGTCACTCAGTCTGTCCAACTGTTAGCGACCCCATGGACTGTAGCCCACCAGGCTACTCCGTCCATTGGATTTTCCAGCCAAGAGTACTGGGGTGGGGTGCCATTGCCTTCCCCAGAGGTGCTTAATGCTGGGGTACTGATGCAAAACCCTGCTAAACTTCCTTGACCATTCCCTGCTATGAAGCATAAATTTTAAAATCCTAGGATATCAATAGCAATCATTGAACTCCCAGGGCTGTTTACAAATTAATTCTGAGAAAGAAATAGAAGCAAAACCCCTCTATCTTTGGATGAGAGTAGAAAGACCTGTGACTCAGGATATAGCAAAGATCAATTGCCTGGAGAAAAACCTTCTGCACCTGGAGGGGGACAGGAAACCCTGGTGGGTTCAGGATTCTACATCCGTTTCAAGCAGGAGTGTTTTGCTAATCCTGGAGGAGGAGCGGGAGCCTAAGGCAAATCGCAGATACACATCTGAGCATGCTGACAGAGCATCCTCGGGGACCAGATAAACAGAGGCTGCCTAAGACAGAGGCTGACCAGGCCACAAACATAGATCTGAGTGAACTGCTCCCACTGGGGAAGGAGCGGAGAGAACCCTTCTGCGGCACAAGTGGGCAGGGACTGCTGAAAGCAGAGGGTGGAGCTAGAACACTGAGAAAAACCCTCCAGACCCAGCCCTGCTCTAAGAGCAGCGTTAGAAGGCTCTGATGCACTGAACAGAATTAACAACAAGAGTGAAACCTAAACCCACGTCAACTCCTGACATTTGGAGCTGGATCTCTGCATGTGATATGTTTCTGGCTGATTTTTATATCTGTTATTTGTTGTGGAGTTTCAAAAATTTGGCTCTACAGTCATCTCTGGGTATCTGTGGGGAAATTAGTTTCAGGAACCCTAGTGGATTCCAAAATCTCCAGATGCTCGAGGACCCAATCACAAACTGTGTGGTTGATTCAGCCCTCTGAACCCACTGCTAAGTCACTTCAGTCGTCTCCGACTCTGTGTGACCCCATAGACGGCAGCCCACCAGGCTCCCCCGTCCCTGGGATTCTCCAGGCAAGAACGCTGGAGTGGGTTGCCATTTCCTTCTCCAAAGCATGAAAGTGAAAAGTGAAAGTGAAGTAACTCAGTCATATCTGACTCTAGCGACCCCATGGACTGCAGCCCACCAGGCTCCTCAATCTATGGGATTTTCCAGGCAAGAGCACTGGAGTGGGGTGCCATTGCCTTCTCCTACAGATCCAACCAATTGCGGACTGGTTTCCGACAGCTGATTACGCCAAGGTGTTTGTTTTTTTTGTGTTTTTTTTTTTTTTTTTGAATTCCTATTAGAATTTGCTGAGATTCTTGGATTTGTGTGTCAAAATTTTTTCTCGATTTCAGAAAGTCCTCAATTATTTTCTTTTCAAACATACATTATTTTCTGGACACCTGAATTTTTTTCCCTTTTCTTCAGGTCATGCTGTGCTTAGTTGGTCAGGCATGTCTGACTCTTTGTGACCCCCCCATGGACTGCAGCCCACTACGCTTCTCTGTCCATGGGACTCTCCAGGCAGGAATACTGGAGTGGGTTGCCACACCCTCCTGCAGCGGATCTTCCCAACCCAGGGATCGAACCCAGGTCTCCCACATTGAAGGCAGATTCTTTACCGTCTGAGTCACCAGGGAAGGCCTTTCTTCTGGGAATTCACATTGAATGTTAGACTGAAAATACTGACAACAGATATTAGACACTTTTTTCTGTGTGTTTTAAACTATTTTAGTGTTTTAGTTTGGATTGCCCCATCTTCAAGTACAGTGATTCTAAATAGCCTTCTATTTAATCTACCAGATAACCTCTCATATTTGATATTGTTTTTAAATTTCTAGCATTTCTACATGGTTCTTTTTGCAAGTTGCCATACTTCTGTAATTTCCATCTGTTTGTGAATGTTATCTACTTCTTTCAATAGATTCTTTGGCATTTTTTCATAGTTGTTTAAAATTCCTGACGTAATTTCAACAACTGAGCCATCTCCAGATCTCCTTCTATAGACTTTTCCTTATCTTGTCTATATGTCACATTTTCTAAATTTGTTCATGTAGATTTTAAAATTTGTGATTATGTGTTATCATTTCCAAATAAAAATGCAGACAATAAATCAAATGATATTTACGTTCTGCATATCCATCTGATCTATAGTTTATCTGCATCTCGGCTTTGTTGCTTATTGAATTTGAGTCCATTCTCCACTGATTTCGAATGTGTTGAGAGTTGGATGGAGACTTCCTGTCTGTGGGGCATGGGGCTAAGAAGAGATGGCACCAAGCACTCTGGCTTGTGCTGGCCACCTAAGGCATCGCCGCCCATTCCATTGGATTTTCCAGGCAAGAGTACTGGGGTGGGGTGCCATTGCCTTCCCCGGGTCTTAACATGGTAATAGTTAATAACTATTGCAGTCCAAGGGGTCGCAAAGAGTTATACACAACTGAGCAGCTGAACTACAGCATACCTACCACCTGTTTGTTAGACACACATATTAGTGCCTAAAGTATGACTTCTATTATGCAGGCATTTCTGCTCTAAAGTGTTATATGTGTGCCTATAAAACCCTGCATTCTGATAAATTCAAAAATCACAGCACTTGGGGGACAATTGGGCTGAAGCAGAGTATTCACAATTCATACAACTCTGTAATGAAGCACAGTCCGAGTGATGATACTAGTCAAGTTCAAAGGGCGTAAGTTCTGAACTAGAATAAATACAATAACTATAGGGCCTGAGTGACTATAGGCCAGTCAATATTGTTTTAAAAGGGGAGGCGGAACTTGATGGAAGGGGCTAGTGGAGGGTTGAGGCTGCTGGGTGTAGAGGCAGAAGCAGGCAGATGTCTTTATCCCAAGTTCCTGGGGCAGAGCACTTTCAGGCCCTGCTGGAGTGTGGCAAGGATGGGGTCTCTTGAGCCCCCAGCCTTTGCACAAAGACCAGGGCAAACCGAGCCACACAAGCACCTCAGACAGAGCACATGGCAACCGGAGTCCCTAGGAGGAGCTGGGAGGGCGGAACCCTGTGGCTTGCTCTGCTCAGCGGTGTGTACCTTGCATCCAGCCACCCTCACTTGGTGGTACAAAGTATTAATGTGCCAGGAACAGTTGCCTATGAGCCAGTGGGACATCCAGGCTTTGTTGACGTCATCGCCTTATGCCTTGTGTGCACTGAACCTCCTTGTGGAAGCACGTACAGCAGAACAGACATTATGTAACGGAAGACTTGATGATACACCAAGGATGCCTGCTGGCACCCTACCAGTCACACACCCTCTGAGGGTTGTGGACTGTTCTCTTCTTGGTCCACAAGTCTGTTCAGTAAACCCATTCTGTGAGCAGAGAGTAAGGCAGGATGGAGCTGGGGCACACTAATCCAAGTGAAAGTGTTAGTCACTCAGTCGCGTCAACTTGGGATGAAGACTCTTTGTGACCCCATGGACTGTGGCCTGCCAGGCTCCTCTGTCCACAGAATTCTCCAGGCAAGAATACTGGAGTGGTTGCCATTCCCATCTCCAGGGAATCTCCCCAACCCAGGTATCGAACCTGGGTCTCCTACATTGCAGCCAGATTCTTTATCTGAGTCACCAGGGAAGCCCCCTAGACACTAATGAAAGTGAAAGTCGTTCGGTCATGTCTGACTCTTTGCGACCCCATGGACTCTAAAGTCCATGGAATTCTCCAGGCCAGAATATTGCAGTGGGTAGCCTTTCCCTTCTCTAGGGCATCTTCCCAACTCAGGGATCAAACCCAGGTCTCCCACACTGCAGGTGGATTCTTTACCAGCTGAGCCACAAGGGAACCCAAGAATACTGGAGTGGGTAGCCTATTTCTTCTCCAGCATATCTTCCCAACACAGGAATCGAACTGGGGTCTCCTGTATTGCAGGCGAATTCTTTTATCAACTGAGCTATCAGGGAAGCCCTAGACACTAATGAAAGGTACCATAGACCCGTGATGTGATCGCTTTCCCCATCAGAAGCAGCTGAGCTCACGCCTCTGGACTTGGATTCAGAGGACCTCAACCCCATCCTACCTGAAAGCTGTGTGACCTCAGGAAAATCACTTAACCTCTCTGTGCCTCAGTTTCCTCAACTGCAGAATAGCATCAGTGACATCCCTGAGTCCTTTGAAGGAGCAGATGACCTCCTAGTGGATGGAAAGTTCTTTCTAAACTGTAAGGAGCTTTACAGAGTATTGTCCTTCCTGCTGATCAGTGCTGGGCTATTCAGGTCAGCTTGCCTCCTAGGGTGCCTTCTCCTGCCGGATGCTCAGTTCTAAGGGCAGAGGGCAAATCCAGCTACATTGGGATCAGAATAAATTAATCACTGGGATTCAATGCAGCAGTTGGGATGACCTTTGGGAAATGTTGCTGGCCTCTGACGACAGTGAGGAGGAGGGGACCCCGGCCTCCCTCCCTACCCGATGCCTCCCTCACTGAGCGCTCACCCGTCAGCCTCAGTCTCCAGGCCTGAAGTCATCAGCCGATCCACGGCCCACTGCTCTGCCCCCAGCCCCTCCCACCAAGCCAGGCCCACCTGTCCCATCACCCTCTCATTTTGCTTCCCCGAATAGCACAGAGGAAAGGAACACTTGATTCCGGAATCATGTGAACTCAAGTTTGGATGAGCTTTACCACTCAGCATCATTAAAATCCTGATAGCCAAGCTGTGGTTTCTTGAACCTGTCTCTTCCCCTGGGGAATGGACTACGACTTCCTGACTTCCTTCCTTCCTTCCNCAGAGGAAAGGAACACTTGATTCCGGAATCATGTGAACTCAAGTTTGGATGAGCTTTACCACTCAGCATCATTAAAATCCTGATAGCCAAGCTGTGGTTTCTTGAACCTGTCTCTTCCCCTGGGGAATGGACTACGACTTCCTGACTTCCTTCCTTCCTTCCCTGATGAAGAGGATTAGAAATGCATGCTTTGCAGACTTTAATGTGCCTGGGAATCACCTGAGGAGCTTGTTAAAAAGCAGGCTCTGATGCTTAGGGCCCTTCCAACAAGCTCCCAGGTGATGCAGTTTCACCTCTGACATATGGATCCACGTTTGAAGTACCTGCCATAGCGATAGCACTCAGTGGTATGGCCATAAAGATTTTTTTTTCCCCAAAGAATGCCCCTTTGAGAACAGGGAGAGATGAATAGAGAATCCTATGCTCCCCTCAGAATTCCAAGGGCAACAAGAAAAAAACAAGCTTGGCTATAAAGGCGGGCAGGGCATGGGGAGCGAGGAGAAGCGTGGTCCCAGCCGCGGCTCATAGGCAGGCTCACCACGCGCACGTGTGCGCTGCAGGTGGGCCTCGGCCGGCTGCAGAAACCTCTAGAGCTCAGGCCTCGACTTGCCACGCTGGGAACGAACGCATCCTCTGAGCTGGGCGCTCGCCTGCTTCTCCGGCTTCACTCTCCTGAGGAATTTTCAAAGCACACAGGGCTTGCCCAGCAGGAGTCTCCCAGGGCGGAAATCCACATCCAGGGCTTTTGTGTTCAGGACTGCCGCACCTTTTGGACTTCAGGCCTGTAGGCAGAGCTTTCCTTCTCCACCCTCACCAACTGTGAACCTCTCTTGCTGCCAAGGAACCGACACCAGGGACTGAAGGCAACTCAGAGTGGGGTTCAGGAGACGCCTCCCCAGCCCCACCCAGCACATCTTGCTTTTAGTTTCACTCTCCTAAAAGGCCTGCTTCTCAGAAAGCTGCTGACTCATCCAGAGTGTGAGGGTCTTTTTTTTTTCTTCTTCTCAACATCATCACAAAGCCCCGAGATTCTTGAGGTCAGTTTAGCAAGTGGCTGGGCCTTGACCATTTCCTTTCTCCTCCCCATCTCCATCCCAAGATCCCAGGGCCTCAGACCTCCTAGAAATAGGAGCTGATACCCCCATTTGCCTTGCCCTGCTTTTAATATTGATTTTTTCTTCTCCGTAGGTCTTGACGCACTGACTGCTCTGGAGTCAAAGTAAAAAGATTCCCAGGATGTAAGCAACACGGGAACTGGTGAGTGACCGTGTATTTGGTGAAGGTCGAGGCCTCCACTGGATTTCAGGAAGGGAAGGGAGATGGAAGGGAGCCGGGCAGGGGAAGCGGGGTCCGAAGCGCGTCCAGGGGGCAGCTGAACTTTTGCACCTCTGAAATTGTTTTTGTTGAGACGCACCTGGAAACAGCGCAGTGCAGAGAACCCAACTGTGTGTCCCTGAGAATTCGCTGGGTCCCGTCCACCCCTCCCCAGACGCAGACTGCAGGAGGCTGTGCTGACCTCTCTGCTCAGATGCCAGCATCTCAGGCTCACCCTCCGGAGGGCGTGGGCTGGGGATCGTTCACACGAACCTTGTAACCAGGGTTAGGGACGCAGTCTTACAACACAGAGGGAACTCCGCGGTTCACACCAGTTTGTAAACCATAGCCCCGAGGAGACATGAGTAAATGGAGGCGAGAAAGCCACCTTTGCTCCTTTGAACAGCTGTCGCTGGCAAGAGGCAGGCGGGCAGCTAGTGACTCAGCAGCCTAAGGAGAAATTCCTAACAAGAGGTCGGCAACGGTAAAAATCGATGTCCGTTAGAAGTAGTGAGTTCCATGTCTTTGGCAGAATCCAAGCACAGGTTGGAGACGCGTGGACTGAAAATGTTGAAGTGGGGAGGGGTTCTGACAGGGCGGTGTTTTACAAACTCTTCCGTGATGACCGGGAATCCTGGAGGGGCAGGAGGATGGGGGAAAGTTTAGGGAGAATGAACTTCGGGACTTGTAAGCTCACGTGCATCCCCTCAGCACTGTTTATGGGGCGGGACTTGTAAGCTCAAGAGCATCCCCTCAGCACTGTTTTATGGGGCGGGACTTGTAAGCTCACACGTGCATCCCCTCAGCACTGTTTATGGGGCAGGTTCCTGCCTTAAGGGCTTCCCAGGTGGCACTAGTGGTAAAGACCCTGCCCGCGAACTTAGGAGATGTAGGAGACACTGGTTTGATCCCTGGGTTGGGATGATTCCCTGGAGGAGGACACAGCAACCCACTCCAGTATTCTTGCCTGGAGAACCCTATGGACAGAGGAGCCTGGCGGGGTACAGTCCATGGGGTCACAAAGAGTCAGACAGGACTGAAGCTATTTAGCGCACAAGCATGTCCTGCTTTAAAACAGCCTGGAAGTTGCTGGATGAGACGGTCTCTCCCCAGACCTATTGTCCATGGGCCAGGTGTACCTGAGCTCGCCACATGTCACACGTGTGGCCCCAAACACCTGATCTGTGTGAAGGGTGGGCAACTCTCCAGGCGTGATGGGGACTCTGAGGCTCTACAGAGCTCGCTCCTGTCACAGGACCACCAGAGAAAAGAGTTGCCAGCACATCATGCCATCGAGAGACTTGCCCAGGATCCAGACCACACAGACCAGAAGGAAAGGCATGGTGGGAATGCTGGGCTGGGTTCCCCCGAGTCCCCAGGCTGTGAGAGGACAGTGAGCATGGCTTCCCCAAGGGAGCTGGGGTCCTCCTGCACCACACTGGCCAGTGACCAAAACCTGGCCTGACAAGCGTGAAAAGAATCGCACTCTAGATGCTGCGGGTGGAGAAATTGCTCAGGAAAGACACCCATCGCAAGGACGAGGGTCTGAAGGTCTGAGTAAGGAGCACAGGGTCCTCCTTTGTGCTTTGTCACCGGGCCTTCTTCCCCCAGGCCTGGGTCAGCTGCCGCAGTAAATGTGCACTGAGGGCAGGGCACTGTGGGAGGCCAGAGATGCGGTTCTTTTTCAAGAAACTGACGGCCTGGATGAGAATCGAGTTTGACAGTCCCTGTGCAGAAACTGTGTGTTGGCTGTGTTCTGAGTGCTGTGTAGCGGGCGGCGGAGGTGGG
>SJYX01020128.1:52972-83078 GCA_006410675.1 Oreotragus oreotragus
AGGGTTGAAGGGGAGGGGGCTGAACAGCAGCTTGAGCTGTAACTTGGTGCTTCCTTGCAAGTCTTGAAGCACAAGTTGGGCTTCGAGGACAGAGACTGTGACCATGATTCAAAGGACCTGAGATATGTGCTCAGGAAATGACTGTTGAATGATTATAGGGAAAGTGATAAAGAGAGAGTTCCAGAGGCTGTGTCTATGGTTAAGATCAGAGAGCTCAGGTTCAAATCCTGTTTCTTCCACTAGCCATGGGGCCTCATAGACAGAAGTTGCCAATCCGTCTGTGCCCCAGTCTTCCCATCTGCAAAATGGGTACCATGCAGTACATACTACATAAGAGGGCAGCCGGGAGGAGTCAATAACCTGATTCATGCAAAGCTGCTTGGTCCCCTGCCAGTATACTGTTAATGCCCAATAAATATTGGAAGTAGGATGTGATCCCGATTAAGGCTCAGTGTTGAGACACGAAATAGCAGCATAGGCAAGAGGACAGAGCACTGGGCCAGGAGTCAGAAGCCTTGGCTTAGCTGCAGCGAGAGGGTGCGAGAAGCATCACTCCCCGCAGGCTCACTCTACAGCAGTGTTACAGTGAGAGGGCGGTCAAGGGCAGCTCCATCTTTCCTGCTCTCTCTCCGGTGGTCCTGGCACCGGTCCAAAGGTAGAGGCCACTCAGCTCTTTATTACCTGCTAGGGGGCCTTATGGAGAGTGGTTGGACTTCTCAGGACCTCTCCTTTTCCCAGTAAAGCCCAACATGAGCTGCCTTCCCTTGCGGAAGTGAAAAGCTCAGGTACAAGAGAGAGTCTGCTGGCACCAATGGGAAATCATTTAAGACTTGCACTTGGGTAGCGTCATCTGGAGCCTCACAGTCAATGAGCACTGATTTCCCAGCCATTCTCCAGGGAGCCTCGGCTATCTTCTGAACTGGAAGATGGCATTGTTCAAGCGATGCTTCACTATGCAGAAGGCATCATCCACCATCCCAGGATTTGTAGCATATTTCAAATAAAAATGGCACTTGCCTGAAAACTTGTCAGGGTCACCTTTCTTGCATTAGTGGTGGACATGAAACTCTGGAATGGGCTTACTTGGGGACCTACCTTTTTTCTCTCCTGCTTCATCACCCTGTGATCCCAGCTGGATAATAAGATGGCTGTTCAGATGCTAAGTCGTGTCTGACTCTCTGTGACCCCAGGGACTGCAGCTTGCCAGGCTTCCCTGTCCTTCACTATCTCCCGGAGTTTGCTCTGTGTCCATTGAATCAGTGATGCCACCCATCTTATCCTTTGTTGCCCCCTTCTCCTCTTGCCCTCAGCCTTTCCCAGCCTCAGGGTCTTTTCCAATGAGTCTGCTCTTCACCTCAGGTGGACAAAGTATTGGAGCTTCAGCAACAGTCCTTTCAATGAGTATTCAGGGTCGATTTTCTTTAGGATTGACTGGTTTGATCTCCTTGCTGTCCAAAGGACTTTCAAGAGTCTTCTCTAGCACCACAATTCAAGAGCATCATTTCTTCTCAACCTTCTTTATGGTCCAACTCTCGTATCTGTTCACGACTACTGGAAACAGCCATAGCTTTGACTTCGATTATATGGACCTTTGTCCGCAAAGTGATATCTCTGCTCTGGTAGTTTAAACCAAAATTGTTTACGGCATAAGCACAGCCTCTGTACTAAGAGCATCATTTCTTCTCAACCTTCTTTATGGTCCAACTCTCGTATCTGTTCACGACTACTGGAAACAGCCATAGCTTTGACTTCGATTATATGGACCTTTGTCCGCAAAGTGATATCTCTGCTCTGGTAGTTTAAACCAAAATTGTTTACGGCATAAGCACAGCCTCTGTACCTACAGGGTCCTAAAAACTGTCATTTATGTCAGTCTCCTTCTCCCTGTGCTCCCCCTAACATCCGCCAAGTGACCCCGCTTCACTTCTACCTTTAACGGGAAGGGAACAGGGATGAGGCAGGGGGCAGCTTCAAAGACAAAACATCAGAGAGAGGAGGTCCCGATTCCTGGTTCTATCAGCCATTGGCCTCTCTTAGCTTCTGTTCCACCTCTTTTCAGATGAGGTGACTGGGCTAGGTCAGGGGTGACAAGTAGATCTCATCTCCTGCCATTTCTGATCAATTGGTCATGGCTGCCAAGGGCACTGCCTGGAGAAGGACTCTGAGGCATACCCAGGAAAGAGGGTGCCACAGTGGATTAGTGATATCTGCTGGGGAGCAGTAAAGACGTAGCCCACGTGCCACCTTTTGGCATTTGAGAAAAAAAGATTTCCAGGGTCCCTGCCTGCTTCTGCACCTCGTGGTTTTACATCAGGGGGGCAAAGCACGGCAAAACCTCATTAATCTGGACCACTTTCGGTCCAGCCCAAGTGATTGAAAAAGTCGTCATCTGAGGGTGCCTGTCGCATGCAAGTGAGCTTTTCTTTGCGGAGTCAACTCAGCCCAGCTAGCTGACAGGGCAGAGGCCAGGGTGGTGGCGGTCTGCGCTTGCAGGCCTGACCATGTGGCTGAGCACACCGACCTGTAACGCTTCTAGGGCACTTACTCCGTGAGCTTGAGATCAATACCAATGAAACTCAATGAAGCAGGGCTTTTTTGAAGTAGAAAATCATTCCATGGGCAGCTTTGCTTCTGTTTCAAATTGCCAGGGGATCTGAATTAGAGAGGTATCACTGTACTAGCTGGGAAAAAGCTATTTTTCCAGAATTATATGCAGAAGATGAGACCAAGTGGTTCAGGACTACGTTTCCTCTGAGTTTCCTGATCTGTAAAATGGGGAATTAATATACCTCACAGGGCTCTGCAGGAGGGTAATTGAGGTAAAATGTGGAAGAGACCCAACCGAAGATCTTGCTCACAAACTATGGTCAAAAGATGCTATTTCTCTCTGCCCCCACCACCCCAAACTCTACCTCCATAATTACCTGAAAGCAGAGCTTTCTCCTTGTCATGCATTCGGGAAAAATGAGGCTACAGATTGTCTTAATAGTATCATAACTTCTCAAATGACTCCTGTTAGTTTTTCAGAGGCTTTTTTTTTTTTTTTTTTTTTTTGCTGATGATCCTCCCCTAGGAGCGGTCCATGTAAACCTTCAGCTTGAGTTACTCTACTCTCAGTCTTCCACAGGGAGTAGCTGATGCCCCAGGGGGCTGACAGGCATGCACAGGAATCCCTTGGTAACAAGTGTCTCTAGAAGGAACTGAAGACCGTGACTAGACCGTGTCTTCCCCTCAGCTCAGCATGCATCACCCCCGAATTCACCCACTGTAAGGAGAGTCCGGACCGCCGAGGGGGAGAAGAGCAAGTTGGAGCCCACTGAATTTGAGTGGGAGCACATCTAAAGGATGGGCTTTACTTGCTCAAAATGGGAAAGAAGTTGGAACTGGAACTCCTCTTTCAGCCTTAGTTTCTGAGATTCTTCAAGAGAAAAATTCAGTTTATACTTTAAAAAAAAAAAATCAAGACCAGTTAAATCCATATGAAGGAACCCACGCACAGCAGGAGGGAAAGTGCCTCTGATCACAGAAGCCATGGTCGTGGTGGGGAAGGCCTGGACTCCCAAGTGAGCCCGTTAGGACCCCTGGGTGGTTAGCTCAGAGCTGAGTTCTAAGGGGGCAGCAGGCAGGTGCACACCTTTACTCTGGTCATGCTGAGCGTCAGTCCCCAGTCTTTTCCAGCCTCTGGCCTGGTCTGGGCCGGATAACATCGTGCTTCTCTTCAGTCCTCTCTCTGGGGCCTATCACAGAACAGCTTCCCTGCCGCCTGAAGCATTGTCCCACCCGCAGAGAAGGCATAGCCAGTGGTCACCCTACTGTCCCGCAGGTAGGGATGCAGGGAGTGGGGCCCAGCCTGCCTTCCCGTTCTTTCCACTGAGGCTCCATGCCCTGCTGTAGGGACCCTGTCCTCCATCCCCTCTCTTCATCCTTGTCTGGCCTCAGACTCCTAGATACTCCTTTAGGTGGAGCTGAGGGCGCTGTGGACCAGGCAGGACCTTAGGGTTAAAGATCGTAGCCTCGCCTCTAGAGGCCTGGCCAGGCGCATCACTCCAGACTCAGCAGGTGCTGCAGCATCCCCCTGAGGCCTGTGTTCCCTCTCTGGGCTCCCACAGAGGGTACTGGTGAGGCAGCACTGCAGAGCACTTAAAACCACACACTCTGGTACTAGATTGGCTTGGTTAGAATCCCAACTTGTACCTTTGCTAGCCCTGTGATCTTGACCAAGTTATTTAACTTCTCTGTGCCTCAGTTTCCTCATCTGTAAAATGGGCCACCAGGTAGGGTAGCGATGATGACTTCAGAGTTTATGAAACATGCATAGAACAATGCCTGGCACTGAGTAAAAGTGCTAGTAAAACAAAACCAGTAGGTAACTACATGCAGAAGTCAGTCTGTTGTGTGATTGCCTGACTGACACCAAGACTATCAGCTTCCTACCCGCAGAAATGAAGTCCCTCATTCTGCCTGTGGGTTCAGGGAGGCTTTCACCTGGACCCTGAGGGAGGGGCAGCATTTCTGCAGAAGGAGAGGGAGGGGCAGCCTGGGCAGAGGTGCCAAGGGGAGGGAGACATGTAGAGGGTGTCGGGAAGGCTGGTGGCGCTGGAGCTGGGAGAGCCTGGCAGGGGAGCACACGGCAGCTGAGAGGGGCAAGCGCGGCTTGGTCAAACCACAGATGTTCTCGAATGCCGCGCTCAGGTGTGGACTGTTGGCAGGAAGTAGTAAGCAGGTCTTGGGAGTTTTAAACCAAGTGATGCCGCCTTGGATTCAGAAACCTGACGTGGTCACAGTGCAGAGGGTGAGCTGCGAGCAAGAGATCAAAGATGAGTCAGGAGGCCAGAGGCAGCTGCAGAGAGATGACCCCTGGAGACAGGACATGGCCACCCAAACTGAGGCAGTCACAGCAGGGGCGAGCAAGGGTGGGTCTGCAGAGTACCGATTCAGAGAAAGCACTGCTGGGACTCAAACATGGAAAGTGAGGAAGGACGGATCAAGAGCAAGCCCCAGACTCCCAGCTTGGAAATCTAAAAGAACGATGCTGTTAACCAGGGAGCAAACAGCGAAAAAGAAGTGGGTGTGGCAGAAGGTGCTGGGAACAGAACCCTGGGCACACCTGTGGGACGCCCAGGGTCTGGTTGAACAGGTAACCTTGGGAGTCCAAATGGCTCGCATTCAGATCCTAAGGGGTTGTATAACGTTCCTGAGCCTCAGTTTCTTCTTCTGTATAATGGGGATCATGCAATTATTAGCTGCCCAAGAGAGCTGCTTGATCAGCACATGGAAAGTGTTGAGGACTATGCCTGGCACAGACAGATTGCTCAATAAATGTGCCCTGGAATTACATTAGTGTTAGTATTGATAGTAATCCTAGGATTAGTGTTCACATCATCATCCTAGTGGAAATGTCCACCTTGAGCCTGGAACCCAGAAGCAAGCTCCGGTTGGGATGGATTAATTAAGAGTCATACGTATATAGGTTAGTGATTATCTTATCGGCCTGGCCAGTATGTTCTTGGGGGAGGAAAAGATGAACGTGGCCTAGGTGCTTTTCTTTTAATGTTGTTTGTACTTGTTTATTTGGCTGTGCAGGGTTTTAGTTGCAGCCAGTGGGAACTGTAGTTGTGGCATACAAACTCTTAGTTGCAGCATGTGGGATCTAGTTCCCCAACCAGGGATTGAATCCAGGCCTCCTGCATTGGGAGCACGGAGTCTTAGCCACTGGATCACCAGGAAAGTCCCTGACCTAGGTTTTTTTCAAATATCACCTTCCCCAACTGCAGTTTAGCCCCCACCCCACCCTTGCTGCCCTGTGAAAAATCAACATGGGCCAGCGTCACCATTACCCAAAGACATATGCCACATCCCTCAGGCCTGTTGGAATGGAACGAGGATGGACAGGCAGCTGATGGAGGAGATGGAGAGGCCACGGGGGACTGCACACTCTTGGGGACAGCTCAGAGCCAGAGGACAGAACCCTGGAACGTGGTCAACACGTCAGAGGCAAAACCAGAAGAAACAGCTCAATCAGGGAACCAAGTCACAAGTGTCCCACATAACGTCAACATGAAAGCCACTCAACCCTAATGGACTAGATGTGAAGCCTCCACCATAGGCAGTTGGTTCGTCTGCAGATCCAGGTGCAAGTTCAAACCACACTCCCATTCAGTAGCAGGTTGAGGGGTCTTTGGGGGCTTCCCAGTGACACTAATGGTAAAGAACCCACCTGCCAATGCAGGAGACTTAAGAAAGACAGGGTTGGGATCCCTGGGTTGGGAAGATCCCCTGGAGGAGGGCATGGCAACCAGCTCCAGTATTCTTGCCTAGAGAATCCCATGGATTGAGGAGCCTGGCAGGCTACAGTCCATGGGGTCACAAAGAGTCAGACACAACTGAACTGACCTAGTAGGCATGCACGAGGGTTCTTTACTCCCTCCATTATAGCAGTAGACTCAATGTCTCTGAGTTAAACAGGAGTGGTGAGGAGAGAAATGAGAAATGGCAGCCCACTCTACCCCCCACCATCCACCTAAATCTTCACCCTAGGTGCCCAGCCTGAAACTCCACTCCACGTTCTCCAGAGCCCAAAGTGTCTGCCAAGGAAGGGGTGACACCTGAAACTGGTAGGAAACGGTACTGAAGCGGATATTGGATTCTATTAGTCAGACTTTTAGTTACAAAATAGAGATCTAATTCATATTGACGTAAGTGCAAAACAGAAAAGCAGCCCGTATAATTGAAAAGTCTGAGCTGGTCTGGCTTTGAGCCCAGCTGGAGCTAAACAGTGTCGCCGGTGTGTGGTTTTTTGCTCCATCTCCTCCCCCGGCTTTCTTCTATGTGAGCACGTTTCCCCCACCGACCCACAGCCCCTTCTCTCAGCAGCCCCCACAGAAAGAGAGCCTTCCGTCTGTCATCGTCATTCTAGCAAATACTCCGGCCTTGAGAAGGTCAGGCCACATGTCCGTCCCAAGGCCGAGGGGGGCTGGCTGAGCCCCAGTAGAGGGACTGTGCCGAGGAGGCCCTGCCTCCCCCAGCCTGTGTGGGATGCCATCCTCGCTTCTGGTGGCCCTCCCAACTTTGGAGGCCTCTTGTGTGCAGGAAAATGGTCCATTTCCTCTCCCTATTGCTGCTGCAACACACTCCTTAGTGGCTTCAATCACACACATTTATTATTTTACAGTTTAGGTCAGAAGTGTGAAACGCATCTCAGTGAGCTAAAATCAAGGTGCCCACAGATTGCATTACTATCTGGAGACTTGAAAGGAAAAGCTGTTTCCTTGCATTTCCAGCTTCTGGGATTCCAGCTTCCTGAGTTCCATAGCTTGCGGCCCCTTCCGCCTGCAAGGCCAGGAGAGGCCAGTCTTCTCATGGTGTGTCTCTCTGGCACTCGCTCCTCCGCTTCTCCATCCCATCTCTGACTTAACTCTTGTGGTTGCCTCATGCCTACACAGATAGCTCAGCATCATCTATTCTGAGGTCAGCTGATTCTCGGCCTTAATTCCGTCCACCACCTGCAGTCCTCTTTGCCATTTAAGGTAACATATTCACGGGTTCCAGGGTTCAGGGCAAGGGCATCTTTGGGGGCTATTATTCTGCCTGCCTCAGCGATTGTTACCATCATCAGGTCTAACCTTGATCCAACACTTAGTCAAGAAGTCCCTTATGGTTGTAGTTTAGTCGCTAAGCCATGTCTGATTCCCTTGCAACCCGTGGACTGTTGCCCACCAGGCTCCTCTGTCCATGGGATTTCCCAGGTAGGAATACTGGAGTGGGTTGCCATTTCTTTCTCCAGGGATATTCCCAACCCAGGGATGGACCCAGGGATCTGCACTGGCAGGCAGTTTTTTTTTTTTACCACTGAGCTGCCTGGGAAGCCCAAGAAGTCCATTAACATGCCTTTAATTCATTTCATCCTCATAAATCCCCAGAGAGAGGGTATAGGAGGTCTCTCCATCTTACCATTGAGGAAACTGAGGCACTGAAAAGTTATTCATTTCCAAGGTCATGAATGCAGTAACCATAGAGTTGAGGCTGGACTTAGACCCCAAAGTCCAGCTCTTGACCAGGAAATCAACTCGTGGAGGATGTTGGGAGTCTTAGAATAATGGAAAATAGAGATACTTCCTACAGTAGTCAAGGTAGATGAGGTGGTGGGGAGGTTGTCTGATGCCAGACCCCCTGGATTTATGTCCCAGTTCTGTCCCGTACTGGTGATATGAACTTGGCCAGCTCTCTCCGCTTTCCTCTGCCTTCCTGTCCTGGACAATGAAATGAGTATTGCAAGAATACAGTGAACAGGTGGCTGGTTTTATTTTTGTTTTTTAAACTAAGACAAATTCCTGGACCCCAGTTTTCATTTTCTACACATCAGTTCAGTTCAGTCGCTCAGTCGTGTCTGACTCTTTGCTACCCCATGAATCGCAGCACACCAGGCCTTAAAGCACCAATTCTTGGACTTGGACTAAAGCACCAATTCTTGGACCATAAGCTAAGTCTTCCTTATGGTCCAACTCACATCCATATATGATTTCTGGAAAAAACCTTAGCTTTGACTATATGGACCTTTGTTGGCAAATGTACGTAAATGGTTACAATTCAATACAAGGAATGCTAGAATAAAAGTTTGTTTTTGGTGCTATGTGATTACTCAGAAAAGAGTGACTAACTTCCTTATTCAAAGAAAATGACTCATTCAGTAGGAAGAAATTAGATGAGAATAAATGAGTGAGAAACCAAATCATAAAGAATCATACATATCGTACTAAGAACTTATCTTTTCTTTTTGGAAAAGATGGAAAGTTTGGGGGCAAAATTTTAGATTGGCATTAGAAAACTAAAGAAGTATACCCATCTGGTCACTCAGTAGATGTTTTCTGATGATTACTTAGATGAAGTCAATAAAAAGGGAACACACAAGAGATAACTTTGGGGATGGAGAAACTGCTCTTTATGGTNCCAGGGACGGCGGAGCCTGGTGGGCTGCTGTCTATGGGGTCGCACAGAGTCGGACACGACTGAAGCAACCTAGCAAGGGTGAAAAGAAAAGTAAATTAGTGAATGGGTTGTGCTTTTCTTTAGTTTCTGAAACAGCCCCTTTCTATAACCTTTACTCTTACTGTTCTCTAACCTCAATCAGAATAACACCATTGTGCCCTCTCAGTGTACTCCCTTATCATGATTTTCTCAGGAAAAAGATGTGATATTGGTTACTTGCCCCTGAATAAGAATGCAAATCAATCAAATATTAATTGAGGGAAGAGTATATGATAGATACTGAAAAATGAGCAGTGAACAAGAGAGACACGATTCCTGCCTCAGTGGGACTTATATTTTATTGAGGAAGAAAGACATAAGGGAAATACTTTCAGGCTGACATTTAAATAATTATAATATAAATATAATAATTTAAAAAGTTATAATATCTTAATTTTAGTCTCAGGACACATAAATTGCTTTCTTAAGGAAATAATATGTGTGCTGAAATAGAAAACATTAATGGCACTTGCAAGGGAATAATGGTTTGTTTTCAACTGAACAGAATTGCTGTTGGAAGACTTAGAAGTAGGAGAGTCTGAGGAACCTGAGACCCTCCAGCTCAGATGTGCAGGGAGCATAGAAGAGAAAAGGATCAACATGAAAGTGGAGATATAAGTAGGAACAGAACCGCACAGTGCCATCTGCCNAATTGCTGTTGGAAGACTTAGAAGTAGGAGAGTCTGAGGAACCTGAGACCCTCCAGCTCAGATGTGCAGGGAGCATAGAAGAGAAAAGGATCAACATGAAGGTGGAGATATAAGTAGGAACAGAACCACACAGTGCCATCTGCCAAAATTTATTTTAAGTCATATTTCAAATTGTTCAATAAAGGGGTTTTCCTCATGTGAAGTTCTTTCAAGCATCAAAACGTGAATAAAAATACTATTCTTGTAAACAGAATTTCTCTGTGCCAGGCTGACCCTCTCAGGGAAAAGCCCAAGTTTCCCAGGATATATTAGAAACAACTGAAGTTGAGTTAACCTTGGTCCAAGTCTAGCATTTTGAGAGATATACTTTCCCACAAAGCCACTAAATGTAATTGATGTAGGTAACTGATTCTTCAAGATACTTATACTTATATCTCTTGAGAAGAACTCAATGGTTCTTCTGCTTGAGAAGAACTGAATGGTTCTATTACTAAAAAACTAAACGAACTTGTGAAAATCATTCAAATTCCTTGAAGTTCAGTTTCCTTATGTATATATCAAGGCTAATACTATCTGCTCCCAGGATTTTATAGTGATTACATTTCAACCAATTTAGTAGAAAATTTTTAAACTACTCAGAAAATGCCAGAATTTATATGAGTGCCACGTTTATATATAACCTTTGTGTGAAAGTTACTAACAGCCAAGGACTTAGGTAATTGTAATCAGAGAAGCTTAGATTTGTTAAGGCCTTACTGTGTATCCATTCCTACTTATTACTCTATTGCTATTCCATTTTAGAGATATAAAGATGGAGGCTTAGAGCATTCAATAACTGCTCAAGATTTCATAGCTAGGGAATAATGTGACTGACTTTATATTGAAGAGTTGATTCAAAAGTTGCAATTGAGATAAACCCCTGATCAGAAATATAAAGTTTGTCCACAAGTACTCAACATCAAGCATTCATATATTCTCTTCTTGTTTAACTTAAAACTTTATACAGGATGTGAAACACATTCACATCGACAGTTACATAATTTGTGGTAAGCTGGCTTGTGGTTACCTAACTTGTTTCCCTTGGAAGTCCAAAACATTCTTGCAAATTAATTAACTGTGGAATTACAAGTGTTGTTTAAGAGGTGGGAAAAAGCACTGTGACACCATTGCTGCCTTTTCAGAGGCTTGACGTGTCCTTGTACATGTGGTCATCCATTACTTGCAAGTGAGCTCTCATTCACAGACTATTAGATGTTTCAGGGTTTTTCTTTTACTGAGTCTGGAAAAAAATAGTTCTTCTAACATTAAGCTGAGTTTACTTTAGGAAACAAAAGACTAGGATGGATAAATAAATATAATTTAATTTTATCTGAAAAATAAAAGACTCCTATTAGATAATCTTAAGTCCCCGTCCATTTGCTTTTGCCTTGAGCCTATATAAATTATTGATCTGCCTTCATCTTTTTAAGCAGAATACAAGAAAGGTTTTGCTTTCTGTGAAAATGGTAAAAAATGGTGATAAGAATGTACTAAGTCCCCTGCTGCTGCTGCTGCTGCTAAGTCGTTTCAGTCGTGTCCAACTCTGTGCGACCCCATAGACAGCAGCCCACTAGGCTCCTCTGTCCCTGGGATTTTCCAGGCAAGAATACTGGAGTGAGTTGCCATTTCCTTCTCCAATGCATCAAAGTGAAAAGTGAAAGGAAGTCGTTTAGTCGTGCCCGACTCTTAGCACCCCATGGACTGCAGCCCACCAGGCTCCTCTGTCCATGGGATTTTCCAGGCAAGAGTACTGGAGTGGGGTGCCATTGCCTTCTCAACTAAGTCCCCTACAAGAGATTAAAAAATACTCTAGACCAGGGGCTGACAAACTAAGTTCCATGGACCAAATCCTGCCCACTGCCTGATTGTATGAAAAGGGTTTATTTTGTGGGACACAGCCACAAATATTTGTTTTCATATTATCTTTGACTGCTTTTGCACAATAACTCCAGAGCTGAGTGGTTCCCAAAGAGAATTCATGGCCTACAATGCCTAAACTATTTACTATCTACCCACCACTAAACTAGATAAGATCAGAATTAAACAAGGATTATATGTGTTATAGAATGACAGTTTTGAGAGTCAGGTTGTGTGCCAACAACACAGGCCTAAGCGGGAAGAAAGAAGGCAGTGAGGGTGTTTTTGACAGAATGAGGGAACAGAGTGGACAAAGGAAACTGCTGAACAGAGTATAGTAGGGGAGTATGTGTTCATGGCACATGGGGTAGTCAAGGACTGGGGTAGAATAAGGGAGCAGAGTAAAGTCAAAAGGTGCAGTGTGATTAGGCTGCAGGAGCTGACTATGGTGAAGAATATGAGGTGCTCAGAGAGCTGAGTGCAGTCATGAAGCAGGGTGTGAGTGCAGTCAGTGAGTATGGGTAGTCAAGGAACAGGGTGCAGCCACAGAGCAGGGGGGGAGCCAAGCAGTTGCATATAGCCATGAAACAGCGTGTCATCAGGGAACAGGTGTACTCCAGGAACAGGGTGTAGTCAGGTGGCAGAATGTAGTCACGGAGCAGAATGCGGTCAAAAAGCAAAGTGCTCTCAGCGAGTAGGATGTCAGCAGAGAGCAGAGTGCAGTCAGAGAGCGGGATGTAGGAGGGGAGCACAATATAGCAGGCAGCTGAGCGCCATCACAGAGCACAATGTTGTCACCAAGTTCACTGTTGTCAGGAAGCAGGGGTAGCTGAGCAGCAGAGTGTAGCTAGGGACTCAGGGATAGTGAAGGAGCAGGATGTATTCAGGGTATAGAATGCTGGCAGGGAATAGAATGCATTTTAGTAGCAGGGTATTTAGCCAGGGAGCGGTACAGGATCACCGCTCCCTGAACGGTGGAGTAGTCATTGGAAATGGACGTAGTCATTGGAAAGTGTATGTATAAGCAAAAACCAGAGTGTGGATAGGGAGTAAGGTACCTCACAAATAGATCATCATTAGGGAGCCAAGTATGGTGAGGAGCAGAGTGTGATCAGGAAGCAGTATGTAGTCACTGAGCAGTGCAGTCCAAGAGGAGGGTGTGGTCAGGGAGTGGTCAAGGAGCAGGTGGAGCCAGAGAGCTGGTAATGGTCAGTCAGGAAGCTCACTGTTGTGGCCAGAGAGTCAGCAACCGGGTGCTGGTGAGACTGAGATGCTTTGAGTTTTAATCCAAGATCAGATTCTTCTAGGCTCCCCACCTCAGCACTCTGTAGAGACAGACCTTGAGTGCATATTTTGAGTCAGCCATTGTGCTAAGTGTCCCTCCACCTGCTGGCTGCACAATTGTGTGGACCAAGGACAGGTGTTCTTATGGCCTAAAGGAAATCAGAGCTGCAAAGATAGAAACAGGTTTGTGAATGATGCCAAGGTACTGAGACCCTGGGAAAGCCTGAATCTAGGTGATTGTGCTTATTGTTTATGAAAATAATAATGAGAATAATTATGAAACTAGATACACATGTACCTGCCAGCCTTAGTCATTGTACACAGTGTTAGTTGAAGCTCACTGTGTATCAAGAAAAGAACAGAGTTTTAGGTAATGAAATATAATGCTTTATTCAAAATGATTTGTCAGTTTCAGAGAATAGAATGTTGTACAGTCAACTGAATCTTGAGTAATCAGAGGATTTTTCCCCCATACTGCCAGCTGTTAATACAGTTTGACAATATACCTAATCAGAACCATGTAGCTTAACTGCCTTTGATGCATTCGTAATTATGTTTGCCAGGACTTTAATACACAACCCACAACACACATATGAACCTTGGTATACAACACACGTAATCTTCCCACACATGATGAACTGAAAAATAATTTTAAGAGGTGGTTATTAGAAGGTAAACACCACAGTGAGTTTTTTAAAAACATTTTCATGTTACATCTTAGAAAAAAATGTGGATTTTTTATTCCTACCATATATTATATGCTTAGTAGTAAATAGTTCATCTAAATGTGCTGAGTAAAACCAGCTAGTAGGAAACATTTATTGCCTCATAAAATGAAAACTGAGTGAAGCTGTCAAATGGAAGAACAATTAAACCATTTGACTAAGCCGTTAGAAACAATATAATTTTCTTGGAAACCATAGAGTTGCAGAAGACTGCAATTTTGAGGTAAGCATTCATGAATGTGCAAACATCTTCCAGATTGTCAGTCAGCACAAGTGTTTGAGAAGAGTGTGAGAAAAAAAGGAAGAGATTCAGTTTCCCTGGTGAGTCAAGGGCCTCTGACCTTGCTTTTGGAGCAGGTTTATTTTTGCTAGTCTGAACAAAAAGAAAGTGTATCCTGAATCTGAAAAATGTATCTGAGGCTTTGTCAGCAAGCAAAGGATGCAATGGGGTCGAAACTGTAATCAAGGCAAACTTTTAAAAACTAGAGATCAGCAGTGAGGGAGTCTTCCAGAAAGTACCTCCTGGACTTTGCTAATTTGTGATTTAGTCAACAGCAGAATAAGCAACCTAGATAGCTTATGGAAAAGCAGAGACAATACTTTGCCAACAAAAGTCCGTCTAGTCAAGGCTATGGTTTTTCCAGTGGTCATGTATGGATGTGAGAGTTGGACTGTGAAGAAGGCTGAGCACCAAAGAATTGATGCTTTTGAACTGTGGTGTTGGGGGAGACTCTTGAGAGTCCCTTGGACTGCCAGGAGATCCAACCAGTCCATCCTAAAGGAGATCAGTCCTGGGTGTTCGTTGGAAGGACTGATACTGAAGCTGAAACTCCAATACTTTGGCCACCTCATGTGAAGAGTTGACTCATTGGAAAAGACTCTGATGCTGGGATGGATTGGGGACAGGAGGAGAAGGGAACGCCAGAGGATGAGATGGCTGGATGGCATCACCGACTCGATGGACATGAGTGTGAGTGAACTCCGGGAGTTGGTGATGGACAGGGAGGTCTGGCATGTTGTGATTCATGGGGTCGTGAAGAGTCAGACACAACTGAGGGACTGAACTGAACTGAACTGAAACTTTGCATTCTAGTTGGTAGAACTGTTTGTTACAGAAGTATAGACAAACAATTCTGAAACCACTATATACTTATAGTGAGGGAGAACAAATGAGTGAATAGATGGCAGATGGCAGGAGTCAGATTTCTCACTGTTGGAGATGAAAGCTACAGATAAATAAGAATGTAAGGCTGGAATAAACCTTGTGCTACTGAATTCGAATCAGAGACATTCGTATGGTCTTAAATTTTGCTTAATATGTATGCAGAGATACAGATACAGAGACAATTACAGAAATAGGTTGACATGTGAGTTAGTATACATAAATATATCATCTATTCTGCCTGCTGAGAGTGTCTGGAAGTAATGAACCTGAGGGGCAATAAGCTCACCCACTACCCAGATTCACTCTCAAATAAAATCCACCAAGAATTCTTGGGTCAGTGGCTGATTCACAAGCCAAAACAGGGAAAACACAAAAGGATACTGGAACATCTTGTAGTACCAGAAAGTAAGGGAATATTAAAAAAAAAAAAAAAAAGATTGGCATGTGTCAAAGAAATAAAGGAACCAACTTGTAAAGTGCCCAGTGGTCAAATCCGGAATGACATGAGTAAAAAAATTAAAATGTAGTATAATCGGCTTAACTCCAAAGTAAAAAATGAGCATCCTGGAATCCATATTGACATAAATAAATTACTGAATCAAGTAAAAGGAAAAGCCAGCCTTTCACTGGGTTATCAAACAAGGGATACTGATAATGTTTATTGCATAAAGACGTGTCTTGTATTTGTAATCTCTGTGTTCCAACAATATCTTCATTGAATTTAAATAAAATTAACTTTGGGGAAAGAATGAATATCTCAACACCAAATTACAAAGTTCATTTTGTCTCCAAACTCAGCCATTTCTTGTTCATACCAGACCTCTTGCCTGTAATGTTCTTTGCTAACCCCTTACTCTTTCATACCTGACTCACAGATTCATTATTTACAGCCTGGTCTAAATGCCATATTTTTCCTCTAAAACTTAATGTATGTTAAGCAGTGTGGTGCCAAAAAAGGAGAACCCTTCATAAATTCTTGCTGATTGAAGTTCATGAAGTTCAGATGATTTTGTTTTTCTTTTTTACTCTACCTACTAAAACTGTACAATTTTATTTCTATACATACATATATACACACATATAAACATACTCTGATTTTGATCATTTTAACCCTCTTAAGCTATGAAGTCTTAAAGGGCTGAGAATTTTTGTATATTGATTTTGTATGCCTTATAATAACTAGAATAGTATATATATATAGATACTCAAAAATATCTTTGACTACTGGATTAAGACTTGTTAACTAATTCCAGAAAATAAAATGACACCACAACAAAGCCTCCTCTAGCATTATTTTCCATCCTTTGTCGTTCAGAATCTGCTAATGTGGAAATGGCTAGATGCAGTAGGGAATCAGAGATGAATAAAACATAGGAGGATAACACTGTGAATTTTCTCTATTTAATTGGGGAACTAGAACTTCGGCATTTCAATAATCCTGTAACAGAACTTATCAGAGAAAATATTTTGTAGGTTCTGTGGTTACACACTAGGGACCATGATTTGAATTGTAATTAAGCAATGCCTGTTGCCTGAAATTCAGAAGACTCCAGTTCGATCCCTGGAAAGGGAAGTTCCCCTGGAGAATGAAATGGCAGCCCACTCCAGTATTCTTGCCTGGAGAATCCCATGGACAGAGGAGCCTGGTGGGCTACAGTCCATGGAGTCATAAAAAAGCACAACTGAGCCACTAACACTTCAATAGTATATAACCCCTAGTATGGTTGTTTCTTTCCTGGCATCCTGGTAGATGACAGCACAAACTGTGGTTCTTATAGTCACTGCTTTAGAAAGATACAAGAGTCACTCTTAACTGTCTTAGTTGGCAGGCACTTGAGAAGCCATCTTTTATTTTTAAATGTACTACTATCACAGAATAATTCAAGGAGATAAAGCCTGTCCTCTGATCAACATTTTTTACAGAAGGAATTGCTCTTAAAACTTCTATCTCTTGTGGATATTTTTTCCATCTAAAATATAGTTGTGGTTTAAAAACAAATCAGCAATTGCACAACTCACATAGACTTTTTGAACATTTTTTATAGTAACTTTTTCTTTTAGAACATGAGGTTGTTGGTGAATCAGTGAATGTAATGAGTATGGAGGCAGAAGGTCATTTTTCCTGTAAACAGACATGACCTTTTACGTAAGAATTAAAAAAAACTTCCCGACCCAGGGATCTAACTCGGGTCTCCTGCATTTCAGACTACTGGCATTGCTTAATTACAATTCAGGTCTTGGTCTCAAGTGTGTAACCAGAAAACCTACAAAGTATTTTCTCCAATAAGTTCTGATGTAGAATTATTGAAATGCCAAAGTTCATCATTTTGTTAGTCAGTTCAGTTCAGTCACTCAGTCGTGTCCGACTCTTTGCAACCCCATGAATCGCAGCATGCCAGGCCTCCCTGTCCATCACCAGCTCCCAGAGTTCACTCACACTCATGTCCATCGAGTTGGTGATGCCATCCAGCCATCTCATCCTCGGTCATCCCATTCTCCTCCTGCCCCCAATCCCTCCCAGCATCAGAGTCTTTTCCAATGAGTCAACTCTTCACGTGAAGTGGCCAAAGTATTGGAGTTTCAGCTTTAGCATCATTCCTTCCAAAGAACACCCAGGGCAGATCTCCTTTAGGATGGACTGGTTGGATCTCCTTGCAATCCAAGGGACTCTCAAGAGTCTTCCCCAACACCAAGTTCATGATGCTATGTAAATAAGTAAATCAAGTAGAAAATAAAGAATACCAGGGATGATAACATAACCAAATCTGTTAGGACAAAAACTTTTGATGAGTTACCAAATGCTATGAATCTACAATAAATCTTATATCAGTCTGAGTCTAATAAGAGAAATAAAATCACTACAGGTGTTTTAAACAAGAGGAATTTAGTTTATTAATTCATTGCACATGTAATAGAAAAGACAGACCAAACAGAAGACGGGGTGGGTGGAGCAGGGAGCAGCCTACAGATAAGCAAAAGAAGATGTGGCCACTCCTAGGTCTGCTGAGACACAACGGGAGAGAGACATTAGCAGATCTTAGAAACCAGGCTGATCTGGTGACAGTTATAATCTTTCGGAGGGCTGCTTTCAGGTTAAGATACCAAGGCTCCCTTCTTCTCACTGTTTAGTCTCCTGTCTGCATATTTTAGGAAGCTTCACTCAGAACAAGTGGGCAAGCGGGTGCCTAGGAAGTGTGGTTGCAGAATCAGCCCATGCAGTGCAGCAGAATAGAGCAGGGAACAGTGGAGAAAGGATCTGAAAGTAAAGAAGCAACCTAAAAGAACCCTTATTTTGAATATACTTTCTATAAGATTTGAGCAGGAATCCACATTTCCTTGTCAACATAGAAGTTCCTGCCCAGAATAGATGATCCATGTGCAGGAGTATTACAGAGGTTTTTTATACTTTCAATGACAAAACTGGAATATCTAAGTATATTATATCTTCTAACACCGAAAACTATGAAATAGAATTTATCAGATAAAGTGAGAATGAGTTTCAAATATCTTATTTATCAAAAAAAAAAAGATCATTTCTTGCAAACGTGCCATATATGTGGCATTATATTATCTGTTCTGTGTGGTATTCCAAGGATCAACAAAGGGGCTGATATTTACTCTCAAGGAGCTTGAAGATTATTTGTGGGATTAACATTGAAGCATGAAACAGTACATTAATAACACAAAAACATAGAAAATTGCATTAAATTTCTTGGTGCAAATTTAAGGTGCAGTGTTAGTCTCTCTTTCATGTCTAACTCTGTGATCCCATGGATGGACTCAGCCCACTAGGCTTCTCTGTCCATACTGTTCTCCAGGCAAGAATGTTGGGGAAGATAGTCATTCCTTTCTCCAGGGGATCTTCCCAACCCAAGATCCCCTGCATTGCAAGTGGATTATTTACCATCTGAGCCACCAGAGAAGCCTTAAAATACAGTAGATTTTATTAACTTAGCCACTTGCTCCAAAGTCTTTCAGCATTCAATTATGCTTCCAACCAGGATGCCATGAAATAGTGATTACGAGAAAGGAATTAGCACAAACTGCTTGTTTTGACAAATCATTTGTCCCATAATTTTGAAAAGTTTGTATGAACTTTCTGTGCTTTATTTTTTCCTACTCAAAAAAAAAAATAAAAGAGAGAGAGAGAGAATATTAATAGTACCTACCTTATAGCATGGTTATAAAGACCTAATTAGTGATTACATTAAAAGTACTTAGGTCAACTTCTGCCACTTAGCGAGTGCTCAACAAATATTAGCTATTATTTCTTATAAGCTACTTATAGTATTTCAGTTCAGAAGTGATGCTTTTTTTTTTTTTTTTAGAAGTGATGCTATTTTGATTTTAGTAACAAGCAGTGGAAAGACAAAAGCTAATCACTTTGTTCTTTGTCCATGTTATTCTGAATTTCCTCAGTTTGCAAAGGATATGGATCTAGATGGGGATATATGTATTTATATACACTTATAAACACACATAAATGCCATGTAAACATACAGATGCTTCTACCTACACATGCAGCCTCTGAGTCTATAGTTTAATATGCATGACTGCTTGGAATTAATTTTGTCTAAATTCCTTACTGCACTTTATACCTTTCTTCTCTTATTGAAAGATAGGGGGAAAAGTCAATAAATTATGCATTACAGCAATCTGATGGTAGGGCAACAAATAAGAAGGGCCATGGGACACTGCAAAGAAAAACTATTAAAACAATGAAATTTGGTACACGTGATCTACTTCTCAGGTAATTAATTTTTCACAGATGTATCTCTCTTGTCCAAATTAGTATTTATAACATTAACCTACATAAAGAATGTGTTTTGTGCAGCATTTTTGCCCAAGTATTATGTTGATTTTTTGTAGTGGAAATAAAATGTTCCTAGAACTCCAGGAGATGGTGATGGATAGGGAGGCCTGGCGTCCTGCGATTCATGGGGTCGCAAAGAGTCGGACACGACTGAGCGACTGAACTGAACTGAACTGAAGTGTCAGTTGCTCCACTTTTTGACATTTCAGATATTTGAGCACCTAGATCCAAAAGTGTTCAGATATACACAAATAGAACACCAAAATATTATTCCAGTTTTGGGGGGATTAGGAGTGGTTATTTATTTTTGAAAATCTCTTATTACTGTACAAAGAGTGTTTGACAATAACTTGGTTACTGCAACTGGCTTATATTCCAACTAATGAAAATATTGTTCATTTTTTATATGATATAGATTTCAAGGTAGGGAGACATGTAAGTAAAGAATTATTAATCCACAGGGTTATTAACATTATTTCCATGCATGAATATATAATTTAATCTTTTATGGCTATTATATAGAAAGGAGGCCCTAGGCCTTTGTCTCAAAGATCCTAAAGCCATGCTAAACCCAGCTGTTAATAGCACTGCATATGCCACAGAATTACAAATTGAGTCTGCCTTCTAAAGGCATTCTATTAAAGAAAGCGTTCTGTGGTACCGCAATGAGAATCACTAACTATAGGCCTTAAACAGAGTCTTTTGACTATTTGCCTTCTGAGGAATTTCGCTAATATCCTACTGTTATTCAAGCAATTAAAATGCAAATAAACATTTAAGGGTACTAGATTGGGAGCTCAGATTTGAAAAAGATATCACTCTATACTCACTGAAGCTGCTTGGCTTTTTTTAATTGGACGGTTCTTTGTTGATGTGCCTTCTGATTAATACTATTCACCTCAGACAGTCTTTTTTATGGCAGATAGAACTTTTGTTTCTGTTCTTTTCATGCTAAAATCTGATTCTTCTCACTTCCATGCCAGCAAGAAACGTTCATCAAAAAAAAGAAAAAAAAAAGTGAAATTGTGCTGTGCATGAACATCTCAGAAATCTAAAATCCTACAATTAGGTTTAAAAATCTCTCCAGGATGTATTGAAAAAGGAGACATTGATGTTTGCTTGAAGATAAAAGAATAGCAGCAAGTTATAGTCGCATTGTTTTCATCAACTAACTCTTCACCCGTGAATAAATGTATCATAAAGTACATTAATCTGTGAAAAATAACTCCTTAACAAAGAGATATCCAGATGGTGCTATGGCAATCTAAATGTTCCTAATGGAATTATGTGATGCTTCTGTAACTGATGTCAAGATATTTCATCTCATCTTGTCTGCAAATAGGCTGGTATTATCTCAGACTATAATTATAAAAGCTATCATAATTGTTCAAGGAATTGGTAAAGATAAAATTCTTTTCATAACACTTAATATTGGTAAGAAGAATTTGGATTTCATGACATTTTTCAGAAAACGATGTAACAGGTTGAGTGCAATTGTCAAATATAGTTTCACTTCTTCTTTGTTTCCCCATACAGTTGTTCCCCACAAACAACTTCTTTGTTTCCCCATACAGGAGACACAGATAGACATATTATTATATAGGATATTCAAAATTGAAACGTCCCATTGTTTTCCCCTAGTTGCATTACATTATATACCTACTCTTGTGTGCATGTGTGTGCTAAGTTTCTTCAGTTGTGTCCAATTCTTGTGTCCCACCACTGGAGTGGGTTGCCATGCCCTCCTTCAGGGGATCTTCCTGAACCAGGGTTGAACCCAAGTTTTTATGTCTCCTGCATTGGCAGTCAGATTCTTTACCACTTAGGCCACCTGGGAAGCCCCATGCCTACCCTTACTATGTCTTTTACCAGTTGGCAGAAGTAGACATATAACCACAAGGTTTATCAATAGATTTGAAGGTCAGAGGTGATAAGTTGATACTGCATCTCTCAAGCAAATTTTCGGGAGACTGAGATGAGCATGGATCAGAGATTAGCTCCTCTATATTCATATGGGCAAAGGAGAATATTTAGAAATCAGCTAGTATAATAGATAAGCTGGGAGAGGTGAAGGGGTGGGAAATAGCATATGTTCTGTTCAACTTTCTCAGTGACGCTGTTTGCACATAAGATACAGCTGGAGAAGACTTTTGAGAGTCCCTTGGACAGCAAGGAGATCAAACCAGTCAATCCTAAAGGAAATCAGCCTTGAATATTCATTGAAAGGGCTGATGCTGAAGCTGAAGCTTCAATACTTCGGACACCTGATGAGAAGAGCCAACTCATTGGAGAAGACATTCATACTGGGAAAGATTGCAGGCAGAAGGAGAAGGGGGTGACAGAGAATGAGGTGTCTGGATGGTATCATCAACTAAATGGACAAGAGTTTGAGCACCTCTAGGAGATAGTGAGGGACACGAAGCCTGCTGTGCTGCAGCCCTTTGGGTCACAGAGAGTCGGACGTGATCCAGTGACTGAACAGTGACAACAGCAAAGATAAAGTTCAAGAACCACAACTAGGTGACCAAGGCCATGAAGGAGATTAGGCTACGCCACTCCATGCATGCCTCTTTGCCTGAAGTATTAATTTGAGCTGAATGAAGCTGAGAATCAGCAGATGTGGGAAGAATTCTCTGTCTTCCCCTGAACTGTCTAAATTTTTCCCTTGTGAAGGTGTCCCATCTCCGCCCAGAAGATGAGAGTCTAACACTCTTATCGTCAGACAGAGAAACATGACACCAAGATAACTAAAATAATCCTTATTTATCTTCCATTAGTTGCTCCATGTATTTCTCAGTCACTTCCCCAAGATTTAGCATCCCTTGATGCCCAAAGTCTCTTTCCTTTATTAAAATGATATACAAGCCCTTAAGACTAACTAGTGTTTTGAGTTTCACTTTTCTGCAAACTCCCATCCATGCAAAACATTCATAAACATTGTATTATGTTTCCCATATTAATCTTTTTGTTAGTTGAATTCACATGGCTCCAGTAACAATCTACAAAGGTAGAGGGAAAGTTTCCTTCCCTGACAGTCATATACTATCTAATCATCTATAGTGTCTTCAGATTCACCACAGATAACTCACTTACTCCAATTCTCTACTTTAGCCAGCACAGCCTGTTTAATCATTAGGGTTCCACCATTTTTTGCCTGTTGCTTGAATAGCATACGAATTCTAACCCCTGTAGCCTTGTTCATGATTCCTCCTTTGTCTATCATGTATTTGATCTGAATCTTTTTTTTTTTTTNAGCTTTTTCCACTCTCCTCTTTCACCTTCATCAAGAGGCTCTTTAGTTTTTCTTCACTTTCTGCCAAAGGGTGGTGTCATCTGCATATCTGAGGTTATTGATATTTCTCCCAGCAATCTTGATTCCAGCTTGTGCTTCATCCAGCCCAGCAGGTCACGATGTACCCTGCATGTATGTTAAATAAGCAAGGTGATAATACCCAGTCTTGACATACTCCTTTCCCAATTTGGAAATAGACTATTGTTCCATGTCCAGTTCTAACTATTGCTTCTTGACCTGTATACATATTTCTCAGGAGGCAGGTAAGGTGGGCTGGTATTTGCAAATGATACATGCAATAAGAGATTAGTTAATATCCAAAATGGGGATTCCTAAGAGGCTCAGTGGTGAAGAATTTGCTAATCAATGCAGGAAACACAGAAGACGTGGGTTGGATTCTTGGGTTGGAACGTTCCCCTGGTGATGGAAATGGCAACTTGCTTCAATATTGTAGGCAGACGCTTTACCGTCTGAGCCACTTAAAAATTTTAAAAAGTTCCAGCNACAGCCACCTGGGCCTTGTACCACAGTAGTCAACTGAATAGCTATAGATCAGAACTAGGAATCTGTAATTTAGAAGCTCTGGTGGTTGGGTATTATTGAAAGCCACTCATCCAGTGGTCTTGTCAGTTCCTTCCATTACTGAAAGATGTTATGATTCCAGTTCACCGTGCTTAGTCATAGAACACTCCAGTGGTTCAGAGTTCACCACTGACTCGGTGTACTCCCAGCTGCGTAAGTAAACCTTATAATCATCTTTGAGCCAAAGAACATTGACCTGAGCCTACATGGGAAAAAGTTCCCAGGTGCAGGCTGGTGATGGCTGGAAGTGCCTGCTGTTTATCCTTGTATCCCCTGGGGTTTAGACCGTGATGTGGGCTTCATGCATATAAATCTTGGGTGCTGTTTATCCTTGTATCCCCTGGGGTTTAGACCATGATGTGGGCTTCGTGCATATAAATCTTGGGTGTTGGGGATGTAATGGGACCCTGCTTTGAGGACCTTGTAGTGTAATGGGAGAAATCAGAGATCCATGGCTTGTTATGTATTAAGGAATCAAGGCAAAAAATAAAATGCAAACTTTTAATTCTAAACTGCAGGTTAATTTTTGCTAAGGTGGATATATCAGTTAGTTATTGATGTAATAATGCTGTGTTACAAGCAACCACAAAATCTCAGGCGCATACAACAGCATGCTTTAACCCCATGACTGTAGGTTGGGGTGCGGAGAATCAGCTGATCTTGTCTGGGCTTCGGGCATGGCTTTATTCTCCGTGTGCCTCCTCCTCCCCCCTGGAACCAGCTGTTAGTTTGGGCACGCTCTTCTCATGACGATGGCAGAGATACAAGAGCACAAACCACGGCAAGCACGCTCATTTCATTCTTCTGGTTATGTCATTAATGTTTGCCTCCTGGAGAGCAACGTAAGTCAAATCGCCAAGTCCATCGTCAAAGGGTGGGGAAAAGTATGCTGGCAGGGAGAGAGCATAAAGTCATGGGACAAAGGGCAGGGATACTGCAAGGGGTGACAAATCAGGACTGTTACAGTTAAGCTTCCTTAGTGGAGGAGTGGTGTGTGTGTGTGTGAGTGTGTGTGTGTGTGTGGGGGGGGGCGGGGGCTTGTGTCCTTTTGCCTGCTTCGAAAAGCTGGTGGAGACAGAGTGGGATCTCAGGGTAACAGGAGGCAGAAAGTGTCCATCTTTTGGAACCAGCCGGTTCCTTGTAATGTGGAAGTAAGCCTCAGACTCTGCTACTCTGGTCTAGCCAATGGAATTTTAAAGGGAAGGAATTCCTGCAGGGACTTCAAACTTGACAGACACAGACATGGCACTGAAATGCCAACAAAATGCCTGCATTTCCATTCCTGCTCTGTCGTCCAAAATGCAAAGGGGTACGTGGGTGGGGGCGTCACTGGGCTTGCATGGATTTCCAGGAGGGGTATTGTTTGAGTGGAGTCATAACTTTACATCACACACATCCCTTTTTCTTAGGCAAGGTTTCCATGTAGTCTGAACACTTAGGACCTTTTGCTTTTCGATGGAAATGAAAGTGCACCATGTAAAAGTGGTGACTCTGGTTTTATTTGGGGACCTTACCTTAGCCTGGGAGACAGCCTCTCAGATATCTCTAAGGAACTACTTTGAAGAGGTCAGGGAGGAGCCAGAATATATACGAATCTTTTTATTTTTGCTGGGGGAAAAAAAAACAAACTGTGTAGTCAAACATCCAATGATGACTGCTAATCACAACAGACATCTCAAGTTAATGATTTTAACTTAATGATTTTAGTGCTTTTCTATGTATGGCAAGATGCAGGAATCTGGGAGTCATTGAATTTTTTACTTCTATATGGTTCTTATCTAGGGGCTGGTATATCCGAAGCCCAGAATGCTTCCTGTTTTACTCCACCATGAATTCCCCTCAGGGCACGCTGTTGGCGGATGACAGTGGTCACCAGTTACTTGATCCTTATAAAACTGGAATGGTGGGTAACATTCTTTTCTTTATATCCCTAAACCCTTCTCTAGCAATGCAGTGGTCAAATGAGATTTGGGTGAGGACCCTTCCTTGATGGTCCGTTTTCCCAGATGGGTTCTGTGCAAGACTTGGGCCTGTGCGTGTGGTTCAGACAGGAAGCCAGAGTTCTAAAAGATGATTGCGGTTCTCAGGACAGAGATTACAGGGTGGTTGTTGTTGCTTAGTAGCTCAGTAATGTCTGACTCTCGGTGACTCCGTGGACTGTGGCTCACCAGACTCCTCTCTCCACTGAATTTAGCAGGCAAGAGTACTGGAGTGGGTTGCCATTTCCTTCTCCAGAGGATCTTCCCAACCCAAGCTTCAAACTTGTGTCTCTCCCCTCCATTAGCAGGCAGGTTCTTTACTACTGAGCCTCCTGGGGAGCCCATTTTACAGTGTCACTAAGCATAATAACGAAGTACTTTATTTCCAGCACTGCTGCTGATCCCTGGGTCCTTGGATCTATGTGGTATGTCAAATTTACCTCTGAGGAAACTGAGATACAAAGGTTTCTGTAACTTCCCTGAGACCATGTCTTACTAGCCAGCCAAGATTAGTAACCCGTCTTCTTGGTTTTTCAGCTTTTACTTGATTTTTTGATGCTGCCTCGTTTCACAAAAATACATATAAGGATATTATTACCTACAGAGTTTATCCTCCTAAGAAACCCTGCCCTTCTGGTATTTATGGTCCATGGGAAACAAGCAAGTCTAGTAGGAAGGTATTCAGTGACATGAGATTTCACACCACAAGGTTAGAGAAAGTAAGCTGGATTAGAGGTCATTTCTAAATTGTATTTCCTGAGGTTTCTTCATTACTCTCTTGATCCCAGGATTAAATTGGGTTGAGGGCTGTTGACAGGACGCTCCCAGGGTCCTTAGGACGGTGTGCATTTTCTGAGCCCTCACCTGCTGTTTCTGTTCCCTGGTGACAGCCCAGCAACTGCTTGCAGTGTTCTCTGGCAAATAGTTTCTATTCTGTCTGGACAACTGACTTGAGTAAATAACTCATTTAAACGAATGCTTTTCAGGAGGCATGATGCGAATGAAGTGTGCCTTGCTAGTGGTATTTCTGTCAAAGTGACACTGTAAACTATCAAAGAACTGCAGTCATCTCGAATATATAGGGTCTGCTGCAACCAACGGAGAAGGCGAGGCACCCCTCTCCAGGACTCTCGCCTGGAGGATCCCAGGGACAGGGGAGCCTGGTGGGCTGCCGTCTGTGGGGTCACACAGAGTCGGACATGACTGAAGNAGTCATCTCGAATATATAGGGTCTGCTGCAACCAACGGAGAAGGCGAGGCACCCCTCTCCAGGACTCTCGCCTGGAGGATCCCAGGGACAGGGGAGCCTGGTGGGCTGCCGTCTGTGGGGTCACACAGAGTCGGACATGACTGAAGTGACTTAGCAGCAGCAGCAGCAGCTAAAACTAACGGAGAAGGCGAGGCACCCCACTCCAGGACTCTCACCTGGAGGATCCCAGGGACGGGGGACCTGGTGGGCTGCAGTCCACGGGGTCGCTAAGAGTAGGACACAACTCACTTTCACTTTTCACTTTCATGCATTGGAGAAGGAAGTGGCAACCCACTCCAGTGTTCTCACCTGGAGAATCCCAGGGACACACGAGCCTGGTGGGCTGCCATCTATGGGGTCACACAGAGTCGGACACAACTGAAATGACTTAGCAGCAGCAGCAGCTACAACTAATGTTCCAGCTGGTTTCTTGGGTAGGTGGTTTCCATTCTGGTGATGGCTTTGCTGAAAAAAGTTATCTCCCTTGTAACCCTGATGCCGCAGAGTATATTGTTCTTTGAGCAGTAATTTAATATCCTGTTCCCCCCTCTTGCTTAACGCCAAGGGCTGTGTCTGTATGGTTTCNCAACTAATGTTCCAGCTGGTTTCTTGGGTAGGTGGTTTCCATTCTGGTGATGGCTTTGCTGAAAAAAGTTATCTCCCTTGTAACCCTGATGCCGCAGAGTATATTGTTCTTTGAGCAGTAATTTAATATCCTGTTCCCCCCTCTTGCTTAACGCCAAGGGCTGTGTCTGTATGGTTTCCCAGGGAAAACCTAGGAACCAGCCTAATGGAATCAAAATAAATGGCCGTTCGATAAATGAATGGGTGAGTGAATGTTAAGACTGTAGCATCCAGCTCCTAGAAAATTTTAGGATTCGTTCCAGGTGTTTCTGCCCCTGGAAAGGGCCAGCAAAGGGTTAATGTGCTTTTGGGGAGCAGGTGGGATTTGGATATGGATCTCTCCAGAGCTGCTAGAATCGCATTCTTTCTGCTACTATAGCAACAGGTTGGGAATTCTGCCTGGCGTCTTCTGCCTACATTGGAGCTGGCTGAGTGCAGGCAACTTCATTGTGTCGTTGGGGGGACAACGGTTTTGTCTTTTTTTCTCTGTGATGTTTCGGTGAAGCAGCTTTTTGGCAGAGACGAAGAGGCCCACACAAAGCAAGGGCTAAGAATCACGGAAAGGCAGAGAGAGATTTTGTTTTGATTGGAGCAACAGTTCCAATCTCTTCTCCCTTGAAGAGGTGTGAGGCAGCGGGAAGAACTGAGGTTTAATCTCTAGTCAATAGAATCTTTCTTTTTCTCCCTTTTTAATGAGACTTCTGTTCTGGGAGCTGTCCTCAAGCCAATCAGGAAAGATAATTGCTGGTGTTCTTTTCCCCTGGTGTCACGGAGAGGAAAGGAAACAGGGAATCTGCTGAGAAAGGTGCTTGGGTGCTGCTGACTTCCTAGGAGGCTTCACAGGCACCTGGAAAATGCCCCGTGTGTCACTCGGGGTGATGCTTGTCATCTGGGGGTGGGGGTGGTGATCTGAGTTTAGGGCTAATTGTAGTTCTCGCTGGGCTGATAGATGAAGTCTCTAGACTTTAACTGTCACATTGCCACACTGCTGTTACTACTGTTATCACTCCTACCCCTTGCTTGCACTTTGCTTGCAGATGGGGATATCTGCCTGGCTCACTCTTTGTTCCTGATTTACAAATACCTTTTGGTCAAAACACACACACACACACACACACACACACACAAATCCCAGCACCATATCAAGTCATTCTTCAGAAGTAGCACTGAGTTCTTTTTTATTAAAAGCTTAAAAACCTTTTATCCCCAACCCACTACATCTCTCCTTAGTTGCTAAGTCGTGTCCGACTCTTGTGATCCCATGGACTGTAACCTGCCAGGCTCCTCTGTCCATGGGATTCTCCAGGCAAGAATACTAGAGTGGGTTGCCATTTCCTTCTCTAGGAGAACCCACTACATACCATTTGAATATGGGATAAGCCCTTGATCTTTACATCTCAGAGTCCTGGCCGTCACTGCATTTAGCTTCCCTCATAGCTCAGCTGGTAAAGAATCTGCCTGCATGCAGGAAACCCCGGTTCAATTCTTGGGTCAGGATGATCCCCTGGAGAAGGGATAGGCTACCCACTTCAGTATTCTTGGGGTACCCTGGTGGCTCAACTGGTAAAGAATCTGCCTGCAATGTGGGAGACCTGGGTTCGATCCCTGGGTTGGGAAGATCCCCTGGAGAGTGGAAAGGCTCCCCAGTCCAGTAGCCTTTAAGTCCTTTGTGGCCACTGAAACTGCTGTTCTTGTTGCTGTAGTCGCAGTGTGCTCCAGGGAGCTCTGGGCTGGGAACCAGGAGCCTGGGGTCTTGTCCTAGCTGGAGGGACCTTGGGCAGCTCATACAGGGATTTTTAACTCTGTTACATGTAAAGTAAAAGATTTGAATGACATTCCTAAGATTTCTTTCATGTCTCTCCCACACACGAAGTGGTACTGCAGTTGTTTTAGAAGTAGAAGTAGGAAAGCCCTTTGCTGTGTTGACTGTCTTATAACTGGTGACTCTAGTAACTCCTGCTCAGACGTTCGGCTTCTGTTTCAGTGTCGCTGACCCCTAGATTGGATCAGGCCCCGGCACATGTTCCCCAGTGGTTTGTTCTTTTCATTCACCATACTTACCGTGGTTTGCAATTACCTATTTATTTATCTTCTCATTTAATTTTCTTTCTTCGTATGAGCCCGAGGGCTCTCTGAGGCATGTACCCAGTGCGTTTTGTCCACCGCTGGTTCTGAACGTGGAAGCTGCTCAGTGAACACTGTTGTGTGGCTGACTTAGGTTCCATGGAGGGTGCGAAGTGATTGTATCACAGTCTCTGCCCTCAAGGGTCTTCAGATTTGTTCTCGCTTTTCCTCTTCTCTAGCATCATCCCAGTCTACACCCAAAATATGCTGCAAGAAATGAAAACCAAACCAAAAACCCTGGGTTCTTGTCACTGATCTGTGTATTCATTCAATAGACTTTATTTTTCCTCGATTGGACCAATTAGTCTCTTGTGTCAGAATCCATGAAATGAACCAAGACTCTGAAAGGAGATTTTAGAAGATAACATATAGAATTCCAAAGAAAGGCAATGCCAAAGAATGCTCAGACTACTGCACAATTACACTCATCTCACACGCTAGTAAAGTAATGCTCAAAATTCTCCAAGCCAGGCTTCAGCAATATGTGAACCGTGAACTCCCTGATGTTCAAGCTGGTTTTAAAACAGGCAGAGGAACCAGAGATCAAATTGCCAACATCCGCTGGATCATGGAAAAAGCAAGAGAGTTCCAGAAAAACATCTATTTCTGCTTTATTGACTATGCCAAAGCCTTTGACTACGTGGATCACAGTAAACTGTGGAAAATTCTGAAAGAGATGGGAATACCAGACCACCTAAC